>QANY01002375.1:1893108-2171136 GCA_003255025.1 Datisca glomerata
TTCTCTTTCTTCTTCTTCTCCTCCCATTTCTTATGAGTATTACAATTATAATTATTATTTTTGTTTTTATTATTATTATTATTATTATTATTATCATTATTATTTTGTTTCTCTCTTATATAAAATAGTCGTGGCCTCACCCTTATTTTTTGATGGTGTAAATTCAAACACTTTGTAATTTTTTTGAATTTTTTGTTATGACCACAACTTTAAGAAATTGGAAAATTTGCAAACTATAAAGAAAGTTAAGTGAGCAAATGTGAAGCACAAAGAACCTGTGTGGTTTAAAGTGTGAATGCATCCACGTGTGAAGATGAGAGGAACTTTACTAATAAATAAAGATAGTACAAAAAATGTCAAAAATATTTACAAACTCAAATCTCAAAAACCTCAATATTGAACTAAAGTAGAGTCTTAGAATATTCGTAGGCCATACCTAAATATCTACATAGATGGTATGATTTGGTACAATACAAAAGGGGATATGAGAGTCTTATTTATATAGAAAATTAAGAGAACATGACTACTAAATAACTTACGTTGGACAAAAGAAAAAGGCACACATTTGAAGCCACGCCATAACAAATCTCCACCTTGGCTTCAAATTGCACGCTAATCTTCAACACTAGATTTCTTTAAAAATCTTCTCCAAAATAGTTGTTGGATCAAGTTTTAAAATTTGAAGAAAAATCAATGAACCACGAACGGTTCGTGGGCGAAAAATAATTTTTTTCCACATAAATCATTTAATCATATTAAATATTAAAACCATACTTACGATTATACATACTTAGTTAAATGTATTCAATAGAGGTAAAAACGATTTATACTTTATGTTGTATCGGGGAATTTCTGACTTGGTGAAATCCTATTGATTGTCTTTTTGCTCTTCGTTCCTCGTAGAACTCGAATCAGCATTCACACCAACAATCACTCGTAATATTTGGAAGTATTTCTCAATCGGATGTTGATCATGAATTGAGTGTGGGTTCTCAAAACAACTAGAGAAGAAAAATTAGATTTTTTTTTCTCCTGTATGTATTTTGACAGCAACTAGGGGGAGGGAGAGAAACTGTGTTTTCTCTACTTTGTATAATCACACATTGTGTTAGGCTTAGGAAAGCAACCCTATTGTTATCCATTATATAATAATCATGAAATTTGCACATATACTCATATATGTTAAATTACCAAATATTCACCCTATAATATTTACTATTTCCAAAAATTACATATCTTCTTAGAGTCAATGTTGTGTCTAAATTCATCAATCTAAACTGATAAATTAAATCGATCACCATCAATTAATTAATTGATTTCATTTATTTACTAATTATCCAATAATTAAAAATAACTAATTAATTAATTTGAACATTAATTACTTATACATTGGTCCAAAGTACATTTTTGGTCCGACTGGTATTATTTTTCATTCATATCCTTATGAGCTACTCCTGAGACCGAATGAACCCACATGAATAAAGCTATAGGACTCAAATACTCAGTGAATTTATCGCCATAATTCCTGACCTATTTAGTCCTGATATCGTACGACTCCTCTATAGGTCCGATGCCAAATCAACTATCGATTCATCAGCGCTACATTTTCAGTTAGTGCAAATAAATATTTTAATTTCACGGTCCATATAATATTTTAACATATTAAACATTCGTGAATGTCAGTAACAAGAGCGAGTGTAAAACTACTATTTTACTCCTCTAGTGTCTATTTCCTTAACTCTTTTATTAACTGTGAATAAGAAAGACACAATAATGAATTGTCTCATACAATTCACCATGTCTTATTCAATGAGTCATTTCATCGAATACTTGACCAAATTAATTTATTCACACACCCATCAATAAAACATAAGGTGATATTGTTGTATTTGCAATCTCGCTATGAATTTCTATATATGTGAATCACGCTACTCGAAGATAGTTGAATCATGATCCTAACAGCCGACGTACTGTATGAAAATTCGAACTCACTCCTTTGGCATATCAAATATTGTAACTAACTAAATCAAGTTTTATATACACCTCAAGATTAAAGTGATTACAGAAATACCCTTATAAGTGTAACAATTAGATTTAGAGCTAGATAAATGGCTTTCTAAACTAATTGGTTATTGGTCTATTCAACATATTCCACAACATGTCTAGGTCAACCGTTAGAGTCACCACTCCCATGTCCTGAGATCGGTATAATTTGGTTCAACCTAACAGTCGTAATCGAACTTGATTGTCTAGTCGATCTTAAGACTATGAATAACAGAAGAGTTGTTTGGAAGATCCCTCTGTCTTTCCTCTTCTCACGTTGACAATAGTTCTCTTGAGTAAATTATAAACACATTTTAATTAATAAAAAATTCCATTCATTCATTAAATTCAGTAATACAAAATATCAGAGAAATAACTAAATAATCATAAATAGTTATTACATCTTATTTTATGGATATAATTCCAACATTTTCCCACTTGTACTAAAGTATGCATGTACAATCTCGTATCACATGCCCTCCAGATGATCATCAAAGACTTTACTACTTAAAGTCTTCGTGAATGGTGCCAGATTGTTGAGACAACATCTCCACGCTGAACAATCTCTCTAAACGGATGATACTTATGCTCTATGTGTTTGGATATTTTGTGGCTCATTGGTTCCTTCGAATTCGCTATACCCCCACTGTTATCTCAATAAAGTGTCATGGGCTTGTCATCTTTTTAGAATGACTTCCAGAGTTTTCAAGAACTTTCTAAGCCACATAACCTCGTTTGCAGCTTCACATGTGGGTAGTGATCACATACTTAAAGTTTGCAATGGACCATCTCTTGCAAGTCTTTTAATTGTATCCAGGCTGATGTGGCCAAGATGTAAGTGCCGCAAATAGGTTGGATCAGTTGAGATTTAAACCTTTTACTATCGCTTTGTAAATCAGTATTTAATTCAGTGTCACATATTATTGGAACTATTGGTTTTATGTAAAATAATTTATTTATCAAACGTACTTTCTAAAAATATCAATATCTTTATCAATTAAATTCAAACTGAATCCTTGCTCAGTTAAACTAGCTACTGAAATAAGGTTCTTCCAAAAAATTAGGATATAATAAACATCATGTAAAATCATAAAACTGTTATCGAATGACAATTTAATAGTTCCAACAAATACAACTGATACTAGAGCTCCATCTGCCCAATGGTAGCTGAACTCTCCCTCGTCTAGCCTTCTGATTCTCCTGAACTTCTGCATGGAACATCAGATATAGTTAGTGGCTGCAGAGTCTACAATCCACAAAAAAGTAGAGTCAATCACATAACATGCCTCAGTAACAAGTACTATACCTTTAAATCTCAACTCCTTGAGATAGTCTGGGCAGTTGCGTTTCCAATGGCCAGTGGCTCAACAATGATGACACTTGTCTTTCAACTTGTCCACTTTAGCAATGCCCTTACTTTTCACAGCTTTCGTGTTCTACTTCTTAGCCTTCTTCGGACCCCTATTGTGTTTCATTTTGGCGCTAGAGGTGGAAGGCTTGCTTTTAGTCAAGTTTGTCTCTCCAGTCTTCCTCTTGCCCTTCAGGTATAGGGTCTCAGTAGCTTGCAATTCCTTGATTATCTCAGAAAGTGAATACCCCAACTTATTCATCGAATAATTGAGTTTGAAGTTCTTAAAAATGCCATGTAGAGTCTAAAGGATCATATTTCTACCTCAGCACGCATGATCTCCATCTCATTCAGATAACTGATTATCAACATTATATATTCTCTTACATGAGTTCCATGTTTCATCCTGCAGTTCATGAAGTTTCACACATCAGACTGTTTGGTTTGATGACACTGATCTACGAACATTCCGGTGATGTTCAACATCATATAAGCGACAATTTCCATGTTCTGATGTTGTTGTTGCAACAAGTTGCTAACTGAAGCCAAGTTGTACCACCTGGGGATTTCATCAGAATATAGCCAAGAAGCATAAGCATCATTTTCCTTTTGAGTCGATTCAACAATAGGCTTAAAGGGACAATGGGTGGTGAGCACAAACTCGTTCTTTTCTACCATCAACATGATATCAAGATTACATTTTCAATCCACGTAATTTTCAACAGTAAGTATATTCGTGTTTAAGATAGTTGAGAGTGGTGATAGCGAAATGATTACTGAAAATAATAAATAAAGCAGTATAAATAAATACTCAATCATTTAGAAAAATATGATGCATGATGCAAATACTTAACTATTAAAAATACAATAAAAATATCTTTTCCATGATGTTACAATCAGCAACGATAGTTTATCTTATCTAAAGACAACATCTAAGCTACCTCTTATCACATCGGGACTTATCTCGTTTGGCTAACGCTTCTCAAGATGTCACTACATCTAGCTTAACCAATTATCAATAATTTTGGTCACCTTAGCCCCATTTACTAGCTCCTATGAGGGATTCCAATGTGTTTCGGTCTAAGTATTTAACCAACGCATCGACTTTAAAAGTTGTCATGAACTAACAGTACGTCTAGGAACGGTCCTGCCTTATCACTTTCTTTACAAGCTTTAGCTTCTTAAGCAACTTGATGACTTAAAGTGACGCGATTCCCAACTTTCTCCCATTGAAGAGAGGACTGCCAATGCGGCTCTAAACCATTACTCGTGCCATGATCAAGTTTGAGTTGGAGACCTTGTGAATGTTTCAACGTAAACGACATTCCCACTTAGTTTTTGAGAAACTAGATTTTTCATGTTTTTTCAAAAATTATAACTCTTTACTAATTTGGAAAAACAAGTTTTGAAAATTATAAAATTTAATTTTATAACTTTTATGAATCACTTAACTCCAACATAATTGAATCACGATCCTAATAGTTGAGGTATTGTCCAGCAATTCGAATTCACTCCTTTGGCATATCAAAGATTGTAACTAACTAAGTCAAGTTTTGTATTCACCTCAGAATTATGGTAATTATGAAAATATTGATACCCTTATAGGTGTAACAATTAGATTTAGAACTAGATAAATAGTTTTTTTCTAAACTAATTGGTTACTGGTCTATTCAACATGTTCCACAATGTGTTTAGGTCAACCAATAGAGTCTTCACTCCTATGATCCAAGATCAGTATCATTTGGTTCAACCTTACAGTTATAATCGAACTCGATTACCTAGTCGATCGTAAGACCATGAATAACATTCTGAACTATTTCAGAAGAGTTTGTTTGGAAGTCGCCTCTGTTTTTACTCTTTTTAACTTGACAACAGTTCCAGGACTTGAGTAAATTATAAACACACTTTAATTAATAGAAAAAATTCATTTATTCATTAAAGTCAGTACTACAAAACGTCAGAAAAATAACTAAGTAATCATAAATAGTTATCAGACCCAACTTTATGGACATAATTCTTACAGTAGCCACAAATCACTTAGTGTAAATACCAATAAAGTCCAGGCAAAGATAGAACTTGCGAACCATAATAGACTTAGTCATCATATTATAACAAACAACAGTAGCATTCTGCTGAAGTCCAAAATCAATAACCAAATTCCTTAGCCAAATTGCTTCTTTCACTGCTTCACCTACTGCCATGCACTCTACTTCTATAGTAGACAACGCTATTATAGACTGTAGAATAACCTAACTAATGTTACAACCAGAAGTGTGAACATATAACCAGACATAACATCTATTATCAAGATCACCAGCATAGTTAGAGTCGAGAAAACCAGCAACACCGCTACTACTAGTGCTGCTAGTCGAGTAAATGGACTGTCCCTAATATTTTAGCTGACACGAGCGCACCACTGTCAACTCTAAAAATGACATTGCCACTAAGCATACATGGTTAGTGGCTCCTAAATCAAGTATCCAGGATGAAAAATCATATTTCACTAAGCAAGCTCCAAGTACAACTAAATCATATTTACCTTTCTATTTCAGCTCGGAGAGATACTTGTTATAGTTTCTCTTCCAATGATCTTCAACCCACAGTGGAAACATTTTCCGTTGGGCTTGTTGTCGTTCTTGTTCTTCTTAACTTTCGGTGATGTCTTGACTTTATTTCCTCTTTTGTTCTTACTCCGTCCTTACCATTGTTCTTCTTCCTTTTCTTGGTCTTAACAATATTAGAAGAATGTTTTTGCTTAACAACATTTGCATCGCCCTCTTTGGTCATTCTAAGATTGAGTGACTCAAAAGTTTGTTGTTCACTCAACAATTGAGTTATGTTGAATTGTAACTTCTTCATAACATAGTTGGTCATGAATGTAGAAAAATATGGTGTGAGCGACTCAAGTAGAATGTTAATTTGAGTCCACTCATCAATGGTCGCCTCGTGTACTTCTGCCTCGTGCATTATGTTGATCATGTTTAAAACAAGTTGTCGCACAGAAGTACCATTTCTCATCTTAGTCGTCATATAGCTCCCAGTGACCTCATGAAGACTTTGATCAGAATATTGTCGAAACATCGCCTGTAGAGATTCCATAATCTCAGAGGCAGTCTCCATGGTTTCATGCTTGGTTCTTAGAACATCATTCATCACAAGCATGTAGCACTTCGCCTTATTGTTTGATATGATCCAAGCATCATATTTGTCCCTAACATTCTTAAGGACATTAGCAGCGGACCCTCAGGACATTCTTCAGTAAAATAAACTTATGGTTCTCACAAATCAGCATTAAGTTCATATTTGATTTTCAACGTACAAATTTTCACAGTGTTGTAATAATGATGGAGACCATATGTTACATTGACATGTAAACCTTCTCTCACTAACTATTTTAGGATTATGTGTTACCATTTTAACTAATTAGTTAATGCCAAACTAATCACTAGTTAAAAATAATAACTCTATGAATATTTAATAATCAGTTATGCCAATCTCATTGGTCTACGTTCATTTTAACCTTCTAAAGTGCCTAAATCATAATTAGGTGAACTTATATTAGCTAATTAATTATTCATCAAACTTTAATAAAACTCTTTTACTAAAGTCAGTTTTCATAAATGTTACTATAGCTCTTAGTGTGATGTGATTATCAAGTTTTAACTAATTAAAACCTAGTAATTTACATGCAATTGATTTCACAAAATAATACATATAAACATATTAGGATAATTCTAATAAATCATGTTTCTACAGATGAAATGCTTGATCATATAAAACCATGTGAGATTTTCATGTATGTCATGTGATCGATTAATGCATGGATATGTTATCAAACATAACAATTAAATAAATATTTAACAATTAAATAAAATAACAAAGAACCGAGTGACTATTGGGTATTTTTAAATTACAACTTTGAAATAAAAAAATATTATTACAAAGCAAACTTCAAGAATACATATTTTCCAAATATTACATTCTCCTCCTGATATCCATCTTCATAATCTTCAAACTTTAAACAAAATCCTATTTAGTTGGGAAAAATTATTGTTCTCAATTAAAATTAATTTCTATAATTATCCCTCTAAAAATAGTTGATTTTGACGTAGTCAAATAAATATTTTAATTGATTTGGTCAAGCCCAATCGACCTATTAATTTCTAATTTTCAAAAAATTAATAATTAATAATTAATTTTAAAATTTAAAAGGATAATTGATAGATTTAGGGTTATCATAAAACTTTACAGTGATACAATTTTTTTGTATCATGGTTTGTGCGAAACTTCCCTAAATGTGACAACAGTTGTCACCTATCACTATCACTACCAGATTCGCTGCAGCCACCGACTGCTGCCATCGGCTACCGACCACCAATCGCTACCGCAATTCCGGTGACATTACCAATCAACCTTGATCCGCGGCACTAACGCCGAAAATCCAATTTCAAGTGCCGGCACCAGAATTCTGAAAAAAATCCTATTTCTTTTCTTTTTCCTCCACTGTTCATCTCGTGCATTCTTCGTCTTCTCGCGATTGAAAAAATTACAATAAATATTCAAAATAAAATTAAAAAGTTCCTGCACCCCAAAATGACTTACACAAGATCTAAGAAAAAATTAAAAGAATCAAGTATAACCCGATAATCACCATATAATTGATCCGTTATTTTACATACATTCAAAAAATATAACCATCCATTCATTCATACATATATCATATTATATGAATAATAAAAAAACCCACACATCATTTAACATATAAATATATAAAGACTGTTATGATACCACTTGTTGGTTGTCGCGGCGCGTGCGCGGTGAAAGCGTGTGGCTCGAGGCCGTTTAAAAATTAAACTTTTAATAAAGATCAAATATATTAATAAAACAAAACTTGTGCAACGCCACGATAATCAAATAAATTTTTTTTATTGATTTTTTTTTTCAAATCAGTCAGGATCCATTATATATTTATAGATAAAATCTACAACACATAAGGTTAGAAATCATAAAACTCTTATAGTCTATATCAAGCGTCATTGCAAAACCGATCGATCCTCCATCCCACAAAATCATTCCTCGATCCTCCATCCCACAAAATCATTCTTCGATCCTCCATCCCACAAAATCGTTCCAACGATTAGTAGACTCCGAGATCCACACCAAGATCTTCTAAGTAAATTCTCAATGCATTAAGACGTGTGTGGGCACGTAAAATATTATAAGATATTTTTTCTGTCTCTAGATGTACTCAACACATGAGATTTATAGATTTTTTAAGAATGACTTTAGTGAGACGATTCTTTAAAAGAACACGATAATTATTCTTTTAAGAGTTTTGATTAACTATTAATCACAGAGAAAAATCACTCTGACACCAATTGTGTTCTCAATTTAAATTTTTTAATAAACTGATTAACCCATTCATCAACGAGGCCATTAGAATAATATTTGAAGATTTTTAGATAATGGCGTATCCAATTTTTAGGGATAAAACTGAATTAATATTTAATTATAAAATTATCAATTACAGTGGGACCCACTACTACGGCACTACAGTGAGCCGTGAGGTAGAGCAATGCCTCACCGCACCACTATAGTGTCGTGTGGCATTACAGTAATCCATGTCAATCTCTACTGTCCAATCAGTGATTAACACGTGACAATTACTACAAATTAAATATTTATTTTAATCAAAAAAATATCTAGATTAGTTAATTTAAACTTAACATATATAATTATCCCTACAACTAACTTATCTATTATTTCACAAATAATAGATTTAGTTGATTCAAATTATTATCCAACAATAATTTAATTATCTAATTTCATAAATTAGATATTATGTCTCACTTATCGATAATTAAAAAAATAATTGATAATTATTTATATATATAATTTCTGAAATATATAAATTATATATATATAATTTAATTAATTAATTAATCACACATAATTATGTACTTACTTTAGAATAGTTGTTTTTGCAAGTCAGTCATTTTCTTATATCCTGAATCATTCACACCCTACACTGCATAGTACGGAGGTGACTTGAGGACCATGAACCTATAATCCTAAGCTCTAATAAACCGTATTATTAATTAAACTATTTATTTAAATAATCTTATTTATTAATTTCATTATTTTTCTACTGTAAATTTGGAATTGAACTCTTAGTGATTATAGAATGTATTTACAGAGTATTCTCATGTAGTCCACTAATATAATCATTTCATGTAGTTCTGTACTCGAATTATTGGTTCGTAAATTAGAGCTGATCAAAATTATCATTTTACCCTTCTAAACACCTATTGTTATAATCTTATTATAAATTTGTACTCAATAACTATTCAGTTCCAGAATTAACACTTAGTGAACCAATTACGATCCGTTAGGAAAATTTGGATTCTAAATCTTACAAGATCATGTAAAACAATCAATTTGAAAATGCTGTAAGAATGAAATGTCACAATATTTTTTATACATGTAAAAGTGACGGAAAAGAAAGAATATCGTTTACATATCCACCTAGTATTTTGACTTTTTTAGAAATGATAAAAAGAAAGATATCTATGTCCATAACGGAAAAATTATTTTCAGCCATCCATATCACTGAATCTCCAAAATAAAAGTCATTATCTTATTTTACAAACAAACTTTAACGAGTAAATCAAAAGATCAAGTAGACAGACATATGAATTCATGACTACTCAGGATTCAGATTTATCTACACATGATTATTGAATTGATGTGTATTAAATCTTTATGATAAACGACACATTGATAAATATAATTCACATCGGTCCAGTCATATATAATCTCATTATATAAAGTACATTCTTTAATATGTCTATATACATCATGAGCCAGATCTAGATCACATGCATTCATAATACTTAGTGAACCGTACTCACAATTTTATCATTATCTATAATCTTAATCTTCTCGTACCAATACAAGATCATAGTCTCATTAATGAATATTGAATTTTCAAATATTTATATAAATTATTCAACAATAATTTAAAAAAATAATTGTAAGAAAAATGTATTTTTTATTAAATTTCATATCAAAATGTCGGTACACATGATTTGAGGGTATAACCTCGACACAAGGTTTAAAGGATAGAGGAAGAGGAATCCAATTATCCTTGGAAATTTTGACAAAATTCCTATCACCAATCCGCCACCGAGATCCCTTCATTAAGATCTCCCTACCCCATAAAATACTTCTCCGTATGAGGGAGGGATTTCGACCTGCTTTAGCATCAAACATGGAATTATATTGAAAATATCTACCTTTTAAAACATGAGCCATCAAAGAGTTTGGGTTAGAGATTAATCTCCAACACTATTTTTCTAGGATAGCCTGACTGAAAAGTTGTAAATCTTTGAACCCCAACCCCATGAGATTTAGGAGCACATAAATTAGACCAAGCATGACAATGAATTTTCTTTCTCCCATTGTTAAATCCCCACAAAAAAATTTGCACACAACATGTAGCTCCTTAGATAAAGACACAAGAAGCTTGAATATACTCATATAATAATTAGGAATTGCTACCTGCACTATAAAATAAGGACTCCTTCCAAGCTTGAAATTTCTTACAAACCCGATCCATGATACTTGCAAACAAAACACGCTTGTTCCTGCCTGCCATTGAAGGGAGACCCAAATATCTTTCATGGCAATGCACCATGGGGATATTTAAAATAGCTTTGATTATGCTTCGTTCTCCATCTCCTATATTTGGGCTGAAAGAGAGCATATTTCTCCAAATTTATTTTTTGGCCCGAAGGAGCTTCATAATCCTCCAGAATAGCTTTAATGGCAATAACTTCCCTCTCATTAGCTCTAGCAAAAAGAATACTATCATCCGCATTCCTGATGACCGAAGCTAAACCCCTCAGCACACAAGATAAACATGTACGAAGATAATTGATCTCTTTGTCTTAATCCCCTACTAGGTTTAATGAAACCTCTAGGTTTCCCATTGATTAGGTATGAGAAAGAAACACTAGAGATGTATTTCATAATTTTGTCAATCCATGCAATTGCAAAACCCATACTTTCCATCATATTCCGTAAGAAATTCCACTTGACTCTGTCATAGACCTTACTCATGTCCTTACTTGACTCTGTCATAGACCTTACTCATGTTGAGTTTTAGCGCAATCTGTCTCTACCTACCTCTTCTCATATTCTTAATATAATGAATACTTTCGAACCCCAGTATAAAATTATCTGAGATAAGTCTCCCTAGAATAAAAGTACTCTGATTTTTTGAAATCATCCCATCAAGAATTGGTCTCAACCGATTGTTAATAACTTTTCTAATTATTTTATAAGAAGCATTGCATAAGCTAATTGGGCGAAACTCCGTAAACTTTTATGGATTTTGAGTCTTCGAAATGAGAACAATATGAGTGTGATTTAGTGCTTCCAACGGGGTATCATGATTAAGAAAGCACGTTGCAGCAATATCATGACCCACGATATCCCAATATTTTTGATAGAATAGCACAAGAAAACCATTTGGACCCGGAGCCTCTGCCAAAGAGCGGACTTGATCTCTTCAACAGTAAAATCTGCGCACAATTCTTTATTCATGCCGTCCGTAACTGTTTTGGGAACATGCTGGGTGATTTGAATAATTTTCTATTTTGTTGGGTTTGTAGATGAAAAAAATCTCCTCAAAGTAGTTCTGGGAAGTGCATTCAACCACTTTACTATCTTCAGACCAATTCCCCAAGTTGTCCACAATTCCCACAATCCGATTCCTCTGTTTTCTATACAAAGCTTTCGAATGGAACCATTTTGTGTTACGATCTCCCCATTTCAGCCAGTTTTCACGAGACCGTTGCTTCCAGAAAATTTCCTCAGCCTCCCTCAAATCATCCAGCTCCTTCTCTTACATTTAATCAGATTTAGCTTATTAGGGGAAGCATCCTCCATCATCAATTTATCTACATCTCTGGATAGTCTATCAATCTTCTTACTAAAATTCCCGAATTTGGATTTCCCCCATTGACCGAACTTGTTTCCACAGTTAGCTAATTTTTCAATCAGATTATTAGCATTATCGGCAGCAGAACCCGGAGTCCAGCAATTATTAACGAATTCAGCAAAGTTAGCGTGTTGTGTCCAGCATTCTTCAAATTTAAACCTCCTGGCTCCTCTATTTCTCCTGTCAAAATTTTCTCTGATTTCCGGCCACAATCGAAGCTCAATTGCACGGTGATCTGAGTGACTGAACTCCAAGTTTGAAACAGCCGCGTTATTGAATATATAAAATGGTATAGATTTTCATAACTTTTCTTTAATTAGTATTTTAAACTTGATAATTAATATGTTAATATTCTATTACTATCTCAACTATATAAAATGGTATATATTTTCATAACTTTCTTTAATTATTATTTTAAACTTGATAATTAATATTTTAATATTCTATCATCATCTCTAAAATTTTATTAATCCAAGTCTAAAAAATATTGGTAGGCCGGCCTACAACTATTATATAATAGCGAACTGTGAAAAGAAAATTTTGAAAATGATTCGAATACAAGAATAATAAAAAATTTCAAAAAAGAAAGTTATGAAATTTTGACAAATTTTCATATGTATATGGTTTCACGTCTCAATAATCCCAACCCTCCTACATTTTAGAGATGATGCATCACCATGTATAACTATATTTAGTGATGAAACATAATTTCATCGCCATAGATGCATATTTTGCGAAGAAATTACCATTTGTCGCTATATCATTGCCATATTTAACATCTTATAATTCCATTGTTATATGTTTACAAGATATAGTGACTAAAGACAACTTTGTTGCCACATATGCGTATTTAGCAATAAACTAAAATTTTGTCACTACATCTTCACCATATCTAGTGAGAATGCATAATTTCGTGGCCACAAATGCATACTTAGTGACATATTGTAGTTTTGTCGCTATATTATTATGATATTTAGTAACTTATAATTCCGTCGCTAAATATATAGTGACAAAGCATGATCCGGTCACCAAAGAGACATATGTAGCAACAAATTATGGTTTCATCACTACATCTTGACAATATGTCACGACGAATAATAATTTCATCGCCACATATGCATGTACATTTATGAATTATAGTTTCATCACTATATCTTGACCATATATAGTGACAAACAATAATTCTGTCTCCACATATGCGTATGTAGTTACGAATTATAGTTCTGTCACCATATCTTGTTCATATATAGTGATGAACAATAATTCCATCGCAATAGATGGATATATATAGAAATGAATCATAATTTCACCGCTAGATTTTGACCATATTTAGTGCCAATTTTTTATTTTGTCGCTACTTATGGATCTATGGCGATGAAATTTGGATTTGTCACTAAATATGGAGTTTTTTTAGACACGAAATTATTGTTTGTCATTAACTAGTATCTATAGCGATAGATTTTAGTTGGTTGCTAAAAAAAGGTTGCTAAAGAGCAATTTTCTTGTACTGCGTCAGCCGAGCTCTTTCACAGGCTTTACTCTTGCTGCCCTTCATCTACTTAGGTCGATGTAACCTGAGTTTTAGGGAACCGACCAGGTAAGGCCTGCTTCCTCCTTCTGTGTGGTTAGGCTTTAGTGCCTTCTCTCGGCAGAAACTTCTTGGTGCATCATGATATTTGGTGTCACATTACTAGTAGTCAAGTACGCCTATAAGAGTTTCCCTCAGTCGAAGACTTGAGGGGTTCCTACTGTCGTCTGAAGACTTCTTTATTCTGGTTCCTTCTCCGAGCTAACTTCATGTGGTGTGATGCTAAGGGTTTTGTTCGACTTGAGCAACTTGCACTTATATGAATCTTGTTCAGTTAGGAGGCCCATGACTAAAGGGATTAATTGCCTGACAGTTTTTTGTTATGACTTGTTCGTGCGCGTGCACCCCTAATCTTTATCGCGATTCAAGATCATTCATTCCTCTAGAGTAGGGTAATGATGGCGTGTGGACGCGTACAAAGGAGGGTGAGAGCCGCCAATCACGAGGCCTGATTCATTGACATGTTGATTCACTCCTACGGACGAGTGAATGACATTTAGCTTTCCGAAACTGTCTCATTGGTTCATGAAATGACAGTTCATTGGGCATGGAATCGCCTCAAGGGTTCCTATCGTGGTTTACTTTAGTGCCCATCAAATGAGCGGTTTCCTTCTTCAAGGCCTATAAATGGGTTGTTTCCCTCTTCATTTTCTTCATCCTCACCTTTTTAAGAGGGATGAGATCATCACTGACCCTCGTTCTTGCCCCCACTTCTTCTTTCCTTCCTACGAGAAAGTTCTTCCCTTCGAAGGCCCCTTTCGCTTTGGAGGATTCCTTTCGATCCACTTTTCATTTTCCTTTCTGTGGTAATTGCCTCCCTATCCATTGCCTTTTAAATGTCGTGCCTCAAAGTCACTAGTTTTCAGTCCTCGGTGACTTTCTTGTCGTTGATGATCCTGTGTGGTGGGCTCTTTGTCTTTGTTTGTTACTTGTTTATAGTTGCACAGTTCCTCCGTTGTGAAGCACCATCTTTTAGGAAATGTTTAAAACTTAGCTGGTAGTCTTGACCTTTGATCCATGATGAAGTAACTTTACCGATCACAATCCATCTCGTACCTTCCGCTTCACCATCCCCATCTTTTACTACATCTATCCTTTCGATCTTTCATCAACTTACGCCAACATGCTTCAAGAATGGGTGTAATAGTTATTCCGCTCGCAACCTTCAGGATGGTCTTGAGCCCGAGCAAGGTTGCTCATTTCCCTTTCTCACCCTATGGGAAAGATTGAAGCCTTTCCAGCTTCTACGTGGAGGGACATATTGCCCGCGACGAAGCAAATTGAGTTCCTTTTTGGCTTGACTTGGTGAGGGTACTAGACCAAGTCATTGCGGTCCTGATCCTTCGGCCGAAGGGCGACCGAAGCCATGGAGACCTTAAAAAAGTTCATGAAAGCTGCGAAAATCCTACAACTACCGGCTCAGACATGAGAGGGGTCTCTTTTACTTTTAGGTTAGCCTGAGAATGGGGTTCGCCCTCTGCCTAAGGAGGGATTTTGTAATTTTCTTTTTCTTTTATTTGTAACATTTTGCTCTTATAAATATGAATAAATTTTATTTAATGGCTCTAGCTCTTTCCTTACTTTTGGTTATGCTCTTGTTTATTTCCTATCTATTATAACCTTCATATTTCTATAAGCTTGGTCATCGACTCCAAGCTCGAATGACCTTTAAGTAACAAACTTTGATAATTGAAACTTCACTTTTACTTTCACTCGTGCTCTAATCAGTTTATGCGAGACCTTAACCGTTTCTTCATTCTTGCTTCATTGTCACTTTGGGTTGTGAATGTTCTAAGTACTAATGTTTGTTGTCCTGAGCTGCGAAGTTATCCTGATCCCGAGCTTGAGTGAGCCTTAAGTAAGGGACTTGATCCTTTAAGTAATTGATCATTATCACTTCCTTCATAGTGGGTTGCAGCCCATTTTAAGAGAGGTCAGGTCATATAGTCATGTCTTTACCTTGGACATTAGTTGGGTGTTTCCCCTTGCGGGAGGTCAGATGAAACCTACGAGGACTTCTCTGTCTGGCGAGCTAGAGTGCTCGCGAGACATCTCATTTTCCTTGGGCATCTAGCCAGATGTTCTTGCACTGCCTAAAGACTTTTTTCCGTCTGGTAAGCTAGAGTGTTTTTCAGACATCACCTTATCCGTAGGCATCTAGCCAGGCATTCCTGCTCTGGCTAGAGCCTTTTCCCGTCTGGTGAGCTAGAGTGTTCACCAAACATCACATTATTCTTAGGCATCTAGCCAGGCAATCTTACTCTGGCCAGAGCCTTTTCTTGTCTGGTGAGCTAGAAGGCTCGCCAGACATCATATTTTCCTTAGGCATCTAGCCAGGCATTCGTGATCTAGCTAGAGTCTCTTCATGTCTGTTGAGCTAGAGTGCTTGCTAGACATCCCATTTTCCTTTTTAGAGTCTAGCCAGACATCTCTACTCTAGCTGTAGCTTTCTTTCCCGTATGGCAAGTTAGAATGCAAGCCAAACATCATTATTTGTCTTTTTGGAGTCTAGCTAGGTATTTATGCTCTAACTAGAGCTTTTTCTCCCGTGTGGCGTGCTAGAACGCACGTCAGACATCAGTTTTTGTCTTTTTGGAGTCTAGCTAGGTATTTCTACTATGACTATAGTTTTTTCATGTTTGGAGAGCTAGAATGCAAGCAAAACATCACTTTTTGTATATTTGGAGTCTAACCAGACATTTATGCTCAGAATATAGCTCCTTTTTCCGTCTGGTGAACTAGAATGCAAGCAAGACATCACTTTTTATGTTTTTGGAGTCTAGTCAGGCATTTCTACTCTAACTAGAGGTCATTTTCTCATCTAGAGAGCTATTATGCAAGCTAGATGCCATTTTTGGTCTTTTTAGAGTATAACCAGGCATTTTTGCTCTGACTAGATCTCTTTTTCCCATATGGCAAGCTAGAATATAAGTCACACTGCACTTTTTAACTTTTTGGACTCTAGCTAAACATTTTTGTTTTGACTAGAGCTTATTTTTCCCATCTGGTAAACTAGAATGCAAGTCAAACATAACTTTTCATCGAGTCTGGCGAGCTAAAATATAAGTCAGACATCACTTTTTATCATTTTGGAGTCTATTCAAGAATTTATGCTCTCACTAGAGCTCTTTTTCTCATACGACGAACTAGAATGTAAGTCAGACATCACTTTTTATCTTTTTAGCCAGGCATTTTTGCGCTTACAAGAGCTCATTTTCCTATATGATGAGCCAGAATTCAAGTCACACATAACTTTTTGGAGTCTAGTCAATCATTGTTAGTTTGACTATAGCTCATTTCCCATTTGGCAAGCTAGAATACAAGTCAGACATCACTTTTTATCTTTTTGGAGTCTAGTTAGGTATTTATGCTCTAACTAGAGCTCATTTCCCCAATTTACGTGCTAGAATGCAAGTCAAACATCACTTTTTATCTTTTTAGAGTCTAACCAGATATTTCTATTTTTTCTAGAGCTTCTTTTTCATGTCTAGTGAGCTAGAATGCAAGCCAAGCATTATTCTTTATCTTTTTAAAGTCGAGTCAGGTATTTCTGCTCTAACTAGAGCTCATTTTCCCATTTGACGAGTTAGAATGTAAGCTAGACATAACTTTTTATCCCGTATGACGAGCTAAAATGCAAGAAAAACATCACTTTTTATCCTGTTTGACGAGCTAAAATTCAAGCTAGACATCAATTTATATCCCGTTTGGTGAACTAAAATGCAAGTCAGATATCACTTTATATCCCATGTTGCACTTTGTGCTATGGTAATTTTTTGCTTGATAATCGTTGCTTAGTGTACACATCATATCAATGTCTGCCTAAGTTCAACGTTGGTTGTTAAAGGAGAGGTTAACTCCTCTACTCTAATTAGAGGGGCCGATGCAAGATGTCAAGGACTGATAGGTCTTCTATCTTCAGAGATGCCGCCTTCCATATTCTATTGGGGCCTGATACCCTAGGTTTCCTAAGGATCATCTTTGTTTTCTTGGTGAGACCCTATGAGTTCCTCATCCTGCTCGGAAGTAAACATCGATTCATCCTAAACTATCCTTTATTGTTGCTCTAATGAGAGAACAATTTATCCTACCCGTTCTTCAGATCCCTCTATAGGCTGCTCTTCAAGCGATTCGTCGATCATGGATTTTTCTGGTTGCCCCTATTCTCATACGTCTATCTGCTCCATATTAGTGCTTAGGAAGTGTATGCTCTCACGTTCCACCATTAGACTTTTGATCCCCTTGGGTAAACTTTGTGTAAGAGGCCTTGTGATTGTTCTCGTCTTCTAACAGGAGCAGACTTGACCTGTGAGCTAGCATATCGATTTTGGCCCAATCTACTTCTTCGCATCTCCTTCTTTACCCGAGGTGGGACTTGAGAGTTAGAGAGCATATGAGCTTAGATTCACGATACGTGGTATAAATCTATCACTCTTCGGGAAGGGCCTATTACGGAGAACTAATGCAAGGCTTGTAATTCAACTGGTGATGATATCAGACCTGTTTATCTGCTTACCGAACTTATCATTTACGCAGCAGCTCTGTAAAATTTTTTGTGGCAAAAAAGACACCAAGAGATTGAATGGAGGCCAAGTAATCGCCTCGCTAAGGGTGGTTTGTCGACGTTTTGCTCCATCTTCCATGATCGCTCATATTTTATCCCTAAAAGATTCTTCAAAGGCCTTTGCCTTCATTTGTTCTTTGACAATCCTATTATCCTCTATTGTCTGGTTGTATTATAGGGAGCCAGAAGTACACTGGAGGGGTGTTTTACGTGATGTCCTCCTTCAGAACCCTCCTATTACATAATTCCTTCTTTTGCATTTGGCAAATTCCAACCAGTGCCTCCACCACTAAGTGAAAGCTTGACCATCCAAAGTATGGTTTCACTTTGGTACCGATTTCTTCAAGAGGTTGCAGTTTCTCTTAGACAAGGTGTCGTTTCACCCCTTCCAGGATGGTTTTCCCTCATGGTTCTCTGAGTGCATGATGACTCCGCCAGCAAGCCTTTCAGTTACGAGGAGGATTATTCCTGTGTAAGAGGCCACTTCAATTTGAGTGAGGACTAGCATGTCCTTGCTCCCCCTCTTGGTCACCTTAGAGGGCGCGACCATCATCTCATTCTTCTCTCGTCGTGTGATCCCCCTAGAGGCAGGGAGTTCTCCTCTCGACGAGGAGGAGGGTGGATTCCCCCTTTCATCCTAGACCTCGTCGGAGTGAGACGAGAATGCCAGACTCATTTTCTCTTTATGGAGGAACAAAGGTCTTAAGTACTTTGAATGGGAATGGTTTTGATGTCCTCCCCACAGACGCACCAACTATTGATGCCCGAAATCTCTCTACAATACACGTGCTCTCCCATTGACAACTAAAAATCCTCTCGGCCTAAAAATCTATAAAACACAAACAAAAAACCCTAAGAACGAGGAGAACCAGGGTTAGTTTCCTCGCCTAAGGACCTCTGATACTTAAGTCAGTATCCTGGTAAAATTTTTGAAGAGATTTCCTAAGGGGAAAGTTGCTCACCTTCTTCTGGAGTACGTTGGGGTACTTATACATAAAACATTGTGGGTGGAAGCGTGTCGAAAAAGCCTTGGAAGCATGTGGGAGAAGCCTTCCAAGATGCGACAATTGCCTTTGATTAGATGGATGGGAGGCGACCTTTAATGTCGTTGTCCCCTGAGCTGACGTAAAGTGATGATTATTAAATGTCAATGTATTTTTGAAGTGACTGAAAGAGGATTAATCTGATACATATCATGTCGATTTGACTCGTTGGACATTCAAGCCTAATGAGAGGATGTCACGTGGAATATTTTTTTGGTGCCCAATGATATGATATAGAAGCTTAATCTTTGTCTCAACCAATTTTAGTAATCGTATGCATTGGTTAGATACCCAATTGCGTTGTTTGAATCAGTTGATTTTAGTGAGTATTTGGTAGATAACAATATTATACACATCAGTTTTAGTATAAAGAGCAAAGACATGCTACATGAACAATGTTAAGTGCTGAATCACCTTACTCACTGGTCAGTGATCATTGGTAGAAATATACATTTGGTTGCTTTAAAAAGTCGCTGCATGACAATGACACGCAATCACATGTGTCATGCAAAAACTTAGGAATTAATGATTTTATTTGAAAGTAGGTTCACGGTTCACTTGAATTGATTTTTTGATGAAAAATCAAACTGAATTAAAGTTTCGGTTCGATAATAAAGTGAGTCGAACTGTGAATGCTAAAAAAACCAAACTGTGAGTTTTGATTCGGTTTTATTAATTAAAAATAATATAAAATAAAAAATTTATTTCGGTTCGGTTCAGTTCTCGGTTCAGTATTATTAATTAAAAATACTTTTTAAATGATATTATTGAAAAAATAATATAAAATCAAAAACTTGTTTCGGTTCGGTTCGGTATTATATGAAATTATATGTAAAAAATAAAAAATAATATTAATTTGATGTTTTAGTTAGGTTCAAAAACCACCAAAATTTCGAATCGAACCAAAACTTCGGTTCAACAATAAAACCGAACCGAACACATATAAAAAATCGAATGAACCGGTCATTTTCAGTCCAATTCGGTTTAATTTTGAATACTGCTATTTGGAAGCATCTTTAAACATTTACGGACATTATTTTAGTGAATGATTTAGGCTAAAAATTTGATAAATTAGTAAGTGGGTTAAAAGATTAATTTGAAGTATTCTTATATACTTTATAACATATTCATATAACTCAACAGGACAGGTCAGATGGTGAAATTTTTAGAATGGAAGGTTTGCTCTAAAGGTTGTCGGTTTAAGTCTTCTTGAATGTAAATAATTTTTAAAGTCATGTAACACTGATATTAAAATCAGCTATTTACACTGACTCATATAGAGAAATTTTTAAAAATACACTGTACAGAGTGTTTTATGATTAGTCTGATGAGCACGCATCAGACACTTATGGTTAAAAAACATATTCCCTACCATTTGAAGCACATTTGAAGAGCATTTGGCTGTATCTATGTTTTCTTGAGAAAGTGCTTTCAAGGATAGAATAATTATTAAAAAAAAATATGTTAAATAAAACGTCTTCTGTATGGTACCTATAGAGGCATAAAACCATTTTCGAACATTTGGTTCTATGTTTTGAATTGTCAAGAATGCTCTCAGGATGAGTTTGGAGTGGAATTCTCTTGGATGCAGACAATTCTTTTGGGTGAATGCTTCTAGTGTTAAATTAATGGTTAACTTAATTCGTGTAAGAAAACTTCTGAAAACACACTGTAAGAATTTCATAAGATTAGTCAACGCAAGTCGTCATAATCAATAGCACTCATTGTTAAAAAAATAAACATATTTCATTATATTTTGAAATATACTTGATCATATATTTTCGTGAGAAAGTGCTTTCAAGTATAAAAAATTATGTATAATTTCAATAAAATCCCTTAATTTTCATCAAATTTCAACTACATTCTCTTTACTTTAAACTCGTCTCCAAACACCCCTCAACTTTCATTTTCAATTAAAAAGATCCCAGTTGTCCATCTCTTCATCTAGACTCTAAAATAAAATAATATTAGTGAAAAGTTCGTGCTTCGGACGGATTATTAAAAAATTATTTAAAATATTATAACTAATACATATAATTATTAGAACTAATTTTAAATAAAATATGAAATACAAAAATAATTTATTATATTTATATATCGATAAGACTTGTAGTTACTGAATTTTCACACAAAAAAGGCATTAAGCATACCAAAAAGTTTGATATCTTTTATGAAATAACTTTTGAGATAACAATGATAAAATTAGAAAAATACTTTTCAACAGATAATCAATTTTTTATTAAAAAAAATATGGAATAACCAAAATAGGATACATAATTGAAATAAACGATCATGTAAAACTCATATCATATATTTATATTTATTAGATTTTTTGTCATCAATAATAGAATTTTTTTATTAACATTTTAAAAATTAATTTGACAGTAAAATTTTGATCTTTCTAAAATGAGTAACTAACTAAAAGTAGACTAGAATATATATTTTGGTCCTTGAATATAGGTAAAACATTTGTTGTTATTAAATAAAAAAAATAGTACAAAAATTGTTTTTTAAAATGAATAGAGAATGATAAAAGCACACAACCATAAACTTAAAAAATAAACCTGGAGAAAGGAAAAACCCTGGGAGAATTAAAACTAAAGAAATATTAGTGATTTGTACGCTAAATAAATAGATTAAATATGTATATTGATAAAATAAAAAACGTGACTCAAATTAACCATGTAAATAACAAATAAAAAAAATTTGGTATAGAAATTTGTAAAGGACACTTTTAACTAATGATAATTTTCTTTCAGAAACTAATAATATGAGCCGATATTATCATCTTAAATGAAAAATCAAGAAGAAAATACCTAGAATGACTAATCAGGCTATTCTTCAGGAAGAAAAATTTTGGACAGACAGATCAAAGGCTGACTGGTTAGTAGAAGGGGACAAAAATACTAAATTTTTCCATACAAAGGTCAAAGGGCGTAGAAGGCAAAACAAAATTTATGGGTCACTTGGGTAACTGGACCACTTCCCAAGAAGGAATTAAAAGAGAAACCCAACACTATTTCACAGACCTTTTTCAATCCACCAAACCGAGAGAATTCGAAGCTGTGCTGGAGCACTTGGATAAGAAATTGACTTTGGAGTAAGCAGCCCAATTGAGAGAACAATTGAGGAGTGGCAGATTGCCCGGGCCATAAAGGATATTCGAGCTGCAAAGGCGCCTGGGCCGGACGGGTACGCCTCCAGTTTATTTTCTCAATTTTATGGGCTTACTAAAGTCTGAAAAAAAAAATCTGCCAAAAGATGTGAATTACACTTATTTGACACTTATTCCCAAGATTTGAGGTCTATTTACCTTGAGCAATGTGCTTTATAAAATTATTTCAAAAAATTTGTCTAATAGGCTACGGGAAGTGATAGCTAATTTGGTTAACCAAGCCCAAAGCGCTTTTATCCAAGGCAGAAGTATTGGTGATAATATTTTGATTGCACAAAAATTTTACATACAATCAAATTGCGGAAGAATAAAAATAGGAAATTGGCGGCCATCAAGCTTGATATGTCCAAGGCTTAAGATAGGGTGGAGTGAAATTTTGTTATAGCAGTTATGAAGCATATGTATTTTCCAGATAACTAGTGTAAACAGATCTGTTTATATTTGTCTGCGGTCTCTTTCAATCATAGTTTATGTGGACATGTCACCCGTTTTCTATCCTTAAAGAGGACTTAGGCAAGAATATCCGCTTTAACCCTATTTATTTATACTCTGCTCGGAGGTTTTATCTTCCCTACTAACAATGACTGGTACTACGGGTGTTATTCATGGTTCTAAAGCGTCAAGAGATGGTCCTTCAATTTCGTGCTTTAGAGTCAGAACTTAAGCAGATTGAGACTATTCTAGAGAGTTATGGTTTTACTTCTGGTCTTATTATAAATTATCATAAGAGTAATATTTTATTCAGCTCTAATGTTAGCGCAACATAGCATACTAATTTAGCTGGTATTTTGAAAATGGAGGTGAATAGCAGTCTAGGTAAATATCTTGGCCTAGAAACTAATTTTAGTCTCTCAAAGCAAGAATTTTTAAATGATATTAAACATAAAGTTATTAACAGACTAAATGGGTGGGCAGAGTGTTGGCTTACAAATGCAGGACGTGAAATTATAATTAAAACTATCGCCCAGGCGATTTTGATTTATGCCTCGTGATCAAATTACCATGAACGCTTATTGTTGATTTATGTGTCAGACTTGGCAACTATTGGTTGCGGGGGCCTTCTACTAATAAAACTGAGATTTCTTGGGCAAGCTGGAATAAGCTTATGGTTAGTAGAAATAATGGTGGTCGGGCATTCAAAGATTTACATTGCTTCAATCTAGTTATGCTTGTGAAACAAGGATGGAGAATTTTACATGACCCTAGATCATTACTAGCTAAATTTCTAAAGGCCAAATACTTCAGAAGCAAAAATTTTCTAAATGCAAAGATTGGTTATAGGCCTTCATGGGGTTGGCGCAGTATAATGCAAGGGAGAAAATTCTTACTTGGGGTTTTGTTGGAGGATCGTGACGGAAAAAATGTAGACATTTGGAGAGATCCATCGGTGCCCAGACCGGAGCTTTTTAGATGTATTTCCCCTTCCAATATGAACGTTTCAAAAGTTACAGCAGATCTGATTATGCCAAATCACGTCTGGAACAAAAATTTAATTGAAGGATATTTCTGTAAGGAGGTCTTTGTTGTTATTCAACCTATTCATCTCAGCCTAAGTGTGCAAGAAGATAAACTTACATGGTATTACACAAGGGACAAGTCTTATTTAGTGAGGACAGGGTACAATGTGGCTATCAACATGCTTCAGCGTAGAAATCTTAGACGAGTTGCGGGAGGAATTACCAGCAATCCAGTGGATGATTCGACTTATTGGAAGAGAATTTGGAAGCTCAAAGTTCCCCTAAAAATAAGGGACTTCCTATGGTGATGCTTTAAGAAATTTTTGGCGTTAAAATCAAATCTGCTCTAGAAGAGTTTAAAGATAAATTTCCTCTGCTCCATTTAAGGTATGGAACAGAAAACAGCTTTGCACGTTTTCTTTAACTGCTCGTTCAGTCATTTTTTTGGTTCGCTAGCCCACTCACGCTGCATACAGAACAACTTATGGGAGGATCTCTGTGCAATCTAGAATGAATATGTTCGGGGTTTAAAGGAAGGAATGATTAGGGGTGAACAAAATTTTACCGAATCGAACAAAAAATGACCGGTTCGGTCGATTTTATAAGTTCTCACGGTTCGGTTCGGCTCGATTTTTCTGCAGAACCAAAGTTTTGGTTCTCTTAAAAAACTAAGTTTTCAAACGAAACCGAATCGTAACTTAACTAATATATTGAAAGACGCATGCCCCTGTGTTGTTCTTCATTTAATTTTTGGATTAGGATGTCATTTTGACCTTATACCCAAATAAAATAACAAAATCATGGGAATAGTTTCTTCCTCCTTCAATTGCGAGAGTGTGAGAAGGCTCTAAATTCACCTCCTTCCTCCTCTAGCCGACCGTCCTCCATTGTCACGCCTCTGCTTATGAGATAAAGGTAAGTTTCTTAAGCTTCTACATTTTTTCTCCTCATTTATCCTTTCCCATTATTCCCTTCTCCTTTGTCCCTTCTTACTTCTCTTTCTCATTCCTCCTTACAGTTATGTGTTTAGGGATTAGGGCTCATTTCGTGCTTCTCTCTCTCATCCTTTTCCCTTTGCGCATCTCTCTCTCTTGTCTTTCCTCCTTTCGCCCTTCTCTCTCATCATTCCTCCCTTATGAGTTCAATGTTTAGGGTTAGGGTTAGAATTAAATCTCTGAGTTCAATGTTTAGGGTTAGGATTAAGATTAGATCTTTCTCTCTTTTGAGTTCCTTCCCTGATTCGTTAGTTATTTTGAGTTTGTTGATAATGATTTCTGATTATCAACAAACTTTGAGATATTGAGTTGTATTTCTGAATCTTACTAATTTTTTGCATTGTATTGATGATTAAACCACCTGTGTTTCTGGTTTTTTTATATTCTTACTGATTTTCTGCATTGTATTGGTGATTAAATCACTCGTGTTTCATGATTTTATGCAAAGCAGAACTTCTTCTGACGACAAAATTGTACAAGTACCGTCGAACCGAACCCTAAGTCACGGTTTGATTCTGTTCGTATGAATTTCATGGTTCAGTTCGGTTCGATATATGGCAGAACATATTATTTCGGTTCGGTTCATTTTTCTTTCAAATAAATGACCGAACTGAACTGTGAACACCTCCAGAAAGGATGAAGCAAAATGTCTCAGATTGTTTGCATTTGGGATCTAGCCAATTTGGAAGTTCATAAACGCTTGCCTTAAGGGAACTCTAATGCATCCTATTGAAGCTATTCATATCACAAATAATTAGGTTTTAGAGTTTTGCTCTTCCTCATGGACTGGGTAAAATAGACCAGCCACGGAAGGCGTGGGTTGTGCTCAAGATTTTGGGCGCAATAATGAAGCCCTCTTTAGATCAACTTCTATCAGTATTTCTAGTAGGTTTGGAAGGTACTGGACCACTTCTACCAGTATCTCTAATGGATCACTTGGGTAACTTGACCACTTCCCAGGAAGGTAGTAAAAGAGAATCCCAACACTATTTCATAAACCTTTTTCAATCCACAAAACCGAGGGAATTCGAAGCTGCGCGGAGCACTTGGATAAAAAATTGACATTGGAGGAAGCAGCCCAATTAGAGGGAACAATTGAGGAGTGGGATATTGCGCAGGCCATAAAGGATATTAGAGTTGCAAAGGCGTCTGGGCCAGACAGGTACACCTCTAGTTTATTTTCTCGATTTTATGGGCTTATTAAAGATGAGATTATTAAGCTTGTCTATGATTTTTCTGAAAAAAAATTTCTGCTTATTCCTTAGAAAAAGAGTCCTTAGAGTATGCAAGATTTGAGATCTATTAGTTTGTGCAATGTCCTTTATAAAATTATTTAAAAAACATTGTATAATAGGCTTCGGGAGACGATAATATTTTGATAGCACACGGGATTTTGCATGCAATCATATTGCTGAAGAATAAAGGGAGGAAATTGGCGGCCATCAAATTTGATATGTCCAAGGATTATGACAGGGTGGAGTGAATTTTTGTTATAGTAGTTATGAAGCATATGTCTTTTTCAGATAAATGGTGTAAATGGATCTATTTATATTTGTCTACGGTCTCTTTCAGTCATAGTTAACGGGGACGCGTCTTCCATTTTCTATCCTAAAAGAGGACTTAGGCATGGAGATCCGCTTTCACCTTATTTATTTATACTCTACTAAGAGGTTTTATCCATTCTGATGACAATGGCTGATAATACGGCTGTTATTCATGGTTTTAAGGCGTCGAGAGATGGTCCTTCGATTTCCCATCTATTTTTTGCCGATGATAGTTTATTATTTTTACGTGCTTTAAAGTTAGAACTTAAGCAGATTGAGACTATTCTAGAGAGTTATGGTTCTGCTTCTTGTCATATTATATAAATTATCATAAGAGTAGTACTTTATTTAGCTATAATGTTAGTGCAGCAGACCGTACTAATTTAGCTGGTATTTTGAAAATGGAAGTGAGTAGTAGTCTGGTTAAATATCTTGGCCTAGAAACCAATTCCAGTCTCTCAAAGCAGGAATTTTTTAATGATATTAAAGACAAAGTGTTTAACAGACTAAATGGGTGGGCAGAGCATTGACTTACAACTGCAGGAAGTGAAATAATGACCGGTTTGGTTAATTTATAATTTCTCACGGTTCGGTTAGTTTTATAATTTCTCACGGTTCGGTTCGATTCGGTACTTCTGTAGAACTGAAATTTTGGTTCGATTAAAAAAATTTAAGTTTTCAAACTGAAGCGAACCGAACCGAACCATAACTTAACTATTATATTGAAACGATGTATGCCCCTGTGTTGTTCTTCATTTAATTTCTGGAATAGGATGTCGTTTTGACCCCATACCCAAATAAAATAACAAGATTTTAGGAATAGGGTTAATTCCCCCTCCTTCAATCACAACAGAGTGAGAAGGCTCCAAATTCGCCTCCTTCCTCCTTCAGCCAACTGTCCTCCATTGTCGTTCCTTTGCTTCTAAGATAAAAGTAAGTTTCTTATGCTTCTGTATTTTTTCTTCTCCTTTCTACATTCTCATTCTTCCCTTCTCATTTGTCCCTTCATGTTTCTCTTTCTCCTTCCTCCCTTCAGTTTTGCGTTTAGGATTAGGGCTCCCTTCGTGCTTCTATCTATCATCATCCTCCCTTCTCGCTCCTCTCTCGTCCTTCCTCCCTTCTCGCTCCTCTCTCGTCCTTCCTCCCTTCTCGCTCCTCTCTTGTCCTTCCACCCTTCTGAGTTCAGCATTTAGGGTTAGAGTTAGGATTAGATCTCTGAATTTAATGTTTAGGGTTAGGATTAGGATTAGATTTTTCTCTCTCTTCTCCGTTCCTTCCTTGATTCGTTAGTTATTTTGAGTTTATTGATGATGATTTTCTGATTAGTTACAATTCCTTGAGATATTGAGTTGTCTTCCTGGTTCTTACTAATTTTCTACGTTGTATTGATGATTGAATCACCGGTGTTTCTGGATTTTTTTTCAGATTCTTATTGATTTTCTGCGTTGTATTGATGATTAATTCACATATGTTTCGTGATTTTCTGCAAAGTATCATCGAATTTTCGAACCGAACCGTAAGTCAAGGTTTAATTTGGTTCGTATTAATTTCACGGTTTGGTTCGGTTTGTTATATAAGTGAATCGATTATTTTGGTTCGGTTCATTTTTTTAAATAACCGACCAAACTGAACTGTTGTTAACACCCTAAGAAGGATGAAGAGGAATGCCTCAGATGGTTTGCATTTGGGATCTGGCGAAGTTGGAAGATTAGAAACAATGCTTGCTTTAAGGAACTCTTACGCATCTTATTGATACTATTCAGATCACAAATAATCAGGTTTTGGAGTTTTTCCCTTCCTCATGCACTGGGTAAGATAGACTAGCCATGGAAGGCATGAGTTATTCTTTAGATTTTGGGCATGATAATGAAGCCTTCTCTGGATCGGCTTCTACCAGTATTTCTAGTTAGTTTGGAAGGAAATATATGCTACGAACAGATGCAACTTGGAGAAAGCGATCTTGGTGGATTGGGCTTTATTTCAACGGATCCTACATGTGTGATTCATCGGATAGGATCTCATAAATTTGAGTATTGCATGGATGTGTTCTTGGTAGAAACAAACATTATCCTTCAGGGTATAAAAAATGGGGGTTTTGAGGCAGGGGAGGAAATTGAAATTCGTTGTGGTGCCTTACAGGTTGTTCATTTTCTGTCAAGCAACTACAACAATGATATGGGAAATGACGTCGTTATTTCAGATATCCTATATTTTTAGGATCTTTTTCTCTGTCTTTTAAGCATGTTCCTAGAACTTCTAATATTATTGCTCACAAGTTAGGTAGTTTAGGCTGTGATGATTTATGTGTAATATGGACTGACAACCTTTTTATTTGACTATCCCGAGATTGTAATCTATACTCTTACATGTCTCTTTAATGATAGTCTTTTTCTTGATAAAAAAAAAGGAGAGGAGAGAGAAGGGCTTGCACGGAATGAAAGGAGGTTGGCAGTTTAGTTTCAATCCCATATTGTAACAGAAGGGTTACTTTTAAAGTTTTTCAAAGTACATGAGTATAACAATTCAAAGAAAATAGTATCGGGATATGTTTTGTCAATGATGCAAACAACAAAGGTGTAATTTGTAATTTAGCCCAAAAAAAGGAAACGTCAACTTCTAATCCCCAAAAAAGAAGATTTGAGCTTTGAGCACGAAAGAACATTTTTGACAATTAGATTTGCACAAAGCTTCATATAATTTTGTTATGTACACATATATGCTATGCTATTCTACTTATGTTAATTAATTATTGAATGAATGATACATTTATTTAATAAATTAATTTACTTATGAAGATAATTTTAATATTCAATATTTTATTACATTAATAAATCTAATATTGAATTGAGTTACCTGCATTACACATGTAAATGTGACTTAGTGGAGAGAAATATTTTTGAACAAAAACTACGCTCACAATTATATAAAATTTCAAATTGATAAATCTCTTGATATTCTCTATCACTATTACATTATCATTTTAATTATTGAAAATATAATAGATTAAAAGAATTGAGAGACATATTTGATAAATCATTGATTTTTTTACATTTCACAATTATTTTATGCGATTTTATTAATGAAAATTTTAATCTTTTTACATTTATTTTATGCTTTAATTCCTTTTTATTTTATTCGAGAACTTGTCCAAGTCAAGTGTTTTTTCTTGGTTTTAATAAAAGCATTCTATTGTGAGTTTATATAAAATATGAATCAAACAAGTATACATTTTTATTTTACCGACCATGCCTATAGTTCAATATATTTCTCACTTTAAAGATAAAACACGTATAAAACTTATAGATGACGTACGATGCACAAGTTATTACCTAGTAGTAGAAAGTGATTAAAGTTAACATGAAGTATGACATATTTTCTATAAATGTTCGCTCAAGTGGTGAAGTTCTTAGACATGAAAACTTCATGTCTTTTAGATCGTGAGTTCAAATCCTCTTAGATGCAAATAATTTCTTCGAATCATATTACCCTAATGTTAAAGTTAATTATTTTTCCTGACTCGTGTTGAGGAACTTCTAAGAACATAGTGCAAGAGTCTTCTGAAATTAATCTAGTACGCGAGCTTCAGAAAAAGTGCTTTCTAAGGTAGAAAAAATATTAGCTATAAAGTACATGTAGAGGATAGAGTCAAACGCTCTTGGATGCAGATTATTTCTTTGGGTTGATACTTTATAGTATTAAAACTAATGACTTATTCAAACTCGAACAGAAAAACTTTTGAAAACAAGATGCACAAATTCCGTAAAATTAATCTTATGCGAAATTCCCGATAAGTGTAACTTGGTACAAACAACATATTACTTACGGTTTAGCATATTTGATCATATGTTTTCATGAGAAAGAGCTTTCATGTTAGAAAAAATTAGGGTTAATTTCAATAAAACCCCTTCAGCTTCACCAAATTTTAACTATTCTCTTAACTTTAAATTCTGACACCTCTCAACTTTCATTTTCAATAAAAAAAACCCTGCCGTCCATTTTTTTGTGTCTATTTTCTGCTAAGATTTGGCCAGTGGGCAAAATCCTTGCAGATTATTGGTGGTCTATTACAAAAATAAAATATTATTATTACCAAAATAAAGGAATCTTAACTATCGAAATAACACAAATATATTCATCTTTCCGACAACCTCAGTTTTCGTTGAATGGCTTAACTGTGCAGCTTGTATGAACACTTGTTTTGATTTTCAATTAAATAACATAATTTTGTGCATAATTTTAGCTGAATAGTTTATAAGAAAAGGTAACCATAGTGTCTGAGACTTGACCTTCTCTTGAAGGTTTTTGTTTTCTGCTCTCTTCCTCTGTTTTAGTCCGAGTGAAGAACATAGGAGGGGAGAGAGAAGACATGGACGGAATGAAACGGCTGTGAGGGTGGCAGTTTAGATTCAATCCCATATTGTAACAGGAGTTATTTTTGGAGTTTTCAAAGTACGAAGGTATAAAAATAAAAATAAAAATAGTATCGGGATATGTTTGTTTTGCCAATGATGTAAACAACAAAGGTGTAATTTGCAATTTAGCCCCAAAGAAAAGGAAACGTCAACTTCTAATCCTCAATAATTATAACCTTCTTTGACTCCATCGGACAACAAAATCTCTGACAACTGACCTGCTTTTAAACTTCTGATATCATTTCTTCTAAACATGGATGAGAAAGGGTAACTCAGTAATAAGAGGCACCTCATTCACTTCATTTTTGCCTCTGTGAACAGAACATGCCGGTTTACTCGAGGGTCGTACTTTCGGAATTCGAGCTTCTCTGTTATCTTAGTTGGCTTCCTCTTGACATAGAAGAAGCCAGTCCCAGCAGCTGACACAAGTCTGATGAACAATGTAGCCTTCTTCTTTTTGTCACCCATTTCCTAACATGTCAAAGAGTTTGAATCAAATTAGTTCAAGAAATGACATGATTCATTCCAAAGAAGGGTGTGAACTCCTCGAACTAGATTTCTGATTAAAGTAGTTGCTTAGATAAGTTAAACATTATCATACATTTCCCTGCTCCAATTACGCGCTGCATTGGTCCAAAAGAACTAACACATTCTAATAAACAATAAGCAACCAGAATTCTGGTTATTGTGATCCTATAACAATGGCAGAAGGAAACCTCAGTGGAGAACCTCTCTTGAACAAAATCACAGCAAGAACAACCAGGGGAGAAAATCAAAGTGATTCAGAGATTGAAGATATGCTAATAAATGAAGAAACCTTGGGTATAAGATCATATAGATTGAAAGCCTTTTGGAGCAAGGCTTGAGACAAAGAACAATAATGCATTGCTACACATTAAACACTCAAGTATTCACCACTTAACAACAACAATCACCTATAGCATGATAACAAACAGCTACCCACAACCCAGCAAGCCAGGCAAAAAACCTATCACTGACCTCAATGCAACAAACCAAACCATATATCAAACTACAGGAACACCGAACATGAATGGTAGTGCAATACATAAATTTCACGGGAAATAACATTCCACACTCCCAAGTCTCGAGTAATTGGCATTCAATTGTAAGTTCCACTCTCACTTAGAATACTTTAATACATGCAATTTTTTTCAGATATCAGTATCATCATTCAACAACGTTAACAACCAAAAAAACCAAATGAACGGGATAATTTGAGAGCAGAGAAGCAACAATCCATGAAAAAAGAAGATGAGCAATAATCAGAAGACAAGGACCCTAGCAAATACAAAGGAATGGTCAGCCTGGTAGATGGCAAGAACAAAAGAAAACAGTAGAAACGACCGTTTGGTTTATTCCCAGCCAAAATCTCAAAAACCCAAACTGGGACAAAAATAACTATACTAGTATCATCCCAAATGGCTTTAAATTGTCTTTCACTTTCTTCATCAAAAGTTCTTCTTGGTTAGACATTATCTATCAATTTAAATTGTCTTTACTAGATCCTCAAAACAAGTTAAATCCAAATATGTAAACAACAGGAAAAAAACTTAAGAATCAGATCATCAACAAAAAACTTCAGTCCAGTTTTGGGATAATGTTTTCATTCTGGAAACATTAGAAATATTAAATCAACCAACTTAAGTGAGATTCTGGAATCTGGACATAATAAGATAGTAAAGCTCTCAACCATTCAATACTTGTCCACGCTCTTCCAACCGTCAATTCCATGCAAATAAATCTCACAAAACAAAAGAGACGATACCATAAGGGCCAAAGCCCAAAATCAGTTGCTGCTCTAACATGGCGTCTCTTCTTTGTCCACCAAAATATTTTTTGCCAAATTAACCTCTCACGATTTTTGTAAACAGATTGAAAACACTTCCATGAATAACAACAAAGAGAACCCAATTTTACCCGAAAAAATTAACATGACTCAAAATTACATTAAAAAAAATTGATAGATCTATGGAAAACTCTGCATAACAAACCAACTTGGAAGAAATTTTACATTGAAAGTCCACGAAAACAAAAGGCGAAAACCCTATCTATAAGATATCAACAGTGAAACCAAAATGATTTGTATGACAAAATAAGCAAAACAAGAAAGGATAAACTAACAATTGAATGCCAAATTACTTGAGACTCGGGAGTGTGGAATGTTATTTCCCGTTAAATTCATGAATTGAACTACCATTCATGTTTGGTGTTCCTATAGTTTGATATATGGTTTGGTTTGTTGTTTTGAGGTCAGTGATAGATTTTTTTGCCTTGCTTGCTGGGTTGTGGGTAGTTGTTTGTTATCATGCTCTATATTTGATAATTGTTATTACGTGGTGAATACTTGAGTGTTTAACATGTAGCAATGCATTATTGTTCTTTGTCTCAAGCCTTGCTCCAAAAGGCTTTCAATCTATATGATCTTATACCCAAGGTTTCTTCCTTTATTATAGGGGCGCGTACGGTTTGATTCGGTCGATTAATAAGACATTTTTGTAATCAAACCGAATTCACTGGTTTCCTATATTACAGAACCGAACCCAACTGAAATAACCATTAAAACCGAACCGAATGTAACCAAAGTAATCGATTCGGTTCGGTTACTGGTAACGCTGCACCTGCCAAATTTCTTAAACATCATGAAAATTTAAACTAAAACATCAATAGATTCAAAAGTTTCTTAAGCTCAGTAAAGAATTGAGCTAACATCTAAGCGTACAGTCGCTTTCTTAAGCTCAGTAAAGAATTACTTCAAAATTTCTTAAGCTCATCAGTAAAGAATCAACCGACAACTCTGCACACCCCTAAACAGATCTAAGCCTAACAAAATCAACCAAAACAGTAAAACAATTATTAAAATCAAAGTCTGTAACAGATCTAAAAATCAGAGACTAACAGATCTAAAAGTTCAGAGACTAACAAATCTAAAAATCAGAGACTGACAGATCTAAAAATCGAAGCCTAACAGATCTAAATCGCAAGTTTGAAGCCTTTTATTTACCTTCAAAAGAGACGAGGGAAGCTTCGAGGGAGACGAACTCGATCTGGGTTGAGGGGGACGACTGACGAGGGGGACGACTAAGACTGTAATTTGCAATTTAGATGAGGTTGAGGGAGACGACCGACGAGGGAGACGACCGACGAGGGAGACGACCGACGAGGGAGACGAGGTTGAGGAAGACGGCTGACGAGGATTCTGTAACTTGCAATTTAGACGAGTAAGACTGTAATCGCAATTGCAGAGAGAGAGAGAGAGAGAGAGAGAGAGAGAGAGAGAGAGAGACAGAGAGAGGAGACAGCGAAGAGGGTGGAGGCGCGAAGGAAGGGGAGTTCTTGTGTTTGGGTCAATACCTTTAGTTTTGGTTGAGTTTAACTTAAATAATTAAAAATAGATTAAAATATAAAAATTAAAATGTATAATATACCACTAAATTTTTTTTTTTTATATTTTTATACTCTATAGTTTAAGAAAAATTATAAAAACATTAAATTAAGAGAGGTTAAAACTAACAGTAGTTTTTTTTTTTACAAAAATACTCATCCCTCTTCCTTTCGTTATCTCCCACTTCCTTCCCATTAATACAACTTCTCAACTTTGAAAAGAAGAAACGCTACCAAAATGCAATTATTATCCTACGACGCCGTTAATGAGATTTCAGCCTATTTCTAATCCTCTTCCACAAATCATGTTGTAAGTCAGACATGGATCCATATTCAAACAATATCTGATGGGTTTCACCGGAGGAGCCAACGACAGAAATGGAGATTCTGAATCTCTCTCCTCCTTACCACCACAGCCACTGCAGTGGCACCCAATAACGTCCCCAAAGACTCTTTCCACTTCCCCTACATAATTTACTTCACATTGGGGGTGGGTTACCTTCTACCATGGAACGCTTTCATCACAGCCAGCGATTATTTCTCCTATCTCTATCACGATATCGACGTTGATCGGATCTTCGTCGAGTAAAGAAGTAAATGAGAAGAGAAGAACATAAAGCTTTATGGACACATGTTTGCTGGACAACTCTCAGCTTGCTCAGCTTAGGCTGAAAGCTATTTATAGTGTAAGTAAAGACAACAACCTTAAACCTTAAACAAAAATAAAAGCACACGTGTAGGGCTTATAACTAGAAAAAATGGCCTAACATCATGGGCCTATTTAATACACAAGAGACATTATTAAGTAGCAGTCCAAGAATAATTAATATGAAGTATTTATTATCTTAACACTCCCCTGCAAGCTTGTGAGTGGTAGAGGTCTTGAAACTACTCTAAGCTTGGCTCTGAAATGAGAAAATATGTTACTTGACAGTGGCTTAGTAAAGTAGTCTGCAATTTGATCGTTAGTAGTACCTCACCTCCAATTGCTTAGCTAGAACTTTATCCCTCACAAAGTGCAAATCAACCTCTATGCGTTTTGTCCTAGCGTGGTAAACAACGTTTGTAGCAAGACCACTTGCACTCATGTTGCCACACCATGTAATAGGAATAATGTGAATTTTAAAAGAGATTTCTGCAAGAAGGGATTCTAGCTAGGCAATTTCACAGGATACCTAAGCTAGGGCTCTGTATTCAGACTCAGCACTAGACCGGCAACTATGTGTTGCTTTCTTGAAGATCATGACACCAAAGTGTCTCCAATGTAAACATAATATCCTATCGTGCTTCTCCTATCATCCTGGCAGCAAGCCCAGCCTACATCTGAAAAGCCTTGAAGTGTCAGATTATTACTAGGCTTAATGTGCAGCCCCATCTTTTTAGTCCCTTTTAGATACGTAAGGACTATTTTGACTCTCTGTCAGTGAGCACTTGTGGAGTTTTAAAGGTATTGGCTCAATATGTTAGTGACAAAAGAGATGTATGGTCTAGTATTGCTTAGGTATTGCAAGGCTCCCACAACACTTATGTAGTTTGTTGGATTTTCCAGAGGTTCTCCTTCTATTACTGTCATTTTCTTTCCAACCACAGCTGATGTTGAACAAGGTTTACTATTTTCCAAGCCAGTCTTCTTTAGAAGATCCTCAATATATTTGGTTTATGTAAGATACATGCCAGATTCATGTCTTTTTACTTCAATCCTTAGGAAACGGTGTAGACCCCCTAAGTCCTTTAAAGTAAAAAATTGGTGTAGCTTTTGAACAAATTTTTGTAGGAGAGAGATTGTTATTACCTATTACTAACATATCATCTACATAGATGAGGACCATAAGCACTTCATCCTTTCCTATATTGAAGAATAAGGATGTGTCACATCTTGAGCTCTTGAAACCCCAGTCTGTTAATGTGTTCTTTAGCTTCTCACACCAGGCCCTAGGTGCCTACTTTAGGCAATATAAGGCCTTGTGAAGTTTGCAAACATGATTTGGCCTTGATCTGTCTAGGAAATCTTCAGGCTGTTGCATGTAGACTGCTTCTTAGAGGCTTCCATTCAAAAGGCATTGTTTATATCCAATTGCCTTACAACCCAGTTCTTTGAAACAGCTAAGGAAAGTATAACTCTCACTTTTGAAGCCTTAATCATTGGACTAAAGTTCTCTGAAAAATAAACTCCAGGTGTCTAAGTAAACCCATTTGCTACTAGTCTTGCTTTACATCTTTAAAAGGTCCCATATGCATTGTATTTGACCTTATACACCCACTTTTTGCTAATTATGTTTAAATAAGAAGAGTAAGGCATTCTGGTCCATGTTTTGTTCCTATTTAGAGCATTAATCTCTTCTTGCATGGCAATCTTCCATTGTTCTGATCTTAGAGTCTCTTGAACTATTTTGGGCTCTCTAGGATAGGTCACTATGAATATTTGGTATTCTGAGGGATATCTCTTCTCCTTGTGAATCCCAACGTTTGACCTGGTGACCATAGAATGGTCCTAAGTCTCAGTTGGAGCTTGGCTCAGTTTTGAATTGGGCATATTTTCATTATTGAGATCAACTAGCCCTATTCCTTCGTGAGTAGAAGAACTAAGAGTACCAACAGTACATGAATCAACTGATGCAACTCGATTTTCAGCAGTGTTATTAGTAGTGTTCCCTTATTCACAAAACAGCCTTTCAACAGAGGATAAAGATTTGTATATAGTTGAGTCAGGTATATGTAGATGTAAGGATGGTGCAGGCGTGAGGTTTGACTAAAAAATAGCAGTTGGCTTACATGTATCAGTATGAGCGGGAGAGATGTTTGGTGAATGAAAGGAGCCAGGACTTGAGTGTATAGGGATCCAGTGATTATAGGTGATGACAGTGGTTGATACAGGTCGTTTTGTGTTGAGAAAGCCATTTTCGAAAGGAAAGTCATGTTCATTGAAGGTAACATGTCTTGAGATGTAGATTCTCCCTATGGAACTAACACATTTATAACCTTTATGAGCATCACTGTAACCTAAAAAGACACATTTGGAAGTATGAAACTGAAATTTGTGAGTTTGATAGGGTCTCAGACATGGAAAACAAGCACATCCAAAGGTCTTTAGAGAGAGGTAATCTGGTTTTCTGTGACAAGCAAGGGAGCCCGAGGTACGAAGCTGGAGAAGAAATTAAGCTTGTGTACCTAGAATAAGGGTCTCATATGACAACTAACATCGGGGCCCACCTCGAGTAGACGGAGAAGAAAATTTTGACAGATTTCTTGTGAAAAAATAGAGACATATTTGCAACTACGACACAGGAGATGACAGATATTCCTAAAAGAATAATATGTCACAAATTTAATATAGATCCCGCTCTAACGCCTGCAAAGCAACGGAAGAGAAGTTTCACTCCAGAACTGAACAAAGCAATCAAAGAAGAAGTGGAGAAACTTTTAAAAGATGGCTTTATTAAAGAAGTAGATTATCCAGAGTGGCTCGCGAATGTAGTTATGGTGAAAAAGAATGACAAAAGGTGGAGAACCTGTGTGGATGCGTCTTCAGGACACGAACTCCTCAGCTTCATGGATGTCTTCTCAGGATATAATCATGTGAAAATGTTCCAACCCGATCAAGAAAAAACCTCATTTATAACTAAACAAGTTATTTTCTGTTATAAAGTAATGCTCTTTGGACTGAAAAATACAGGTGCAACTTACTAAAGGCTTTTGAATCTTCCGTGATCAAATCAGAAAGACATGGAGGTTTATGTGGATGACATGTTGGTTAAAAGATGTAGACGGGAAGACCACATCAAGGATCTCATTGAGGCTTTCTCGATCTTGAGAAAAAGCTCCATAAAGTTAACTCTAGAGAGATGCACATTCGGCATAGCGGCAGGAAAATTTCTGGGCCATTTTAGTAACGCAGAGAGGAATTGAAGTCAATCTGGACTATGTGAAAGCTATTATGGATATGACGTTCCCTAGAAATCGTAAAGAGGTAAAAGGCTTGACGGAAAGATTGGCAACTCTAAACAGATTTCTTTCAAGGTCAATGGATACGTGTAGGCCATTTTTCACGAAACGAAAGAAGAATTTCGTTGACAACTGAGATGAAGAGTGCAAGGACACACTTAAAAGAATTGAGGAATACTTGTCAACTCCCCCGTTGCTCTCAAAACCAATACCTGGTGAACAACTACTTCTATAGTTAGTTGTGTGCCATTTTCATTAGGGAGGAGGAAATGAGACAAAAGCTCATATACTTTGCAAGTAAGAGTCTAGTGGCAGTTGAAACCAGGTACAAAAGAATGGAGAAATTACTGTTGGCAATTGTAATTGTTGTAAGGAGGTTAAGGCCTTACTTTCAAGCAAATAGCATAAAAATGTCAATGGATTCACCCATTCAAAGACTGTTACATTCATAAGAAGTAAGTGGAAGAATGGCCAAATGGACAATTGATCTTGGCCAATACGAAATCCATTACGAGCCAAGAACGTCAATAAATGGGCAAGTACTAGCCAATTTTGTAGCGGACTTCACTCACGATGAAATGTAAGATAACAATGAATCTGAAGTCCAAATGGAGAACGAGCCTTGGAAAATATTCGTTGACGGAGCCTTTAACAGCAAAGGCGTCAGAGCATGAATATTAGTGTAGATCCCATTTGGAGAAACTTTAGAACATTTTATCTCTTTCAGTTTCAATGCATCAAATAACGAAGCGGAATTGAAGCCTTGATAGCAGGAGTCACATTGCTATAGAATTTGAGGTAATAAATGTAAAAATATTTTACAATTTTATGCTAATTGTGAGAAAGGTTGTAGGAGAAGTTACAGTAAAAGATGAAAGAATGATAAGCTACTTGCAACGGGTGAAGGAGTTACTAAGTTTGCTAAAAAGTGATGAGATTCATCAGATCCTAAGGACTGAGAATGGACACACGGATGTGTTAGCAAATTGGGATTTTCATTACAACTCTAGTACAGAAGAAGCATGCCAATGGAATTTCTTGAAAAACCAAGTATGTTAGTCCCGTTGAACTACGTAACGGGTGTGGAAATTGAAAGAGAACCCAACTGGCAATATGATATAATCTGTTACTAAGAAAATGGGATATTACATGAAGACAAGCTTCAAGGAAGGAAAGTCCAACAACAAAGTCTGGATACTCTTTAATTAACAGATTACTATATAAAAGGTCTTTTTTAGGACTATATTTAAAAAGTTTAAAAAATTAAGAAGTCCAGTATGTGCTAGTCGATATCCACAAAGGGATATGAGGGAATCACACCAGGGGAAGATCATTGGCTTACAAAGTATTGAACGAAGGGTAATAATGGCCCAAAATACATCAAGACGCCAAGCAATATGCGAGAAACTATGACAAATGTCAGCGCTTTGCCCGCGTAGCTAAAATGGCTCATTGAGAACTCAACACAGTGGCAAGTTCATGGTCGATCATGCAATGGTACCTTGACATTGTTGGCCCACTTCCCATGGCATCAGCTCAGAAACATTTTCTGTTAGATAATGGATTATTTCACTAAGTGGATCAAAGCTGAGGCACTCGTGAGGATCCGAGAAGAAGAAGTAAAGGAATTTGTGTGGAAGAATATAGTGTGTAGATATTAAATTCCTCAAATACTCATCTTTAACAACGAATTCAACTCACGTAGAAGATGGTCAAGGCCTTCTGTGAAGGCTTAAGAATTATTAATCGATTCTCTACACCATATTATTCATAGGGGAATGGTCAAGCAGAAAGTTCAAACCACATTATACTTGAAAGCATGAAAAATGGCTAGAACCAGTCAAACGAAAATGGGTAGAGGAGTTATCAGCAGTATTGTGGGTGTACATGACTACTCCTAGGGAACAACGGACAAAACACCTTTCGCTTTGGCATATGGAACGGAAGTAGTGATATATGTCAAAATTGGAAGTCCTACTATAAAATCAGGGTTAAATGAGCATCAAACTAAAGAACTCCTAAAGGAAAATCTTGATATTTTTTGGGACCGAATAGAGACAGCCTTGATCCGGGTTACCAATTTTAACCAGAAAAGAAGATCTTACTTTTGAAGGAAAGTCCGAAGACGGAAATTCCAGAAAGGTGACCTGGCCCTAAAGAAAATTTTCCAAACAAAAGGGAAGCTCGGACTAAATTGGGAAGGACTATATACTATTAGTGAAATTAGAAAGAGTGAATATTATTATCAGACAATGAAAGAATGGGAGGATCTTGTAAAATTGTGGAATGCTACTCATCTGAAAAGATATTTTGTCTAAGTTGTAAAAGTATTGTAGTGAATATTTTTCCATGGTTTTTTCCGTAATAGTTTTCCATGTAAAACACTTGGAGTCATCTTTCTCACTTATCTAACACAACAATAAAAATGGGGTCATGGTTCTTCAATGAACCTAAGTCCTTGAGAGTAGGCAGATTATAAGTCCTTCTCTCAAAATGAAAATTGGGTCATGATTTTTCAATGAAACTAAATCCTTGAGAGCGGGCGATTCATAAGTGCTTCTCTCAGAATGAAAACGGGGTCATAATTCCTCGATGAATCAAAATCCTTGAGAGCGGGCAAACCATAAGTCCTTTTCTCTAAAGGAAACCAAAGCAGATTCGAAAAACACTAGTCGTTAACAATGGACTATGTGACATAAAGCAGTATTAATTTGCTCTCTAAGTGAAGCATAAAACTCCATGAAATGAAGTTGATCTTTCAGGTGTTTGAGAATGGATTCTGCTACGAAAGCAGTTGTTCTCAAGGAAAAGTTGAAACATAAAAATTGCTCAAGTATTGGAGAACATATCACAATTGAAAAAGCTTAAAGTTTCATAAATCCTTGAAAACAAACTTTGCAACTTAGAAGCTTTAAATTACTACAAGTCATTTAAAGTACTTAGTAGCAGATTTAGTTCCTCTCAACAGAAAGTTGAAACTGAAAATTTCTCAAGTGTTTGAAAAAGGATTTCAACTTAAAAATTTTCCCAAGTCCTCGAGAACGGATCACAAATTTACTAAGCCTTTGGAAAAAACTAAAGTGCAATGTAAAGAAAAGTTCAAAAAAGGAAAGGTTGCAAAATTCGGTTTGTTTATCATTAATAATTGGAAAATACAACGAGAAAAGAAAATGTAGAACAAAAAAAGAAAGGAGTACAAATTACAAAGAAAACATGAAAAAGCTAAAGGATGACGATGGTCTCAGGATCAACAACGACATTTTCAGTATTAGCATTATCAACGGGGTTGAGAGTGGCAATCTGGATAGCAACGGCTTCAGCTGAACTGATATATGTGTCTTCCGTAGAGTTGTTAACTTCATCTTGGAATTTGAAAAGATATTCACAAAGATGTCCCTTAGGAGGGACATTTGATGAGCCATTTTTATTGCCTAAGTTGTAGACCATCTTCTCGACTTCCTCATAGATGGCTTAGTACTCGACCTGCACTTGCATCTCTTTCTCTTCCATGACCTGAGCCTTAGCTTGTTCAGCGGCACCTTAGCTACAGCTAAAGACTCGTCAACCAGATTCAGAGATTCTGCCAGCTTAAGGCACTCCACCTTCGTGATATCTGTGCCTCAAGAGCGTGCCTCTCTACAGTTTCCTTTAGTTCAACTTAATTCTTTAATCTCAGCTTGAAGACCATCAACAAAACTATGACACTCAACGACTTCTCTGTGAGAGTTCATGGTCACAACCAACATGGTGCTCTTGAAGGGCATTGTGATGGATAATGGCCTGCAAAAGGAGGAAAACAAGTAAAAAGTATTAAGTATAGGTAAACAGGTTAAGAAGATTTACAATTGGGAAAGAAAGGGAACTTACCTTCATGAGATCGTGGCTCAAAGAGATTATGAGCTTACCAACACTCATGTTACATGTCATCTCCGTATGAGCCTCACTCAAAATGCCCCAAGTGATGATGTGAGAAGACTAGGCATCATTAAGAAAGCAGACTGACGCAGGAATGAGAGGGACGGCAGTGTACCGCCTCATCCTCCAAAGAATAAAATCATTCGCAACATCCTGAGAACTAGAAGAAGCACCAGGTTCTCATTGTACAATAGAAGAAGGAGGAATCAGTGGAGGAGTCACTGATCAGACTAGAGTGTCCTCATTTTCAGAAACGAGAGCAGGAGGAACAGCCGAAGCAGGGGGAGCATGAAAGGAGATGGACGTGTTTGTTCTCAGATAAACACTCCTCCCTGAGAAGTCACCTATCATATTTTAGAGCCGCTTCGACATCTTTATTTCAGTAGTAGCTCTTCAGAACATGGCTTCATTTTCTTTTTCCTCTCCTTCAGAATCTGTTGACTTAGAGGAATCCAAAGATGAAGAATGAGAAATTGTATGAAATGAAGGAACGAGAATACCTCTAGTAAGTGGGAGAGAAGATGATGATGGGGCAGAAGCTACGAAATCGGCGGCAGGTGCAAGGGCGACGTTGGCTTCCCCTCTTAGATCCAAAAGCTCATACCCCCTTCTCACCAGACAAAGGTAAGCGATAGAAAATTTTTGGTTAAGTGCCTTTGACAGGAAAGGTCTCTTGTTGGACCATTTATCTTCACGATTCAAAGAAAAATAAGAAGTTGGAAACGGAAATCGCACAATAACTAAAAGAAATTAAAATAAAAATGGGAAAGGAGCATCAGCAACTTACTAAAAATTTCCCAGTTTTTTGGAACTATCCAATGGCCATCACCACTCCAATTCTCGCCAACCTGGAGAACGTCCCGTTCCCATCCTTTGTCTCCTTTTGAAAAATCAATGATCAACACCCCCCTTTTCTCTGACAGTTGATGTGTCTGGTAGTAGCTCTCATCCTAGTGTTTTACTATGTATATATATTGGAGTTCGTCCATACCTAAACCTATATTATAACGCTGATTCATAGCCTCAAAGAAGAGGACTATCCTACACGAAATCAGGGTAAACTAGGAAGGAACTAAATTGTAAGTGCTAAAAAAATTCTTGGAAGAGGGAGGAAAATGGGAATTTGAGGCTTAGGGCTATGTGCATAGGATGGATGGTAATTTTGTTTGGGGGCCTACATGGTAACCCTAGTGACCTACTGTCTCCTACTGCACACAAGACACATTGGGGATAAGCATATTGGTGGGAATACATGAATCGCCTAAACTCAGTTTTGGATCTAACTAAGGGAACAGAGGGAATAAAGGGATTTTCATCTGCCATGATTCGAAGAAAAGAAATAAATGCAAAGAAGAAGAGGAAATAGGAACTTACGGCATTGAAGGAGAGAAATAAAAGGGAAAATGAAGATAAATACCTTAAATAGGTAGCGGATGTTAAAAAAAAAATCATTTCATTTCACAAATACTAAAAATGTGCGATGAATGAACGCCTCGAGGTACTCAAGTACGAAAGATCCATCGAAAAGGCATGACTGAAAAGGTGCAATAAAATGGATGGATGTGACAGTTGACAAATGGGGGAATGACAGATGGTAGAAAAGGCAGGGGTAGTCTACCATAAATAAATTTAAAATCTGTGCCTCGTATTTTCAAGAAATTTTGAGAACGAAAATGGGCAAATGAAGCGGTAAAAGGTAGAAATCATCACTGACAAAATATAGCTCGAGAACTGTGTTACATGTTTCCAAGAAGCATTTTGTAAACAAAAACTGGAAGACGTAACAATGGAAGAAAGTGGGAAACCATTCCTAACAACATACAATAGAAAAGCTACCTAGAGAATTACATCGTGCATTTTTTAGAAGCACGTGGAAGCAGAAGCGGGAGATGTAATGTCAAAATGAGGAATATTAATCATTACACTTCAACGAATAAAAGTTCATTGAGTATAATAGAGACCAATGAACAGTTAGAACTTCACATTACACGTGGCAAGATCTATACCGAAGACTCAACCAAGGTAAAGACAAAATGAGGACCGTAGGATCAACCATACGGACATAAAAGGCATCTTCACAAGGAATATTCTTTATAAAAGTTTATCAATTCTCTGTTATTAGCTATGGCATAAGGGAATTTTTTGTAAAATGATTGTGAAATTTATCTATAAATAGGAGTATGTAACACCCCAAAAAATTAATCGAATACAGGTAAACTCAAGCTTTCGAGTTCGTACTTTCTTACTCTCTCATTTATTACTTTTATTACTTGTGCGTAATAGATTTTTTCTTCACCAAAAAAATTCTTTACAAATATGATATACATTAGTTATTAATTATTTTGATTATCTTTAATTTTTACGTGACTATGAATATCACTTGTAATTTATTTTGAGATACTTGCAAGTAAGTGTATTTTAATTAGGTGGGTGTCATCCTAGTTGAGATGTGCTTAATTTATAGTGATACAACTCTCAAATTCAATAAAGAAAGTAATATCTTTATGCTACTTGGAGATTTCACATTTCAATTTTTTATTATTAATATTTATAATTATTTTTTTATTTAATATGATATGTTTTTCCTGTTGAGATTTTAATATGATAAATAAAAGGTAATTGAAATGTTGAACATAACATCTACTTAGCCTAGTGTTATTCTTAAATTTCCTCACTTCCGACCAAGGTTTAACTCTCACATGGACCAATTTTACAAATTTTAACACATTTTAGGAGGAGAGAGATCGGCTCGGCCTGGTTTGAAACAACTAGACCAGACCGTAAGGCATCCCAGAAGACCGGCTTTGTGTTCTACTGGGCTAGCTCGACAGTTTATGTCGGGTCATAAGTATATGTTCCATGGGGTGGGCTAAGACCAAACCCTTCAGTCCATGGAATAAGCCTGGGAACGGCATGTGAACCGCCCACGCCACTCGTTGTCGACCCAAGCTTGGACTGAACCGGCCCGGGTACCACCTCTACCTAGGGCCAAACCCAATCAAGGAGGTAATGCATATTGCCGAAGAATGTAGGTGGTAAAGTGTTTTTTCGTCTTGATGCCAATCTAGCTGTCATCACAAACATGGGACTAATAATTATCTTAAAGGAAAACCATTTGACATTGAAAAGAACACATGTCCATTTTGAAGTAAGAAGCAACAAATGACAAAAACACATACAACTAGGAAGTTCCATAATACGATGATGGTTTATGCACATCATGGCACAGTAATTTTGCAAAGAATAGAATAGGCAATGACATTACTTGAAGTCCCACTGTTTCACTCTTTTCTCAGTTAAAGTAGTGGTGTCTTTAAAGAAATGAAAAAGATATAGTCCGCCCACTCTCGCCACACAGACACTACTTTGGTATGATCGCCAACGGTAATGGGAGATACCGGGAGGCCACCATGTGCATTTTTCAAGGGTGATATTGAATATGAACCACTTTATTATTTGAATTATGTCCATAAAGTAAGGTGTAATAACAGTTAAGTTGAGTCAAATGATGCCGGTCTCGGAGCATGAGAGTTGACACTCTAACGGTTGACCTAGACATGTTGTAGAACATGTTGAATAAATCAGTAACTAATTAGTTTAGAGTAAAGCCATTTATCTAGCTCTAAATCTAATTGTTACACCTTAAGGATATTTTTTTAATTACCTTCATCCCGAGGGAATACGGAATTGACATAGTTACTCGTGATCCTTGATACACCAAATAAGTGAGTTCGAATTGACGGACAATACCTCGGTTGTCAAGACATGATTCAACTATGTTGGAGTTGCGTGATTGACAGATATGAAATTTTTGGTAAGATTGCAAAAGGCAATAATATCACCTTATGCTTTATTGATGAGTATGTGAATAAATAAATGGGCATGGTCCTCGATGACATGAGTCATTGAATAAGAAATGTTGAACTATACGAGACACTTCACGGATATGTCTTTTGGTTCCTCGGGATGCACGCGATGATGAATTTACATGGAATTTACTGGCACAACTCTTGCAAAAAAAAATACATAAAATCCTATGCCACAATTTCGCCATACATCAATTCTAAAACAGAAAAATAACACCTAGAGCAAATCGATCGAAATCTATTCATAAAACACATTCAAACATGTTTTGATTCTACCTTACAAAAATATATGCCAATATCGTCATATTCATCCATACATATGTTTAAATACAGAATATGCATATTCTAATTGTTGGATCGAGTTTTAGATTTTATAGAACATTAATGAACCATGGCTAATTCATGGGCATAATATAAATTTTTTTTATGCAAACTTTTAATCGAATTAAATACAAAACCAACCAATGAACATTCATAATTGTATAAACTTATCGAGAAGAGATCAAAACTATTTATACATTTTCTTGTAATAGAGAAACTATGATTTGGCAGGATCCAATTCTATGTCTCGCGTTCCTCAATCCTGAGAATCACAGAGCTTGTAATGATTTTTGCACCGACAAACACTCGTTAGAATCAGAAGTATATTATTCAAGGATATTAGTAGGAATTGAGTGTGGGCTCTCAAAACAACTGTGGAAAAGAAAAAAAACTTCTCTTCCCCTATAGATTTCGGTGGCATTGTAGGGAGAGGGAGAGAGAAAAATTGTCTGCTCTAATTAACACACTTATGTTAGGTTTTTTATGAAACTCTAATGCAATCCCTTATATATTAATTATGAAATCTACCCATTTACTCATATATGTTAAAAATAAAAAAATCCCCTCTTCTTTGACCTGCATATGAGATTTTAACATCTTCTCCTGTAGTCAAAATTGTGTCCAAATTCATCCATCTAAACTGATGAATTAAGTTGATCCCTATTAATTAATTAATTTTATTTACTAAGTTATAATAATTAGAAAATAAAAAATTAATTAAATTGAACATTAATTTTGGTCTTCACTAATATGGTGATGACACCCATCTCATATGGGCTCGGGAAGTGCACCCTGGCCCAAAACACATTTTTGGTCCAACTATAGTTGTTTTTCATTCTTGTCCTTATGAGCTACTTCTCTGACCGAATAAACTCATATGAATAAAGCTATGAGTTCAAATACTCGACTAATTTATCTCAATAAATTCCTGACTTATTTAATCTCGACATTGTACGACTCCACTATAGGTCAGATACCGAATGAACTCTCGATTCATGCGCTCTACATTTTCTGTTGATTTAAATAAAAAATTATATTTAACGGTCCACATAATATTCTACGATATTACCCTTCATGAATATCAGTAACAAGAGTGGGGTGTAAAATTATCATTTTACCCCTCTAGTTATTATTTCTTTAACTCATTTATTGATTGTGAACAACATCCGCCACGCGCTAATTGCTGGATCGAGTTTTAGATTTTTGAAACTTGTTATTCAAATTTATAAAGAGTTATGATTTTTGAAAAGGCAAAGAAAAATCCAATTTTTCCAAAAACTAAGTGGGATGATCTTTTATGTTGAAAAGTTCTCATGGTCCCCAACGTAAACTTGATCGTGACATGAAGAATGGTTTAGAGCTGCCCTAGTGATCCTCTCTTTACTGGAAGAAACTTGGGAATCGTGTGTTTTTAGTCATCGAGTTGCTTGTGAAGCTAAAGCTTCTAAAGGAAGTGGTGAGGCGGGACGGTCCCTAGACGAACAGTTAGTTCATGGCAACCTTTAAAGCCGATGCATTACTTAAACACTTAGACTGAAACACATTGGAACCTCTCATAGGAGCTAGTCAATGGGACTAAGATGACCAAAACCATTTGTGATTGGTTGAGCTAGATCTAGTGATATCTTGAGAAGCATTAACCAAACAAGAAGCGTCTCGATGTGATAGGAGGTAGCTCAGGCGTTGTCCTTAGATGGACGTGCTATCATTGGTGATTGTATCATCATGGAAGAAATATATTTTTATTAGATTTTTAAAATATTTAAGTATCTGCATCATGTATCATACTTTTCTAAATGATTAAGTATTTATTTACACAACTGTACTTATTCTTTTAGGTAATCATGTCTTTATTCCTACTCTCAACAATCTTGAATGCAAACAAACTCACTGGTGAAAATTACGTTGATCAGAACCGTAACCTTGATATCGTACTTATGGTAGAAAAGCACAAATTCATGTTCACCACCCCTTCTTGGCTGCATTCTGATAAGATCGTCAGATGTTATATCTTAGCATCAGCTAGCAATGCATTGCAACAACAACATCAGAACATGGAGATCGTCGCTAATATGATGTTGAACATCACCAAATTGATCAGGGATCAGGGTCGCCAAGCCAAACAAGCCGTTATGTGAAACTTCATGAACTGCCTCATGAAACCCAAAACTCCTGTCAGAGACCATATGATGCTGATCATTAATTATCTGAATGACATGGAGATCATGAGATCCAGGTTGATATGATCCTTGAAACATTGCCAGATACTTTTGAGAAATTCAAACTTAATTATTTGATGGATAAGTTGAGGTACTCTCTTCCAGAACTGATAAAGTTGCAAGCTACTGAGACTCTATTTCAGAAGGGCAAGAAGGAAAATAGAGAGGTAAACTTTACTAAAAATAAGTCTTCCACCTCTGGTGCCAAAAAGAAATACAAGAGAGGTCCGAAGAAAGCTAAGAAGACGAACTCAAAAGCTGTTAAAAGCAAGGGCCCTGTGAAAGTTGACAAGTCAAAAGACAAGAGCCATCATTGCGGAGTCGCTAGCCATTGGAAACATAATCACCCGGATTATCTCAAGGAGATGAAATCCAAAGGTACATTACTTGTAATTGAAGCATATTATGTGGTTGACTCTACTTTTTCATGGATTACAGACTTTGCAGCCACTAACCATGTTTGTTGTTACTTGTAGGGCTTCATGGAAAGTAATGGTTTAAAGAGGCCGAGTTGAGCTTCCGTTGGAGGAATGGAGCACTAGTATCGACAGTATTAGTTGGCTGTTAAATTATTTTTTAAGAACGGGTATTTTGTTTTGCACAATGTTTATTAGATCCTCATTTTGGGAAAAACTTTATTTCAGTTGCTAGTTCATTTGAGCAAGGATTTTCTTTAATTTTATTGATAATGATATTAGTATTTTTAGAAATGATTGCTTGATTACTACTGCACATATGATAAACAACATTTTCTATATAAAACCAAAAGTTCCAATGATATATGACACTGAGATAAATATTGATTTATAAATGGATAGTAAAATATTGAGGTCTGACTCAATCGATCTAATATACTTGTAGCACTTGCGTCTTGGTCACATTAGCCTAGACAAGATTAAAAGACTTGCAAAGGATGGTCCGCTGCAAACCTTAAGTGTGGGATCACTACCCACATGCAAACCCTGCATAGAAGGCAAAATGACCAAGAGACCCTTTTCAACAAAGGGTGAAAGAGTCACCCAATGCCTTAAACTCATAAATAGTGAGGTATGCGAACCATTGAATATCTAATCAAGAGGTGGCTATGAGTATTTTGTAACCTTCACAGATGACTATTCACATTTTGGACATGTTTATCTAATGCGCCTAAAGTCTGAAACATTTGAAAAGTTCAAAAAATATAAGGCTATGGTTGAGAAGTAATTAGAGAAACAAATCAAAGCACTACGATGTGATCGTGATGGAGAGTACTTGCTAGAAGAGTTCGAAGACTATCTGAAGGAAGAAGGTAATCTTTCTCAGTATACAGCACCAGGCGCTCCATAGCAGAATGCTGTGTTAGAGAGAAGAAATCAAAATCTGTTGGATATGGTTAGATCTATGATGAGTCACTCAACCCTCTCATATTTGTATTGGGGATTTGCCTTGGAAATAGTGGCATATATTCTGAACCAAATTCTGTCAAAGAAAGTGCCTAGTACACTATATGAAAGATAGAGTAGACAAAAGTCATTCATAAGCCACCTTAGAATATAAGGATGCCCGACACATGTGCTGAGACCGAAGATGGGTAAGTTGGACAGTCGATCATAATTATACCTTTTTATAGGATATACCAAGGCAACAAAGGGATATGTCTTTTATAGTCTGACCGACATGAAAACATTTGTAAGCATGATTGCTCAGTTTCCTGAAGAGGACTATATAATAAGTTTTAACCTGAGAAGCACACTTATACTAGAGGAATTATTGAGTGGGAGAACACCAACTCCCTAATCAATCATGGAAGAACCACAGCAAGAGCCAGAGCCTACAAAGCCTCGACGTAATAAGACGGTTATGAAAAAACCCGACATGTACATGTCTTACGGAGATGCCTTGATAGCAGTCTCAGATAAGGATCATGATGAACCTGTTTTCTACTCGGAGGCCATGGTTGATCCTAAAGCAAACCTATGGCAAGACGCCATGAACATCGAGATACAATCGATGTACTCCATCGAAGTCTGAAAATTTGTAGATCTTTCTGAAGGGGTAAAACCCGTAGGGTGTAAATGGATTTATAATAAGAAGAGAGGTCCAGATGGGAATGTAGAGACATTCAAAACTAGGCTTATAGCCAAGTTCTACACCTAAAAAGAAGGTATATACTATGTGGATACCTTCTCACTGTTGGCCATGCTTTAATCCATCTGAATCCTCTTGTCCATTGCTGATCCCCTCAATTATGAAATCTGGCAGATGGATATCAAGACTGCTTTTCTGAATGACAATCTTGAAGAGCACTTTTATATGGCTCAACCAGATGGGTTCATGGAGAAAGGCCAAGATGGTAAAGTTTGTGAGGGGAATACTATATTTATAATCCAACTGTTGAAGTATATTTATAAACTTAAGCAAGCGTTCCATTCGTGGAATACTATATTCGACGTAACTATCAAGAACTTCATTTTTAGCAGTTAGTGGACGAACCCTCTGTGTATAAGTTGATACACAAAGGGAATTTGGTTTTTCAAGTCTTGTACATGGACGATATTCTATCATTGGGAATGATGTATTAAAATTATTTGATGTCAAAATATGGCTTACAAAGTAATTTCATATGAAGGATCTTGGAGAAGTTGTTTTTGTCCTAGGTATTCAGATCTTCCGGGATCGGAATAACAGACAGCTGACACTTTCCCAAGCATCTTATATTGATTAGGTGATAGATCATTTTTGTATGCAAGACTATAAGAAATGATATCTTCCCTTTAGACATGGAGTCAACCTCTACAAGGAGCAGTCTCCCAAGACTCTTCAAGAAGAAGACATGAGAAAGATTCATTATGCCTCAGCCTTAGGAAGTCTCATGTATGTATGTTTGCACTAGGCCAAATATTTGAGCAAAAAGTCATGGGTGTGGTAAGTCATTTCCAATCTAATCCTAGACTCACGAATTTGAATGTTATCAAGCATACCTCAAGTATCTTAAGAGAACTCGGAACTACATGCTTGAATATGATGGGTTATACCGACTCTGATTTCCAAGAGAACAAGGACTGTAGGAGGTCCACTTTAGATCACTGTTCATCCTAAATGGTGGAGAAATGGTATGGAGATGTATCAAAAAATCTTGCATCATTGATTTTACCATGGAAGTTGAGTATGTGGCGGCTTGAAAAGCTGTAACGAGGTTGTCTGGCTTAGGAAGTTCCTAAAAACTCCAGAAGGTTTATCAGATGCTGACAAACTCATGACATTTTATTATGACAAGAGTGGGATTGTAGCAAAAAGATAAATTAGCCGAATATTTGAATCTCATAGTTTTATTCATGTGAATCTATTCGGTCTCAAGAGTAGCTCATAAGAGCAGGAATGAAAAACAACAACAGTTGGACCAAATATGTGTTTTGGACCAGGGTACACTTTCCAAGCCCATATGAGATGGGTGTCATCACTGTATTAGTGAAAACCAAAATTAATGTTCAAATTAATTATTTTATTATTTTATAATCATTGGATAATTAGTAAATAAAAAAATTAATTAATTGATTGATATGGATCAATTTTTTTCATCAGTTTAGACCGATGAATTTGGACACAATTTTAGCTCTAGGGGAAGATGTTAAAATCGTATATGCAAGTCAAATGAGAGAGGATTTTTTGTTTTTAACATATAGGGGTATATGGGTAAATTAAATAGTTAATATATAAGATATTGCATTAAGGTTGCATAAAAAATCTATCTTAAGTGTGTTAATCAGAGCAGAAAAAGCTTCTCTCTCCTCTTCTTACTATTGTCGCCGAAATCCATAGGGGAAGAGAAACAATTTGGTTTCTCTTCCACATTTATTTTGAGAGCCCACACTCAATTCCTACTAATATCCTTGAGAGATATGCTTCTGATTCTAACGAGTGGTTATCAGTGCAAAGATCAATTACAAGCTCTGCGAATCTCAGGAACGAGAAACGCGAGATTGAGAATTCGATCCCGCCAAATCATAATTTATCTATTACAAGAAAATGTATAAATGATTTGTTTCTCTTCTAGATATGTTTATATGATTATGCATGTTCATTGGTTGGTTTTATATTTAATTCGATTAAATATTTGCATGAAAATGTTTTATATTCCACCCATGAATTAGTCATGGTTCATTAATTTTCTACAAAATCTAAAACTCGATCCAACATTTATTCCATGCACCTACTTTCCTACTCCGACAATGAAGTAGGGTCTAAAAAAACATCATCCTGGACGGTTTTCTCCACAATACGAATCAAACAAACGCCTAGTGTAGGTTCCATATTTTGTCACCAACAACAGCTCCTCGTGACGATAATGGCACCAATATCGCCAACCTAAAAACTACAAAATTGCCATTTCAATCAATTGTACTCCAATCGCATGTCATCATGACATATCAGCGCCGCATTGTATCTCTACACTGAATGGTCGTGCTATGTTCGTACTTGGTTGAAAAGACTCATGATTGCAAAATATTATAGACTTTCAACGTAGAGAACACATTCACGTTGCAAACTTCGTGTCATGCAGTCGTATTACATCCTTACAGTATCCAGTCATGCTATGTTCCTACTTGATTCAAGAAGTTTCGCAATTGCAACATAACACAAATATGCCCACTCGAATAATGAAACACAAGAATTTTAAGAAGTAACACCCATCATCACAACAATGAAGACTTGATGGGGGGTTCATTAAGTAAGATCACTGACACATATAGAGAAGATATATAAGTTCAATTGCTACACATTAAATTTCCACATGGGGCTAATGTACATGCATTTACCCTCATTACTCACATAGTTGATCTCTATGACTTTGACTCACCATGGTGGTACATGATCGCTCCTATGAGCTACTATCAAGTGTCATCATTGAGTTTTCAACGTGATTGCTCAATCCACGTCAGCGACCGACCTACATAAATATTTCTTGTATTATTTACTCCTTTTATATATTTTTTCATACTTTTTTAACTAATAAGTCAAGTGACAAAAACTAAGTCGGTCCCTTGCCTGAGTGTTGTGATCTGGTAGGATTGGAGCGAGGTTACACTCTATTGGTAAAGACATCCCTTCACCAAAATAATCTCTTTGATGGTCGTAGATGCACTGACTTTCCATTTAGGAAGGGACATAGCTGTTAGAATATCTCTCGGGCAGGGTCTCAAACGAATCCTATCTATATCGTCGATGTGGCACGTTAACCATGTTCTTCCATCTTTGATTCGCGATCACTACACGTGAGACATGACTTAATGTGAAAGATAGCTACATGATGATTGGACGTTGCCAGCTTAGCGAGCTTGATGATATGTCATTACATTGGGTCCACTATCAATTAGTCAAAGGATTAGTTAGAGTGGATTCCGCCCGGAAGATCTCTCTAAATTCATCCTCCCAAAGATCATTTTCTCACATTTTACAAGTTGGTTTAAAGTACTCGTCCTTCACCATTCAAATCCCAACCTCCACATTCCCGTATCATATTTATTGTATCTTTACATCACACCTATAACAACGCTCACGTGACATCAGAGTTTACTTCCTGAACAAACATTACACTCTTTGTAAAAAGAAAAAAGCCAATTTTCTATGAAAAACACTTTTTTTAAAATTGACCGAAAAACCGTTTAAAAAAGCCATATAACCTTTGACTACATTTCCATAGGACCATTTTCCCCTATTTCCACTAGGGTTCAAACCCATTCAGCAGAGAAGATGGCTTAGCTAATATAGTAACATCCATTGAAGCACAAAGTGAAAACCAAGATTCTAAATTGTTTTTTTTTTTTGGCGTGCGGGGAACCTGTTTGATTATTTTCCTCAATGAGTTTTTACCTTCAATTTTCCTGTACGCCAACCGCAACATCCCATTCTTCATCTTTAGCCATGCATGCCAATACCCATCATTTGTTGTTAATATTCTGCATCTAGCTATGTGCTCTTGAATCATATTTAAGGCGAAGACTCAAAGCCATTGCTCCGAGGTGTGGCTCCTCTGAAGTGGGTACAGATGAAGACAGCTTGTAGATAATTGCTTGTATTAATCAGAATATTAACAACAAATGATCTTACCCTATACAGGGGAATAAGAGAAAACAGGGTAACTATCGAACTGTAGTCTAACGTTAGATAAGGTTTTTTATTCAGTTTAAAAAAGTTTTGTTTTGGTCATAGGAAATTGAACGTTGATATTTTTAACTGTGTACTATTTTCAATTTAGCGGTGTTAACTTAAAAAGAGTGTTATTTGCTACTTTATAAAGTTTAATGGTGTAATAGGCTAAACACAAAGGTTGTGGTTGTTATTTGTCTTATGTGGCAAAGATTGTGATAGTAAGTTGCATTTAACCCTTGAAAATATAATGTCTCACTAATAATGTTACAATATTATTGACTTTTTAGACGTGCTATTACCTGATTAGCTTATGACAGGGTAATGAGTAGCTCATCCTCATTTTGATGGGAGCTAAGTATTATTAAAAAAAACTCTCAGTATGGTTATTTATTGATGAATGACAGAATTTATATGAAGATTGTTTACCGATTCAATTATTGATTACGCAAATGAATTTGAATTGCGTGATTTTTTTTGAATTTTGATTTCAACTATGGCAATTATGATTAGTTTATTAGTTGCCTACTATGGTTTTACCAAGATATTGTGGTTCGGCTGCATCTTTTCACAATTTTAATTTGGTACGTGAGAAGATTTATGATATGTATGCAATTGTATATTAACGTAATTCACTATAATACAATTCAAATTATGATTAGTTTGCAATAACTGCCACAAGCTAAAGCCTCAATGCCAGGTCCTGTTGTCTCTCTCTCCAAGGGAGTTGTTGTCACATGGGCTAAACCTAGTTTTTTTTTTCTAGATTGTCCCTCGATTTCCCATTACTGTCTTGGGCTCCGACGAGCCCCTTCAATGGCATGGAACGTTGGAGAAGATGTGAGATTTGTTGAGGTGGATAAAGATTCTTTTCAAATCTAATCAGGATATCTCGTTCGTGATTCAGAACGGTCCGTGGTTTTTCGATGAGCAATTATTTGTTGTCAAACGATGGGCCCCTGGCTTCGGATCCGAATCTGAATTATTCTTCTGAGTTTTGGGTTCAGATCTATCAACTTCCCCTCGAATGTAGAAATAGCAAGATTAGAACCATTCTTGGAAGGAAGATCGGGAATGTTGTGGAGTCAGATGAATGCTTTAGTAAGAATGGTTTCGAGCTAAGCAGATATATCCGAGTGAAGGTTGAATTGAATATTACCAAACCTCTCCAACGAGGTTCTATTATCAACTTTGAGGGGAGGAAAAAATGGTGTTGTTTCAAATATGAACGGCACCCCGGTTCTGCCGCTACTGTGGAAGAATTGTCCACACAGATCAATCTTGTAAAGACAGAGAAGCTTTCTTGAGGTTTTGGTAAAAATCCTTCAAATTTCAGAGGGAAAGCTATTGGAAACCGAGACAGAAGAGGTCGTTCGAGAGGTTCAGATTGGGACAACAAACATTATGATTCTGAATATCATCATGAGTGGAAGGTCCCTTACAGAAATCTCCCTCATGATAATGGCGAGAGTTCTCATCTATCTCATGAAGATTCAGACAACGGAGGCCATCTCCCGGATGAAATCAATGGATCGCGCGGCTGCTGTACTTAATGGAGAAAATCTCCTTGGAAGAATCGACTATAATTCAGATCCAGCCTTGAATGACCCCACCAGAATAAATGAAGCTTTTGTGTTTGAATTGTCAGGGTGTGGGAGCCCCCTGACAATCCACTATCGAAGAAGCTTCTCAAGCTTCACTCCCCAGATGTTTTGATGCTAATTGAAACAAAAAATTGTCCCAGAAAATTGGATAACGTTAAAAGGAATTTGGGGATCAATTTTATGCTGACACTTGACCCTCGTGGTCTTAGTGAAAGATTCAAGTAATGATAGTTTGTGAAAAAATTTTGGGGTCAATTAAAGTACTAATGAAATTACTCGGAGGGAGCAATTTTCAGTGCTTCAGAATCGTTTATCGGGTCTTGTACTTTTATCGGATCTTCAGAATCGTTTATCGGATCTCCAGATGTTACTTTTGGTGATGTTCAATATCATATCAGCGGTGGTCTCAAAGTTTTGATGCTGTTGTCGTAACACATTGCTCATAGATGCCAAGATGTAACATATGAAGATCTCATCAGAACACAACCAAGAAACATAAGCATCATTTTCCTCTTGAGTCAATTCAGCAATAGGTTCAAGGGGACAAGGGGTGGTGAGCACAAACTTGTGCTTTTCTACCGTCAGCACTGTATCAAGATTTTGTTTCCAATCCACATAATTTTCACTAGTAAATTTGTTCGCATTAAGAATAGTTGAGAGAGGGGATATCGACATGATTACTGAAAAGAATAAATAAAGCGGTGTAAATAAATGCTCAATCATTTAGAAAAGTATGATGCATGATGCAACTACTTAAATATTTAAAAATCTATCAAAAAATATTTCCACCATGATGTTACGATAAAAAACGATAGCTTGTCTCATCAAGGGACGAAGTCCAAACTATCTCCTATCACATCGACACTCTTCTAGTTTGGTGAACTCTTAAATGTCTCCACATCTAGCTTAACTAATCACCAATAGTTTTGGTTACCTTGGCCCCGTTGATTAGCCCCTAAGTGGGGATTCCAATGTGCTTCAGTCGAAGTATTTAACCAACGCATAGACTCAAAAAAGTTATTATGGACTAACAGTTTGTCTATGGGATGGCCCAACACTTCCTTTAGAAGTCTTAGCTTTTCAAGCAACTCGATAACTCAAAACAACACGACTCTAAAGTTTCTCCCATTGAAGAGAGGACCGTTATGGGCGATTCTAAACCATTTCTCGTGGTACAATCACGTTTGCGTTAGAGACCTTGAGAACATTTCAACGTAAACGACTCTCTCACTTAATTTTTGAAAAAATAACCTTTGAATTTTTAGTTGTTTTTCAAAACATAACTTTTATTAATTTGAAAACGTGATGAAATTTATAAATTATTTATTTAATTTTAAATCCAAATTTAAAATCATAGCCATTATAAATTTTTCATTGTAATCAAATTATACTCATTCTAATTAATCTACAAAGAATCACGTACACGCTACATGCCAATTTGATATTGGAATATCCCTAGTTTTATATGGCATGTTATATGATGATACACGATTAAAATTAAATCATACATTTAAAATTAATCTCCCTATTAACTCATTTCTAATTACAAATTAATTTACAAATCTCCATGGCATCTATAATTATCTATTTGTCGTTCAGGTTGTCCCACAACTTTGTAACTCTTTACAAACGTCCATTCTCATTTTAAAATCAAATTTAAAATTCAAATTTCAAAAATTTGATTAAAACCTTTTAATTAAGGAAAACTATTTTCCTAATTAAATAATCTCATTAATTATCCTCCCTTTTTTCCCTAAAAACAAAATAAAAGAAAATAGATAAAATTAATAATTATCTTTGAATTCAAAATTTAAAAGATAACAAGATAAAATATATAATTATCTTTGAATTTAAAATGATCATTTATCCGTTTAAAATTAAAAATTTTAAAGATAAAAAAATTAGGAAAAGTGTTATCGTGAAATATCACAAGGTTTCCTAAACCCTAATTATTATCGTCTAGGGTTTTACAAACCCTAGTCACCATGCACTGGAACAGTACCGCGTCCGCTGGAACAGTAACTCTGACGCAAACAGTAATTCTGTCGTGAAAAGTAATTTCAGTGTGAGCGGTGATTCTGGAGTGAACAATAATTTCGGTGTGAACATCCGCATGAACAGCCATTTTCGATGACTTCTCAGTGGCGGTTTGCGACGACGGTATCGAGGCGACGACAATTTTGCATCGAATTTATAACATTACAAGTTTTGCAATAAAATAAATTACATAAGATCTTATGCCTCAAATCCGGCGTACATCAATTCTAAATAAAAATAAAAATTCCTAGAGCCAATTAGGGATTCAATCACATAATAAATTCAAAACAGTTTTGAATCTACTATACAAAATCATATGTCAATATCCAAAAAATTCACGATACGATTTTGAATCTACCATACCAAATCATCTGCTAATAATATCCACAAAATTCACAATACGTTCGTTTCAAATATCAATATACATAATCAAGAACATATTACTCTGATACCAATTGTTTGAATCACGAACGGTTCGTGGGTGGAATATAAAAAAAATTCAATTAACTTATTTAATCAAATTAAATTCAAAAATTCAAACAACGTTCGATTATGAATATACGGCAATAAACAAGAATATATAGTTAGAAACAATTTTTCACCTATACTTTGTATCAGAGAATTTCTGAATTGTCAGAATTTCTTCGAGCGTTCTTCGTGCTCTTTAAGCTTAGGATCCGAATCACCCACTCGAATCTCTAATAGCGATTTGTGAATTTCATCTACCAACAACCACTCGTTAATTTCAGAACTATATCTCACAAGAATTTTGTGTGGGAATTTGAGTGTGGGCTCTCAAAACGGTCGAAGAAAAAAATTAAAAAATTTCTCCTTCAATATAATTTTGGCGGCAACATGGTGGGAGGGGAAAACATTTTATGTTTCTTTTTCTTTTTTAACAAGTAACTGTATCTTATCCAAGATCTATCTATAATCAGATTGCTATTAAATATTGATAAAAATATAATTTTTGATATTTACAAATATACCTATATATTTCTAAATTTTTAAAAATTCACCACATATATTCACAATTGCTGAAAATTGCATATTCCTTAGAGTTTGAGTTGTATTGTGATTTATCAGTCTAATTGATAAATTAATTGATCATTATCAATTAATTATTTTTATTTTATTTACTAATTATCTAATAATTAAAAAATAATAAACAAATTAATTTCAATATATATAATCACACATAACTAATTACATGACATCACCCATCACAAATATGTGTAGAAAATATGCATTGACACCAAAATACATTTTGATCCAATTTACTTCGTTTCTCTAATTTTGCTCTCATGAGCTATTTCTAAGACCGGCTGGACCCACATGAACAAAATTAAATATTCAAATACCCGACGAATTTATCTCCATAAATTCCCGACCTATTTAATCCTGACATCATATGACTCCACTATAAGTTCGATGCCGAATCAACTCTCGATTCAGGCGCCCTACATTTTCTGTTGGTGTAAATAAACCCTTTTATTTTCATGGTCCACATAATATTTTAATATAATACCCATCGTGAATATCAGTAACAAGAGTAGAATATAAAATTATCATTTTACCCCTCTTGTTATTATTTCATTAACTCCTTTATTGACTGTGAATAAGAAAGACATAATAGTGAATTGTCTCATATAATTCACAAGTCTTAATCAATGACTCAATTCATTGAATACCTGACTGGGTTAATTTATTCACACACCCATCAATAACGTATAAGGTGATATTGTTGTTTTCGCAATCGAACCATGAATTTTCATATTTGTGAATCATGTATCTCCAACTTAATTGAATTATAATCCCAACAATCGAGGTATTACCCGCCAATTCGAACTCACTCATTTGACATATGAAAAATTATAACTAACTAAGTCAAGCTACGTATTCACCTCATGATTAAGATAATTATGAAAACACCCTTTAAGGTGTAACAATTTGATTTAGAGCTTGGTAAATGATTTCGGGCTCTAAACTAATTTTTATCGGTCTATTCAACATGTTCATAGCATGTCTAGGTTAACCGTTTGAGTCTCCACTCTCATACCCCAATATTGGCATCCATTAGTTCAAACTAAAAGTCATAATCAGATTCGATTGCCCAATCGATCCTAAGACATCGAATATCGTTCTGAACTTCTCAGAAGAGTTCGTTTGGAGACGCCTCTGTCTTCACTCTTCGTTCGTTGATGAAAGTTGAAGGACTTGAGTAGTTTATAAACACACTTTAATTTGAAATAAAACTTTCAATTTATTCATAAGAATTCAATAATATTAATTTCTGAGAAATAACTAAATACAAATAAATAGTTATTACACGCTACTTTATGAACAAATTCCAAAAATTATTGCATTCACTATGAAAGTTGAATTTGTGGCATGCTTTAAGGTCATAGTTCAAGGTTTGTGGTTGCAAAATTTTATTTCAGGACTTGTGATTGTTGACCATATTGCTAAGTCGCCGAAAATTTATCGTATGTAACAGTCTTCTTTTCAAAAAACAATAAGTATTTAAAGGGTGCAAAACATATGAAATTGGAATACTTTATCGTTAAAGAAGAAGTTATCAAAAACAAAGAGTGCCAATTGAGCATATAAGCATCAAACTTATGATTACATACCCACTAAAAGGCTAGCACCAAAGGTAATTAATGACGTATTAAAAGTATGGGTCATGGTTGTAGTCATGATAAAGTATATGATTTGTATTATGGGTAATTATTCGACACTCTGAGCAAAATATTTATGTTTTTTATATCCCATGTTTATCTATTTAGTATATGTTGTGGGTGCTTCCTGAAAACCAATAAAACAAGGACGTGTATCCCGATGATACAACGATGCGCAACATGAGAATCTCACCAAGTCCCAGTCATGTGCCAGGCGTCTTACGCGACTTGGCATCACAAACCCATGAAGGGGAAAGGTCGAGCTAGACAGAGCTCGTGTGGAACTTAAGAGGACACGCTGATGACTTGGATGTCTGAACGATAACCCAACGTCAGCACCATCATTGCACACCTAAAGTAGGGACTGGGGTGACGTCTCCCTATTCATCTCCTGATCCAAGGGTCTAGTCACCACCTCTCATGTCAAACAAGTCTCTTTATGGTCATCTCGACCTTTATGTCAACTCAAAGAACAATATCATTAAATTCCGCCCCCAACTCACCATGGCAAGACAGAATCTCCATATCTCCAAGTTGTCTTCGACACGCTTCCTTGGGCGACAATATCAAAACTTCATCTACATGCATCCCTCCCCAAAGGCTCCAAGTATAAATACTTCATCTATAAGAGTGCAAGGTAAGCAACTATTCCTTAAGGAAAACTCTGTCAAAATTACTCTAGGATACTGATTTAGTCATCGGAGGCACTTAGGTGAGGAAACCGGCCTTGATTCTCTTTGTATTTAGAGTTTTTTTGCCCGTGTTTTACAAATTCTCATGCTTGGAGAGGTACTGTCTTTATATTTGGCAGTCTCTAAAATGAACGTTAGCGCCACCCTGGTCTGAATCAGGGAGGATCTCATCCAGAATCCAATCCATTATATTAGCAAGGCCATGTTAGGGGCGGAGAAACGCTACCTAGAACTGGAGAAGGTGGCCCTCGCCCTTGTTACCATGGCATGAAAGATACGTCCATATTTCCAAGCCCACTCTATGCAAATCCTCACCAACTCTCCTTTCAGGCAGGTCTTCCAAAAATTAGAGACCTCGAGACTCATAGCTAAATGGGCCATCAAACTTAGTGAATTCGACCTTCGGTTCATCCCATAAACTACTATTAAAGGGTAGGTAGTAGTGAATTTCATCGCAGACTTGACGATGGGTCGTAAAGAGGAAGCGAAGATCAGTGGGGGGGCCCTGGACCTTATATGTCGATGGTGCCTTGAACGAGATGGGAAGCGGAGTAGGCATACTACTCTTAGCACCTCATCAATCTCAGATCTAGTAGGCCCTGCACTTTAGGTTCAAAGCCTAAAACAATAAGGCAGAGTATGAGGCGTTGCTCGTGGGGCTTAGGCTGGCATGGACCTTGAATGTGTGAACATTGAGGATCTACAGTGACTCCCAACTCATTGTCAACCAGATCAACTTAGAGTATCAGACAAGGGGGATGATATAGCCAGATATATGGCCCAAGTACAGGCCCTCCTCAGAAAATACGATTCCTACACGACCCAACAGATCCCCCAGAGTCAGAATACTAATGCGAATACATTGGCCAAGTTGGCCTCCACCTACGACACTGAGATCAGTAGGACAGTAGTAATAAAATTTATCCCCTTCCTGAGCATCAGTAGAGAGGAAGTGCTGGGGTGACGTCTCCCTATTCATCTTCTGGTTCAGGGGTCTAGTCACCGCCTCTCATGTCAGACAAGTCTCTTTCAGGTCATCGCTACCTTTATGTTAGCTTGCGGGACAATGTCATTAAATGTCGCCCCCAACTTGCCATGACAAGACAGAATCGCCATATCTCTAAGGCATCTTCGACATGTTTCCTTGGGCGACAATATCGATGTTTCCTCAACACGTATCCCTCCCCAAAAACTCTAGGCATAAATACTTCATCTACAATAGTGTAAGATAAACGACTCTCCCCTAAGGAAAACTTTGTCAAAATTACTCCAAGATACTGACTTAAGCATCAGAGTCTCTTAGGCACGAAAACCACCTCCCAGTTCTCTTTATCTTGAGAGTTCTTTATCTGTGCTTTGTAGGTTTGTAGGTTGAGTGAGTTTATGTGAAGGAAGGAGATCGCATAAAGTTTCACTACTAGGCTTTTCGATACAAACATTTATACATAAATGGATAGATGAATGTTAATAGGATTAATGATTTGTTGGACCATTATATACTTCCTATTTATAGATCATGCTAATATTATGATACATGGAAGAGACTATGTTAAAATATAGAAGTATGATCGCCATGACTCATATTAGTTACTTGTTTAACAATGACATGATAGAGCCAATAGAAAGAAAGGGTTTGGCATTTATCATGGAGATTATGATCTCTTTATTAAACCACTAACTATATATGCACATGGTCAAATGGGACAATGTAAGCCATAAGTGACCATGTTGATATTTATTCTATTTAATTATAAGTTTAATAATAATTATAGAAGCTAAAATCATATTGGTCAGATTTATGGAAAGTTATCATGAAAGATTGTAATCTTTGATGGAAATGTACAAGTTAGAAAACAAATGAATATAATGAAATTGGTCCTTCTTCTATGAGAGAATACAAGAGAATCATCAATAATGTATTACTAAGGGATAAAAGGAGAAACATAAATTCCTAATCAATCATGAACAAGTTGTTCAATAATCAAAGAATAATCATAGATCAAGGTATGTTCTCTATTCTATCGACTATCAATATGAATTGAATGTGGAAATCATGAAGTTCTAAGATTTGAGAATTAGGATTTTGCATAATAAAATTATAATTAATTGTTGAAATGCATTTTGATGGATGAACGTCAAGAATAAATCATTTTTAAGAAAAAAAAAATAAAAAATGGCTAAAGATAAAATAAAAATAGCCATCCTAACGGCCAAAAAAATAAAAATTCGACGTCAGAAACCCCACGCGCACCATTGAAATTTTGAATTTTTGTCCATAAAATTTATATAATATAAACTGTATATGTAAAATATATTATAAAAATCACACNAACAAAAATTTGGAGCAATTGGTGTGTGGGCGAAAATGTTTATTGCGCGTGAAAGATTTTTTTTTTGAAAATCATGCTAGTTGATTATTTTTGAAATTTTTTATAATTTTTTTTAAATTGACTGTTTATGCACATTACTTCATTTTTATTACACGTGAGAGTTTATCTGTCATTCTTCCTGTGAGTTATAATTTTTTTTCTGTTTTAAATTTTAATGAAGGGATTGCTCAATTTAGATATCCTTCTAGTTGACGGTATCTGTCTTTAAAAGAAAGAGAAAATAGAAAAGGTGGGAAACAAAGCGTTGGATTCGTGTATTACGCGCGCGAGTGGGACCACTCCAGAGTGCACGAGCTTCTGGAAACTAGAACTGCTCCCTGCTGAATATTATAAACTTCCATAGCTGCTAAATTATTGTCCTCGTACTTTTCCTTCTCTCCGTTTTTTTTCTCTTAAATTTCATAGAGAGGAAAATAATGGGAAAAGTAAAAAAATGATTTGAGACATGGAAAAGTCAAGGCAATGCTAAGATACACTACACAAAATCAAGGGCAGTATCAAGGGCAGCAAAAACTCAAAGTCAGAGCTTCAAGGAGAATCACTCGATTACGTGAAAAAATTATTGAGTCTATCAATCACAATATGATCTAAGATTCATCTTATTTTATTCTAATCCGTTTATTCAGACCTGAACAGTTTTGATTTGTTGAAAACGAAAAAAAGTAAACTTACTTTTTATTTTTATTTTTTTTAAATCAGAATAAATCTTATCTATTCATTTTTTAATTCAACAGCACGTCTGACGATCACGTTATGATCATTAATCTCTATAATTTCTCCATAATGTGAGGGAAAGATTCCATTGAGAAAGTAGGAGTCTCTGAATGAAAGAATCAAGAATATAGCTATGATTCCAAAGCATATCTCTAATGGTATTGACAATGGTTCTAACAAGAAGATTTCTATCTCTATACTTTCCTTCAAGGATGTTAGTGTTTCTGTCATTCCATATGTTATACAAAAAAGAGTTAAATGCCAACTTTAAGGGATTGCCCATTTGGTGGGAAGGTTTAAGGACTACCATGGTAAAGTTGAGTGTTAGTTTTATTACCATGTTAGTTAAATGCAGCAATATCTTTACCGGCCGCCGAAATTTGTGGCAATGTCCTTCCTTTGTTTTGAGCAATGAAGTAATATCTTTATCTTTTCAATTTCACCCTCATATAACATATGAAATCTCACTCAACCGTAGCTTATGTACAACAGCAAGTATTTTAAAAAATCTACTGAAACGTAGCTTTCGTTTCGTCTTAGGGGCTTTCCTGACTTCTTCCTCTTTGAATCTCTGTTCATATTTAAATATGTTAAATGTTGGCTGGTTTTCGGACCTTTTAAATCAAAATACCCCTGAGTATTTATTTTAATGGGGGAGTTTTAAATATTATATAAGAGTATGAGTTGGTAATTTTTTTACCAATTATATATGGGTAGGGTATGAGTAAATTCCGATACGTATTGGTATTGGGTATCCACAAAATTCATTAACCTTTTATTTTTTTCTAAAAAAATAATATATAACGAAAACTGTAATTTAATTTATTTTTTCACTCATAATTATTAATTGAATTTCATTGATTTTATAATTTTATAATCGAACTAAACCAAATCATGAATTGAATAGTCAAATTAAAATTTATCAATTTCATAATTGAGTTGCACCATGATTAATCAATTTTGCAATCAAACAGCGCTAGCACTCATCAATCTTATGATCAAACAAAAAGGAAATTAATATTTTTATAACGGAACTAAAATGAATCATCAATTTTTTAAATAATCAAATTAAAATTCATCATATTTATGACTAAATCAAACTGTATCATCAATTTTATAATCGAGTAATCAATATTAAAACTCATCAATTTTGTGGTCGAATACTAATACTAAAATTCGTCAATTTTAAATCGAATCAAACTAGAATTCATCAATTTCATCATCATACAAAACCGAATCACGATCAATTGAATAATCAAAACTAAAATTCATCATTAATAGTTGAATTGAACCAAAATTCATCAATTTAACATTTGAATGACACTAAAATTCATCAATTTTATAATCAAGTGGAAATGAGATTCATCAACTTTATAAGCAAACTAAACTGGCAGTCAAATTTATAATCGAATTATCAAAATATAGTTCATTAATTTTATAATCGGACTAAATTGGATCGTCAATTTTATAATCGAATAATCATACAAATAAACTAACTGAATCATCAATTTTACAATCGAATAACCAAACTAAATTTCATCAATTTTATTAGGTTTATCAAAAGTAATCAATTTTGTTGACTCATCTTTCAGTTTAAGCTATTTATGATAGAATTTATTTTTCAACCTTTCAATTTGTAGAGAAAGTAATTTTGACCAAACTGTTAATCTCCATCGTAATAGTTTGGGAAGAGAGAAAGTGAATAATGATAATAGAATTGTTCTAAATAAAAAAAATTAAATTAAAGTATAGTCTTTTAGTTCCAAAACAAAAATGAAAACAATATATGAATATATGAATACTCATTGGATATCCATTAGGTACCCATGTTTTTGTGGGTATTACTCACACTCACTCACATAATTTAACATGGATATGGATTCAATATGAGTAGTAAAAATTTAACATAGGTATTTAGTGGATAAACACATACTCAACCCAAACCCACCCATTGGACATCCCTACGTGGAAGGTATGGTGGCATTGTTTTTGCATATAGTCTCGTACATGATGTTAAAAATAGGGTGATTAAGAGACAACTTATTGTTATAATCGTAATTGGTTAGAACAGCTTAAATATAAATGTTTATATTAAACCAGAAATTACATTCTCAAATAGAACAGTACAAGGAAGTTACAAAATTGAAAACGAAAATTACAACAAAGAAATTAGAACGGTAGAGGCTTGCCAAACCAATGGCCTAAAGACGAATTTCACCCTCCACGTTTTGCTTGGAGACTAAGATGAATTTCTTTATAATATACAACTATCTAGATTGAAGACTTAGCAAACGAATGCTTCAACCACTATACAACTCGACACAATATTCTATCTAAAAAATGCACAAATGCCATAGAACAGTAGGGAAAAATGGTAATAGCAGAAATAACAACAAATACATTAAGCTTAAAAAGACTATCACACATTTACCCCTGGCACACAACATTCCCTCCCTTAGTTAAGACAAACTTGTCAGAATCAAGTTTAAATCTACTCTTGTATAAGAGAGATCCCGAAACCAAATTCCTACGAATTTCAGGCATGGAGAACATCGATGAGAGTGAGCTATTTTCCCGATATGAACTTCAGAGACACTTTTCATTCCCCTTCACATTAGCTTCAGAGGCATTTCCCATGTAAAACTTTTCACCTTCAACTTCTTCATAAGTTGAAAATAAAGCCTTGTCACCATAGATGTGTCTAGTGGCACCAGTATCAACCCATCAACTCGTGGTGTCAGTGACAATGTACAATTAAAAAATTATTGCAATAAGTCAAATTATTCTGGTGACCGTTGTGAGAGTTATTACCCACATGAATGAAAATGCCTTAATACGACAATGACATCAATAAAAAGAAGCATATGTGTTTTGCATCAGGAGAGATGTCTTTTAGACTTGAACCTTGCTTAGTGATGATTTATCGGATATACTCTAAAGAACAGTGAATAAAATTCTTGAATTATCCATCCTCCGAAGTAAACTAAGACAATAAGTCTCACAAACAACTTCATCTTTATACGTTTAATCTCATATGATTTTGTTCATTTTGGTCCTGAACATATCATGTTTCCATGAGAGCTTTAGAAAGATTGAGCGTTGCATTCTCTCATAGAAGCAGCCTCACTTCTATTCTCATATAGGTAATAATGATTAAGAGTATTCTATCTATACTCCTCTTGCAAGCAACATATCAGAGTCATTAAATACTAAGTATACCATTCAACATTGACAAACAACACACTTACATTGCATCATAGGAATGGGAAGAAACAAAGTCTTTTTGTGTGTTATTATGAATCATTTTTGTCAGCTTGTCTATTGAACCTAGATCTTGAGATCAATCAACTAGGCTAGGTTACCACTTGAATAATTCATTGAATAGAGTTTAAGATCATTCCCACGATGTCATCATTATCCAATGCTATGAATTCTTATTCCATAGTCGAACGAGCTATAAAAGTTTACTTCATAGACTTTCAAGATATAGCTCCACCATCTAGGGTAAAAGTATATCCACTCATGGATTTAGTTTCTAGACTATCAGATATTCAATTAGCATCACTAAAACCCTCCAGCACATGTGGGTACATTGTGTAATGAGATCCATAATCAATGATGTACTTTAAGTACCTTAGCACCTTGACTAATGCATCACAATGATAGCATTCAGGATTACTCGTATATCTTGTAAGTTTTCCTACTGAATAGGCTATGCCAGGTCTTGTGCAATTCATGATATACATCAAGGTACCAATTATTTACGAGCACTCCAACTAAGATACTACAACTCCATCATTTTTCTCAGCTTACAATTTGAGTCGAATGGAGTTATAGTTGGTTTACTTTCAAATTGGCTGAACTTCTTTAAGATCTTTTCTACATAATGAGTTTGGGTAAAGATATATTCGTCATAAGTTCACGTCACTTGAATTCCTAGAATGACATCTGCTATACCTAAGGCTTTCATGTCAAAGTCAGAACTCAACATCTTCTTGGCATAAGATATTATACCCTTATTTGTTCCCATTATAAGCATATCATCTACATATAAGCATACTATGACAAACATATCATTGGTGCTTTTAATGTAGACACATTTATCACACTCATTTATCATGAAATCATTAGATAGCAGAGTGTGACTAAATTTTTCATGCCACTGCTTCGGAGCTTGTTTCAACCTATAAAGTGATTTAACAAGCTTACAAACATTTCGTTCTAGGTATTTTAGCACGAACCCCTCAGGTTATTCAAGTAGTTTTTTTCGTCCAATTCTCCATTCAAGAAAGCAGTCTTAACATCCATTTGGTATATCTCCAAATTATGTATACCTGTAATCACAATCAACATTCTAATAAAAGTGATCATCGTCACTGGAAAATAGGTATCAAAGAAATCTATACTTTCTTTGTCTCGTTAACCTTTAGCTACCAATCGAGCCTTGTACTTGTCAATCGTATTATCAGCTCTAAGTTATCATTTGAAAATCTATTTATAGCCTATTAGTTTATTCCTGGTAGGAGGTCAACCAATATCTAAGTATTGTTTTATAAAATGGATTCAATCTCGCTATCAATGGCCTCCTTCCAAAAAAGAGCTTCTGGATTTGACATTGCCTCTTTGTACGTTTGAGGTTCGGCTTCCGTCAAGTATGTTGGAAACTCTGGTCCAAATGAGGTACTTTCTCTAGCTCGTTTGCTTCTTCTAGGCTCAGGTTTAGATTCTTCATCAATCTAAGCTCTAGATGAACTTTCTTCTATACCTCATTTGTTAGGTTGATTATGTCTTCCTTCCTTAAATGAATACACACTCTTGAAGAATTTGAAATTAATAGACTCCATTATAGTATTGGTACCTATGTCAGAAATATTTGACCTAATCACCAAAAATCTATATGTGGCATTGTTTAATGCGTATCCAATGAAAATACAAGCTACAGTCTTGGGTCCAAGATTGAACACGTTGGGCTATGAGGTTGTGATCCCCGAGCCACTTGGTCAGAGACCTGGTCTACCTTCACCGACCTCTAGCTCTATTATACCTTCACCGACCTCCGGATTTGGTCGAGAAAGTAGGACTTTGTGTCTTATTCTGGAGGGAGCTATGTCAAACCCGAATAATGGAGATCTCTGATGAGATTCCCAACGGTCTTACTTCTAGGAGAATGACGCATGTCGATGTCCACGTCAAATTTTAGATTATAATGTGATTCAAATTTGTTAAAAACTTTTATCAAAAGAAAAAGGCAACAACGGTAGCATTACCTCGACCGATTTTGAAACTGACTGACCTATTTATTATTGTTAATTAATAATACCTATGCCTGAAATTTGAAAGATCAAAGTATAAAAACATAACGAAATATTTTAAAATCAAAATAGACGTTAGAATTTTTTTTATTGTGAAAGTTGAAGTGATATCTATTTGTTCAAGCATACTTATTTATACTAAATAATTATTAATTTCTTTTAATTTATCATTCAATAGACAAATTTAGTCGATAATACATCTTTATTCTTGAAGTATGTAAAACATTACAACATTACAAACTAAAAATGTAATACCAAAATAAGTGATGAGGTTGTAAAGGAAAACAATCTATCATCTTTGAGAATCAGTCGTGAATTTCTTACATTATAATATGAAAATCAATAGAATAATTTAGAGAGAGAGAAGATAATGACACCATGATTTACGTGGAAAACCGTTAAATGAAAGAAAAAATATAGGGAGATTTTGTAGTATTTCATTATGGAGAAAAGGATTTACAAGACTAATGAGTGTTGAGAGTTGAGAGTTGTTGTCCTCTGTTTGGAGTTGCATCTTGCCTCTATTTATAGGCCTTCAATCAGTTACATAGAATATGATATAATCTATCTAATTCTATCTGAAAATAGAATTAACAGAATATTCCCTGAGGTCTAACTTATCAACAATAACAATCAAGTGAATCTTGACCGACTGATCAATCCAATGGTCTTATTAGCTTCACTTTGGATTGTCATGTCAGTAATCCATGTACTTTCATCTGATTGATCTATTATTTATAACCTCCTAGTTGATCTTATAATTCTTGTTCTATCTTCTCTTCGATTGAGTCTTCGATCTAGATCTTGGCACGTGTCATATAAAATTATTCCTGTTCATTTGCTCTCATTACACTTGATGAAGTCTTTCTTCATTCAAGTGTAATGATTTGATTCTTTGATCCTTTACATTAGATTCATTGGGACCTGTAATAATAATGATCCACAAAAGTTATCAACAATTATAGAGAGTTACTTTACCGACTGACGTGCGTTTGAGGGTTGCGTGTGCTTTCTTTTATTTCATTATCATGTTCTCAAAATGGTCTATTCCAACATTTTTAATTCTCATCCTCGCTAAGAATATGACTTGGTTCTTTAATTTTCATTTTTGTTAAAAGCCTGATCTGGCGCTTCGGCCTTTGCTCCCGATAAAAATCTGATCTGGTGCATGGTTTCCATCTTCGCTAAAAGGTCTGATCTAGTGCTTGATTTTCACCTTCCCCAAGAGGTTTGATCTGGAACTTGGTTTTCATCTTCCCCAAGAAGTCTGATCTGGCGCCCGATTCCATTCTCGCTAGGGGGTCTGGCCTGGAGCTTCGAATTTTATTTTCGCTACAAGATATGATCTAGAGCTTGGTTTCCCTTTTCGCTACAAGATCTGATCTGGAGCTTGGTTTTCGCTTTCGCTACAAGATCTAATCTTGAGCTTGATTGCCATCCTCACTAAAAGGTTCGATATGGCGCTTGGTTTCGTTCTCACTAGGGGGTCTGCTTTGACGTTTCAGATTTTGTTCTGACATTTTGACTCTCCCCAGTAATTTGTTTCGTCGCTTCTCATCCTTGTGCTCAGGTTTAATAGTCGTTAAAACAAATTTTCCGAGCAGTTATTTAGCATGTCGTTGTTAACTTTCTCATTGAGGATGCAGCTGTCAACCCTTCAGTTGAAGATGTTGCGGCTGATGCAACCATATTCTCTTGTATCTTTTTATTATTTTTTCCTTTCTTCCAAACATAGCAAATTTTCTTTTTCCTTTAGTTGTAGTTCTTTTCCCGTTGTCACGTTTTTTCGTTCATAGGGACTGGTTTGTTTGAAGATGACTTCTAGTTTTCTTTTGAGAACAACTACTGATTATTGAGTTCCTCCAGTTTCCTTTTGCTACAACCTCATTGATAAAGTTGTCTCATTTTCTTCAATACGGGCTCATTGATAGAGTTTATCTCGTTTCTTCATTTTTCTTTTCCTTCTCTCATATGTTAAGATTTCCTTTGATTGAATTTCTCCTATTTCCTTGTTTTTCTTTTTCCTTCTTTTTTTTGTATTTTCCTTTGTACTTCAGCTTCAATCAATGTAAATACTCTGTTTGTGCAATTTTTCTTCTATTGAACTCCCTTTTTGTTGTATCACTTTTTCAAGGACTTAGGTTCAAATAAAGAACCATGACCCCGTCTTCGTTCTGAGAGAATGAATTATGAACTGTCATTTTATTTTGAGAGAATGACTTAGGTTTAAATAAAAAATCATGGCTCCATTTCCGCTTTAAGAAGGACATACGAACTGTCCGTTTTCTTTTGAGAGGAGGACTTAGGTTCAAATAAAGAACCATGACCCCATTTTTATTTTCTGCATTCTGGGAGAATATCTCGTGAACTGTCTGCTCCCAAGGATTTAGGTTCAAATAAAGAACCATAGCCCCATCTTCATTCTGAGAGTATAGTCTGTCATTTTCTTTTGAGAGCATGACTTATATTTAAATAAAAATCATGGCCCCGTTTCCGTTTTAAGAAGGACTTACAAACTGCCTATTTTCTTTTGAGAGGGAGACTTAGGTTCAAATAAAGAACAATGGTCACATTTTTACTTTGAGAGGGACTTACAAACTGCCCATTTTATTTTAAGATGAGGACTTAGGTTCAAATAAAGAACCATGTCCTACTTTTACTTTGAAAGGGACTTACAAACTGTCCATTTTCTTTTGAGATGATGACTTAAGTTCAAATAAAGAACCATGACCTCATTTATATTTTGAGAGGGACTTACAAACTGCCTATTTTTTTAGAGGAGGACTTAGGTTCAAATAAAAAACCATGACCCCATTTTTACTTTGAGAGAGACTTACAAACTACCATTTTTTTTAGAGAAGGACTTAGATTCAAATAAAGAATCATTGCCTCATTTTTATTTCCTTCTGAGTATGGCGTCTGTAGAAACTCCCAAGGACTTAGGCTCCTTCCACGTAACCATGACCCTTTTTTGATTTACTACCGGTTCATCGATAGAGTTTTTCATGTTTCCTTTCTTTTCTTCCGCTTCTTTTTCCTTCCTTTTCTCGCTTCATATTCATTTCTTTTTCACTTCTTTTTTCTTTCTTCCTGGCCTTCCAATTCTAAAATGTTTAGGCCGCAGCCTTCCTTGACTTTTCTTTACTGAGCTTTTCTTTTCTCGGCTTTTCTTTACTCAGCTCAGCCTTTCTTTTCTCAGCTTTGAAGTTCTTTCCTCAACTACTTTTCTTTTATGCTCTTACGTTCTTTCCTCAACTTCTTTTCTTTCCTGAATTTATTTCCTCAACTTCTTTTCTGAAGTTCTTTCCTTAACTTCTTTTCTTTCTTGAAATTCTTTCCTCAACTTTTTTTCTTTGCTGAAGTTCTTTCCTCAACGCTTTTCTGAAGTTCTTTCCTCAACTCTTTTCGTTTCTGAATTTCTTTCCTCAACTTCTTTTCTTTCCTGAAGTTCTTTCCTCAAATCTTTTCTGAAGTTTTTTCCTCAACTATTTTTTTCTCAATTTCTTTACTCAACTTCTTTTCTTTTCTAAAGTTCTTTCCTCAACGTTTTTCTTTTCTAAAGTTCTTTCCTCAACTTCTTTTCTTTTCTGAAGTTCTTTCCTCGACTTTTTTTTTCTTTTCTGAGGTTTTTTCCTCAACTTCTTTCCTGAAGCTCTTTCCTCAACTCTTTTCTTTTATGAAATTCTTTCATCAACTTCTTTTCTTTTCTGAAGTTCTGAAGATTTTCCCGTTCTTAGGACATTTCCATTTTCCATCTCCAGACTTTCCCGTTTTGAAGATGTTTTCTTTTCCGTTCTAAAGATATTTCTTTTTCCGTTCTAAAGATATTTCTTTTTCCGTTCTTCATACATTTCTTTTTTCGTGTTCTGAAGACATTTCATTTTCTGTGTTCTGAAGACAGTTCCTTTTCCCATCTCCAGATTTTCCCGTTCTGAAGATGTTTCCTTTTCCCATCTTCAGACTTTCCTGTTCTGAAGAAGTTTCCTTTTCTGTTTTGAAGATATTTCCTTTTCCCATCTCCAGATTTTCCCGTTCTGAAGATGCTACCTTTTTCGTTCTGAAGACATTTCTTTTTCTGTTCTGAAGACATTTCTTTTTCTGTTCTGAAGAGATTTCTTTTTCCGTGTTCTGAAGATATTTCCTTTTTCTGTGTTCTAGAGACATTTCATTTTCTGTTCTGAAGACATTTCTTTTTTTTTTTTGTTCTGAGAATGGCATACATAGACGCTCCCAAGACTTAGGCTCCTTCAGTGGAACCATGGTCCCATTTCAATTTTCTTCTGAGAGTAGGACTTATGAACTGTCTCTCCTAAAGACTTACGCCCTTAGGTACTTCTGAGAGTAGGACTTATGAATTGCCCCTTCCAAGGACTTTCGCCCTTAGTTCATTTTGAGAGTAAAACTTATGAACTGCCCCTCCCAAGGACTTACATCATTAATTCCTTCTGAGAGTAGGACTTATGAATTACCCATTCCAAGGACTTACGCTCTTAGTTTCTTCTGAGAGTAGAACTTATGAATTGCCTTTCCCAATGACTTACGCCCTTAGTTCATTCTAAGGGTATGACTTATGAATTGCCCCTCCTAAGGACTCATGCCCTTAGTTCCTTTAGAGAACATGACTTACGAACTTCCTGCTCTCAAGGACTCAAGCCCTAATTTCCATTGTTGTTGAAGAAGGGAGAAAGTTTACGCCAAGTATTTCATCTTGTAAATTGCATGCTTATTTCATGCCATAAGTTTGATTGAGAGGTCTGAATTGAATTCCGTGAAGTTCTCCAATAAGTAGACTTATGTATCTTTCCATTGATATAAAATTCGTCATGTAGTCGGCCCTCCGTCAATAGAATTGAATTTCTGAATTTACTGTTCTGCATAATCTATTTTTCTGAATGACCTTCATGAAAGATATTATAACTTTTCCTCGGAAGTTTCGAATTGAATTCTGTGAAATTCCCCAATAAGTGTACTTTTGTATCTTTCCATTGATATAAAATTCATCATGTAGTTGGCTCTCAGTCAATAGAATTGAATTTCTGAATTTACTGTTCTGGATAATCTATTTTTCTGAATGATCTTTATGAAAGATGTTATAACATTTTCTTGGGAGCTTGGAATTGATTCCGTGAAATTTTCTAATAAGTAGACTTCTGTATATTTCCATTGATATAAGATTCGTCTTGTAGTTGGCTCCCAGTCAATATAATTGAATTTCCAAATTTACTATTCTGCATAATCTATTTTTCTGAATGAACTTCATGAAAGATATTATAACTTTTTCTCGGGAGCTTTGAATTGAGTCCTGTAAAATTCTTTAAGAAGTATACAACTATATCTTTCTAATGATTTATTATTGGCTATGTAATAATATATAAATTAATACAGTCTAAAAATTAAACTTGAAAAGCGTTTATAGGTTTACTTTCCTGAACGGCACCAACAAAAATTACCATAACTTTTGATCGGGAGCTTCAAATTGATTTCCGTCAAATTATTCATGAGGTATATTTCTGTATCTTCCGTTGATATAAGATTTTATGTATAATTGGCTCCTACTAAATTCAATTTAATTTCTGAAGTTGACAATTCCACATATTCTACTTTCTTGAACAACATTCACGAAAATCATCATAACTTTTTGTTGTGAGCTCCAAAATCAATTCCGTAAAATTCTCCAAGAAGTAGACTTCTATATCTTCATAATAATATATGTTTCTCCATGTGGTTATCTAACAGTTGACACAGTATAATTTCTGAAATTTACTATTTTGCGTAATCTTCATTTTCTGAACAGCTTGTATGAAAACTGCAATAACTTTTGCCTCGAAGTTCCAAATTGAGTTCCCCAAAATTCTTCGAGAAGCTAATTTCCGTATCTTTCAAACAATGTATGATTTGAAGTATAGTTATATTTTGTTCTCTTCAGTTTAAACACCGAATCTGATTTGATATGTAATGGCTTCCACATCAAAGTCCACTTTGGTAAGATGATCGAGCATTAAGTTGGTCGAGTTAAATACGTTATTTTTAGTGTCTCGAGTCAGATGCATGATCTAAAAAAAAAGATGTTTTGGTTTGATAATATTTAATAACTCAAATCAATTTAGACATGGCATAATAAATTATTTTCATGATACTCGATTATGAGATAGTGTCATGCTAATGTTTATTTGGTTGAGCTATCAATATGAGCATACTAGCCGATCCAAACATTATAAATGTGATTTATGCTAGCACATGTTAAGCGTGATCATATGCACTTAAATTTTCAAGATTATGCATCAAATAATAAATTCACATTTTTAATGGATAAAAAGGCATATTTAAGAGAAGTAAAGTAAATAAAACGTGAATACTTAGTTTTGAGTTCAATGTGTTTATGTAAATGTCATTTGAAGTTCTGAATATCGTTGCCTGCTCCTCGTCCGTCATTTTCCACTAACTTTACGCCCTTTCATTCTTGGTTTCAGTTTACGAGATTTGCACTTTTGAAACTTTCGGTCTGGGACTTTTATTTTCCGTTTATATTGTTTGTTCATCCCTTACTTTCATTTTTCACTTCTAGTTCCGTTGCCATGCCGCTTCCGTTTCGGCTTCCATTACGCTCCCTTTTCTAGTATCGTACCCATTGCCATTTTCATTCCCGTTACCACGACTTTTCAATTGTCGTTGGAATGAAGTTTCCGTTGCCGTTGCCACAATGTTACCTGTTCTCAAGTTTCCCGTCCCCGTTGCACAACTTCACCCGTCTCAACGTTTCCCATCCCCGTTGCCACAACTTCACCCGTCTCAACGTTTCCCTTTCCTGTTGCCACAACATTACCTGTTCTCAACATTTCTCATTCCCATTGCAACAACATTTTCCGTCTTCGACATTTCCCATTCTGAAGTTCAGCTTTCTTGACTGATGTGAACATGATTTTCTTTACTCTTCTTTTCTCTGAAATTTCCGCTCTGAAATTCTTTTCTTATCAATTTTTTCTTTTCTAAAATTTCACCCATACATTTGAGATTCAAAAAGCAAATGCTTATAATTTCTCTTCTAAAATTCTTTTTCTTTTTTGAAGTGCTGAAACTTCTTTGTTCTGAATTTCTGACTTCAACTTCTCTGTTCTGAAGCTCTGACTATGACTTTTCTGAAGCTCTAACTTTAACTTTTCTATTCTAAAGCCTTTTTTATTTTATAAGATTTCTAATCTAAGCCTTCTGAGCATTCTGAGTTCTTCTGATCTGTGACTTCTGAGCTCTTATGATCTGAGCTTTCTGAGTCATTCTTTCTAAGCACTTCTCATCTTTTCTGATATGAGCTTTTTGAGCTTCTTCTGAGCTTTCTAAGCTCTTTTGATCTGAGCACTTTGATTTTTTTAATCTGTGCTTTTTGAGCTCAACTTTCAATATCCGCTCTGATTTTTTTCTTGCTTGAAGCTTCCTCGGTAGTGACGTTTCCATATTGGCGATGCTACCCATCACAATTGGTGATGACAGCAGCAACCATTACCACAAATTTTCATATTTGATTCCACGAATAGAGTTAATAATAATTTTTTTATAAAAAATAATTGTACAAAAGAAATATTTTAAATGAATATGAATGAGTTTACCGCTCTTCGCTTCCGTTTTCACTTTTTCTTTCATTTCCACTTTCGCTTCAGTTGTTGAGGGGGGCGTTTGATTTAGTTTTGAGCGTTTTGGGAATGGCTTTCTTGAGTTTTTCTCTCGCTCTCAATGAAAGCACCAAATGTAGAGAAAAAAATCCATCGTCTTTGAGAATCGGTCATGAATTTCTTACATCATAATATGAAAGTCAAGAGAATAATTTAGAGAGAGAGAAAAAATAATGACACCATGATTTATGTAGAAACCTCTTAAAAGGAAAAAACCACGATGAGATTTTGATAGTATTTCATTATGGAGAAAGAGTTTACAAGGCTAATGAGTATTGAGAGTTGTTGTCCTCCGTTTGAAGTTGCATATTGCCTCTATTTATAGGTCTTCAATCGGTTACATAGAATATGATATAGCCTATCTAATTCTATCTGAAAATGGATTCAACAGGATATTTTATGAGGTCTAGCTTATCAACAATAACAACCAAGTGAATCTTGACCGTTTGATCAATCCAATGGTCTTATTAGCCTCTTTGGATTGCCATGTCAGCAATCGATGTACTTTCGTCTGATTGGTCTATTTTTTATAACCGCCTAGTTGATTTTACGATTCTCGCTCTATCTTCTCTTCGATGGAGTCTTTGATCAAGATCTTATCACGTATCATATGAAATTATTCATGTTCAAAGGTCAATGTCCTTATAGGTGATAACCGATTACATTTTATCTATGATATACATGGAAAAAAGTAGAAGACGAATAATTAGAAACTCTTATATATGTATATATATGTTATTTGAAATGTATATTTAGAAGAAATCGTAATAATAGTTAACATCAAATATTCGTATTAAATAAATACAATATTTTGACATTGATTTGTTCTAAAATATTCATTGAAACAAATGATATATTCGTTGCTCAAATTATTTGATTTTACGAATACTCTAAATTATAGGCTTTGCATATACATAATAACTTATCTATTTCATATAATTGGTAGAAATGTTCAACTTGTAAAATAAAATGTTTATACTCTTACTCATAAAAAAAGTTAATTCACTATGTGGTTATGCTACAAATGATCATTAGTTACATTGCTGCAAATTATTTTTTTTTTAACTAAGTTAAAGAAAAATATCATTTTATTAATTTGTAATTAAGACCAGGAATTTCAAAAGACTTAACTATTAATTAACTTATTTAATTTACTTCTCATTTTGTTGTCAAGATAAACTTTCATTAAAAAACCCAATGAAGATACAATTCAGCACAAGAGGAAACAAAACAAAACAAAAAACTGAACAGCACTACGAGACAACAAAAAGGAAAGAACGAAGGAAAAGAGCCTATAAAAACCGATTTCTCCCTATCTAAAATTCTTTGCTTTGCACAGAAATCGGCTTCTTCATTCTCCTCTCTAGGAATAAAACTGAAATTGGCCACCTCCAAAGTGTTTGCCAGGGAAAGAATATCAACAATAATAGCCGAAATATCACACTCAAACTTGTTAGATCCAATAGATGCCTTCAACAAGGGAAGTCGAATCAATATAAATATGGATTCTATCATGACATAATTTCCTGGTTTCTTCGAGTCCCAACCATAATGCAAGAGCTTCACCTGTCAGAACATCCTCAACATTTTTGTAAGCAGAAAAACAGGCACTAAACACCTGTCCACCTGGATCCCAAAGGACCCAACCAAGACCAGCATCCTGCTCCTTATGACATAAGATTTTAAGACCCGAGCACCAGCAGAATCAGCTCTAACATGATATTCGGCATCCTTAAAACCTAACACTCCCTCATCTTTACCTTTAATAAGTTTCTCCCAAGAAACCCAATGAATACTCAATTGAAAAGGCATAGAATTCCACCAGAAACTTGCTAGATGAGAGCATATTTTCTTACAAAGCGATATAGGAATTTTAAAGCACGACATAGTATAATTAGGAATAGAGAAACTTACCACTTTGATGAGAGTTTCATGACTGGCAGGAGAAATGAGCTTTTTAGACCACCCTGAAATTTTCTGTAGAATCTTTTCTAGAATGTGATTAAAAACAACTTTCTTAGTCATTCTAAAATCAAGCTCCATACTAAGGTATTTCTTCAAAGAGGAGGATAAAAGAAGGCCGAATTTGTTCGTAAGCTTCTGATGTCTGGTTCTTGGAACATTATTACTATAAACCATCAAACTCTTCATCTTATTTATAGCTTGTCCTGAAGCCTCACCATAAATCTTCAATATATTAAAAATCACAACAAGTTCAGCCTCGTTAGATTTGTAAAAGAAGATAGAATCATCAGCAAACAACAAGTGAGATATGATAGTCCCCTTATTAGAGAACCTAAATCTAGAAATCATATTATTTTCACACGCCTTTGTAAGAGATTGCGACAACACCTCATCACAAATAAGGAAGAGAAAAGGGAAAAGAGGGTCCCCTTGCCTCAGACCCCTACTTGGCATAAAAGTCTTGCTATAATTACCATTAACAATAATGCTAAAGGAAACAAAAGATATGCACTTGAAAATCCAATTACACCATTTTGGAGAAAAGCTCAATCTCCTCAAAGTCTCAATCAAAACATTTCATTCGATTTTATCATAAGCCTTGGCCATATCGACTTTAATAGCAGTAAACCTTTTCCTACTTTTCTTTTTAGTCCGAAAAGCATGCATAATTTCATGAGCTATCAGAATTTTATCAGAAATGCTCTTCCTAGAAATAAATGCACTTTGATTCTCACCGATAATCTTTCCCATAATCCCCTTTAACCAATAAGTAAGCACTTTAGAAATTATCTTATAAATGACATTACATAAATTAATCGATCTATACTACTTCATACTCCTAGGGTGGGAAACTTTAGGAATCAACACAATATAAGTATGGTTCAAACTTTCAAGAATATAATTATCATAGAAAAAATGATATACCATCAATAAGATATCCTCCCCTCTCAGTGTTGCTTAAAGAAAGCAATAGAGAACTCGTCCAGATCCGGATCTTTATTTGGATGAATAACTCGGATTGCATTTAAGATTTCATCTTCATTAACATCACGATCCAACAAGAAAATGTATGAATCATCAAGAGATGGGGATAGAACATTGACAACAGCCTCTAAAGCCTCTAAGTCTGGAGTGGAAGATTCACAAAGTTTTTAGAAATAATCCAAAGCAAGTCCTTGGATGCTATTTTTCTTAGTATTCTACACGCCATTATCATCTTCTAAACCAAGAAATTTCTTATTTTTACGTTGTAATTTAACTCTAGCATGGAAATAAGCTGTATTTTGTGCCATTTCTGAGCCAATCAGCCCGAAGCTCTGATGTGCACTTGAAGTTTAGCTCCCCAATCACAGCAGCTTGAAGTTTAGCTTTTGTCTCTCTGATTTTAGCTAAGTCCAGATCTCTCCTATTTGTTTGTGGATGTCTTTAATTAAGACACTAGAGTTTGCAGTTAAGGTCTTCTTTCTCCAACCAATCCACTTCAGGAACAGGCTCCAAAGTTCCAACTATGCCTCTATTCCTAACCCAATCAACAGCCCAACATTATGATTTTCCAAGTTGAATCAACATATCTAAATTGAGTATAATTACTCCATCTCCTGTCAAATCTAAAAATATATTTGAATCTCCTAATCCCCTCTATAGTGTCTAGTAAATCAGGAATGTGGTCTGACCCATGAGTCGAAGGTGAAAAAGCTTTGCATCCGGATAGAGATCTATCTAACTGAAATGCCTGAAGCATCTATCCAACCTCTCTTTTATTAAGGCTTCCCGATCTCTCCTATTCATCCAAGTGAAATGAGTGCCAATAAACCCCAAATCCATAACATCACAATTCAGCGCAAATTTCTGTAACAAAGTAAAACTGTAAGAACTTCTATCCAACCCCCCTTATTTCTCCTCAGAACACATCAAGTCATTGAAATCTCCTAATACCACAAAGGCCTCCCCATAAGATTTACAACGATTAGATATGACTTCTAATTGAGATTATTGAATTACATCATTCGTGCTCAGATAAACCAGAAATACTCTCCAATAAATATTTTTAACAACATCGAAGACTCTTAGCTCCAGAAAAGTCACTATATTTAATCAAAGTAGCTACATAATCATCCATCCAAAAAACAGCCATACCTCTTTTAGCATCAACTGGGTCCACTATAACACAGCCCGACGCTTTGATAGTGTACTTCAAATTATTCATCGTAATAGATCTATTTTTCATTTCTAGCCAGAAAATTAGATCTAGAGAATAGGATCTGGAAATCCCTTGCAATGAGGAAACTGTCAGTGGGTTCCCCACGCCCTGGCAGTTTCACAGCAGGACTCTCATAGAGAACCTTGGGGCCTTAGGGTCGGCTTCCTCCACCTATACAACACAATCACCCTTTGACTCCTCATCTGATTTCTTCTTCTTCGCGTTCTGAAATTTTCCTAGAGTGACCTGGCTAGCAAAATTTGAAGCTTCAAAGCTTCGTTTATTTCCTGAAGCAAGAAGACCATGGGTACCCGAGTCCAGAACATGGCCATTACCAAACAACACGTGCTGGTCCAACTCTGAAGAGGTCTTCCCACCCCTTACTGCCACTTTCTTTTTCTTACAGGCCATTTTGTCATTCTTATGGATTTTGGAGATAATTGGTCCCAGACAAAAGAGTCTGCCAAATCTCTTGGTGTCCCACCATTCCACTTACAACTCTCAATAATATTCACTTCAACCAACCCATTAACACTAGATTCACCCGTTCCCTTATTCTCCTTAGTGACCATAAAAACCTTAGAAAAATCACCAACACATTCTTATCCTTACCATAACCAGACTCCATTAAATTCAACGAAGAATTCTCCATAACAGAAATATCTTTATGCTCCTTATTCGAAACTACACTCCCAAGATTTATGCTATCAGGAATAAAATCTTCCTGAGTAGGTGCTGATAGCCGTAAATCATTCTCATGCTCTTGAAAATCTGGAGGGCAATAACTGCTAACCAATTTTGGGTCTGAAACAACCGGAGGAATTTCATCACTCACCGTGGGTGAAACATCCTTTCTCCACCGCCTTCTGCCACTCCTAGTTCCCCTTAAAAAAACCCATATCTGCTACCCCTACGAAAATAATCTCTGCCAACCTCCAAAGAACGTCCACTAAAGGCTCTAAGATTCTCACCATAGCTTCCTCCATGGACTTTACTATGACCATTAAAATTCAAACCTGTTTGTGAGAACAAACAAAGTCCCTCAGCATGGAGTATCCTCCCACATGTAGCACATAATCTTGGTAGTCTTTCAAACTTAAAAACACATTAAGTCTTCCTTCCTTCAAAATTAACAAAAGACCCCTACAACAATGGTTTGGAAATGTTAAGCTCCACTTTTATACGTAAACAATGATTCAGTTCAAAAAGGTCTTTAGAAAAACCATCATTGGTCACAATAACCTTCCCAACCTTACTAGTAATAACTTCTCTAACCTTCTTACTCCGACATTCAACAGGAATATTGTGTATCTGCAGCCAAAAGGCATTCAGAACAAACTCATCAACTTTCAAAGTCATTCCGAGAATCCATCTTTTAACAACAAAAACGTTTCCCTCAAACAACCAAGGACCGTTGTTAACAACAGAGCTAAGCACTGTATTATTAATGAAGAAAATCTAGAACACATCTTTCTCAACCTCTACAAAATGAACATCAGAATCCACATTCCAGGCTTTCGACAAGGCTCTTTTCAAACCAGGAAAGTTTTATCTCTTATCATAAAACAATCTACTAAGAATACTCAATCTACTAGCTTTAACATCAACGTATGCATCCTCCCTATGAATCACGATCTCACAGGCTTCCTCCTCTGTAATGTTACACCGATCAAAGGCAATAATTAAAGGAAAACCACATCTTATTATCGATCAAATGAAGAATATCAACAACTACAGTATCAGTAAAATTCCTTGAATCTTTGGATTTATTCAACATTTCCATGCGCAACTTCGAATCTGAAAAAATGTTAATAGAATCAATCAGAAGGTATCTAGTTTCCTCCAACCCCCATGGAAAGGCAAGAGCTTCATCCGTTAAAGAATCATCTATATGGTTCAATTGTTTGGATCCAAAGCCATGTATATTACAACCCGGTTCAATTTGGTTTACTCATTTACTTGGTATGTATGCATGCTGAAAAATTGAACTATTATATGTACACTTCTTTTCTAAATTTAGCAACTATTAGATAAAAGAAAAATATATAGTTGTAATTTTTGTTTGATTAAACATCTATTCTTGTTGACAAAAAATGTTAATTGAAGGTTTCATTAATTAATCTAATTATTTATATTAAGTAATAATGATAAAGAAGTCAACCTATAAAAGTTGATAATTACGTACATGTCAATGTTTGGAATTTATTAAAAGTTAAATAATTCTAAACTGTTGAAATCATGAACTTAAATAGGATATATACATGACAATCAATACTCGTAAGTTGATATAAATTTAAGCATTCATAACTTAATTAAAAAAATCCATTACCCGCTTAAATTGTAGAATTTGAATGCCATTTTTTGTTGAATTCATAAAGTTAAATAGCGTGAATATAGCCCATTTCAACCAATTTTGAAGTTGTAAATCATTTTTAACAATGCCACATATATAATTATTCAATAAATATAAAATACCAGATCATTAATGATTGTATTTTGATATCTTTGGCAAAATGATTGAGAAGGTGATACTTGACTTAGAAGTATGGGAAGTTGTTGCTTCTAACTCATGATAAAATGAAATTAATTGGTCATAAAATGATAAAATAGATAATATTGCTTTAATAACATGACAAAAAATTTGAATTTTACTCGTTCGATAATCCTTCTTTTCCTTCTTTTCGTTTAATTTTCTTATGCTTCTCCACATTGTTCTTTAATCTAGTATTAGAAACTCATTTTGATCTCATAGGCGGATGATACATCATTAGCATATCATCATATTCTAACTGTATGTCATTTGTCAAATCATCTTTATAACTTTTACCATCAATGGATGATCAATTTGTCATGGTTCATTTCTTTTGTAAGTGAATAAAAGTTAACAAATTATTTTTTACTTCAAAGTATTAGATAAGAATAAATAAAAAAGACTTTGCAATTAAAGCAAAAAGGAAGATAAAAAGACAGAGATAAAAAGTTAATTAAAGTTAAAAAATTTCAAATTAAAGTCTCTTTAATATTGATATTTAATTATTAATTAAGTAAAAATAATAATTAGTATATTAATAAGGATAATTAAATATTTTTATTAATTTTATTAAGATAAACCGATTCAATGTATGCATGTGTATACGTGTCAACATATCACATTTAGCCGTACTAAAATAATAAATAGTAGTATTAAAATATTAAAATTAGAGCTTAGATAAAGTCATTAATAAATTGATTATCATCTCATGTGACTCTCATCTCATCTCCTCACATATTTTATCGTTTCCAGTGAGCTCTTCTCCTGTGGAATTTCTCTCATAGCTCCTCCTAATGTGTCATTTCATATAAGGAGTCGAAAAACACATACTTTACATGTGTTAAAATAATTTAAGATATACTATAAGATTTAAAATTAATTTAATGTTGAAATAAAATTATTTTAAATTTAAAATAAAAGTAAAATAAGCAATAGTAAAAATGTTATTTTCTTTGTACAAAATTAAATTATTTGAGGTTAAAACAGATATTGATAAGGCATGCATCACTTGGAGATAATAAATTATCCATTAAGAATTTTTGAAATTAAGGAATATCAATTTTTTTAAGAAGAGAAAACATGATCTTACAAACCATGTTTTACTATAATAATGGGTATTTGGTAAGATTGAAAAACGTAACAAATATTTAAGTGGATAGACAATATAAATTGTCAATATTGACTAATATTGTATATAGATTTTTTAGTTAATCTATACGGATCTTCGAATTCCTAATAAGTAATAGTATAAACTTTTGAGTTTATAAAATAAAACATAAATTATTAGTGAATAAAAGTATAAATTAAAAAAATAAACAAAGAACATAATTTTACTATATTTAGTGGGGTTTAAATGGTAAAAAGAAAAATAAAAAGTTTTACTCCTTTAAACCTCTTTTAATATAATAAGATAAGCTCATCATTTCTCTTATATTGTTATTCTCTTTCTTCCCCCTTTACCTTTATTCCCCCTCCCCGTCTTCTCCCGCTGTCAATCTTTTTCCTTTTCCCCATACGTCAACGGGGAATCATCCTTAAAAATGTTAGAGATGAAGCGGGACAACACCAATGCCTTTTAAGTACAACACCGTTAATTCTTGGGGTGTGTGTATATATATATGTGTGTGTATGTATATATATAAATATATATGTTACACACTCGTGCATATGTTATACACACCCATAAAAAATATGTATTATATATTGTACACACACATATACCTACACATATATAGAGCCCCGCACACATGCTATATATATCTATATAAATTGATTTATATATTATATATAAAATATATATTTATATTGTTATATTGTTATATATGTCATATATAAAATAAATATATAAAAAGTAACATATATGACATATATACTATTTACAAATTGTCCGAGCGAGATAGAATGGTTGAGTTTATAAGATCTTCAAATTTTTTAAAAATAATCATTAAATATTTTATAGAATACTATAATAAGAATAGAAGTGTGACTTTTTTCTTCTAACAGGTGAGTCCATCAAATATAGCTATTTTTGTATTAACTCTCTATAATTTAGCCACTCCTATAGAAAACTCATGTTCTAACATCAGGCGCTTATTGGGTTGTTTTCAAAGGATTGAGTTTCTCTATGGTTGCTGGGCAACGGTAGAGGCGTCAATTAGGCCAGATCTGATCTGTTCGGATTTGATTCGTTTTTTGTATTAAAATATTAAATTTAAAGTTAATTTTTTTAACAAATCTGATTCGTTTAGATCTCGTTGAACGGATCAGATGAAATATATGTATCTACCGTTGTCTCCAGATCCGTTTCAACACTACACTACTTGAACTTGAAGTAACACATGATCCATTGGCTGTTTTTGGGCATTCATCAAGTACTAATTATCTTTAATATAAATAAAAAATGTGACAAATTAAAAAGATCATAATGGATTACAGTACCAGACTCCCTAGCCGCAAAAACTCGCTGATCCACCTTCGATTAGCATAGCCTTCCCCAGCTTCCCATGTAAAATTCACGGTGGAACGCGCAGCTAGACGCAAGCTTTGCAACTGGACAGCAAACAACGTGGCTTGGATGGTGAGCTTCGTGGCGAAACGATGAGCTTCGTGTGCCTGAGGTGAATGACTGCTGGAATAAGACTAGAGCTAGGGCACCATGGGAGAAGGATGAAAATGTGAAAAAATAGTTAATTAGTAAATGTAAACATATTATATACAGTAAAAAAATATACAACATAGAGTAAACGTATAATATACAGTATATATTGGCGAGAATTAAATGACTATTTCATCCCTATGATTTTCCAACCTAAAAAAGCCCTCATTCTTCTTAAAAATCATCCGACCATTTTTTGACAATAGTTTTTTAATAGTTGTGAATCTTGTAATTACAATCCTATGAAATGTCTCATAAAAGTCAACATACTTCGTTACCATTCATACAGTCCATTGATAATTAAAATAATTATTGTATTACAAATTTACAACAACATCAACAATATAACCACATAAGTTTTTTAGCTGACTCTGAACTCGATCTGAAGGATCCTGTGTGATGTGGAGCTTTTGAAAATTCTCAATTCCAACTGCATAGCAGCAATCTGGGTCTCGTACAAAAGTGGATCCCTTTTAGCATAGTGGTGATTCGCACAGATCAAAATAATTTGATAAATTAAACTATGAATGACTGTCACATCAATTTATCCCTTAAAATTTGATCAGTATAAAATTATTCATTGGAGCAAGTATTTAGTCCTCTGATTATGACTGTGGGACCGTGGATGTGATGCTTATGACAAATAAAAAGATAAGTGGTAAGTTGTAAGATTTTAAGACAAAATATTTGGTAAAACTGTTATCCATGAATCATACATCCATCGTTTTTTTGTCATATATAAACTAAAAATAGACCAGGACCTTATAACAACTGAGGTTTTTAGTCTTTATGTCTAAGGTTCAGTTTATAATCATAGTTTCTTCTCTCACTGACAAAAAGTTGATCAATTATTTAGATTTTCCACACTGGTCTCCTGTTTGAGTTGCACTATTTTCAATTTCTTCAAACAATACAAATTATTAAATTAAAAAAAAATGACTTTGACACCATCGCATAAATAACTGACTAATGCTACATAAATAGCTGACTAATGCTACAGTACAGCCTATGTAATTTACTATTGAATTTTCTTTTTGGTCAAAAGAAGAATTTTATTTGACCAAAAGAAAATACACAAATATGAGAGGTATACCTGACAAAATAAAAATAACACAAGCTATCAAAAAAATCAGTAGTATATCAGAATATCTCAGTTAGACTGATACCTTCTTAACATATTCATCATCTAATCTTAGCCAACCCTAACAAAGAACATAATAGGAAGGAACATCACAGGCGGTAACTCAACCAGAAGAAACTACAAAATATAAAAAAAAAACTCTCGCTAGGCTCGTTAAATCTTTTACCAGAAAAAAATCTCATTAGGAAAATCCAGAAAAGAAAAAAAGAGCATTAGCCATAAAAACAAACACATCTATCAAGAACATAATCTTCTAAATTAATATGTTTACAAGACTTCACAAATCTCAATCTATCACCAACCATCTTAACAATTTTCTTATGAATAAGCCTAGCATCAAGAACCTTACCAAGAAAAACTCTCATATTTCTCTCAAACCAAATACAATAAATGTAAGTAGTAAGAGTAATTCTAGAACTCAAAAATTCATATAAAGGAGACTTATTCAGCTTTAACGTCCAACCGAGAATCGAAGTCCAATCTGAAGCTCCATCATAATTGCATCTAGCCAGAAGATCTTGCAGTAGCACAATCTGAGTAGGACAATCAAAGAACAAGTACATACAACTCTCTAAACCAAAAGTACAGAAAATACAACCAAATACTTAAATTAGAGTCATGCTACCATACTGAGAGTTTTTTTATGAGCATGGTAATGGGAGTTTTTGTTGAAGCTGAGATACATTTATTGAAACTCAAACACATTAAACCCCTGATTTTTTATCCTTCGCAACACATTTATTAATCCCTAAAAAATTTGTTGAACTTCCCGCGGTTCTGTCAAACCATCGATAGCGAAAAAAACCCTCCCGGTCTAAAAGAATTTTCCTGACATTATGTCACGAAGTGCTTTTTGTTAACCAAAATGCTTGTTAGAGCATAAAAAACATTTTAGGTGACAAGTGAAAATGCTTTTAGAAGCATTATAAGTTTCTTCAATATTACGTTTGTTTTGTCTTATATTGATATATTCAAAATCAATTAGCACAAACATTATTTAGGCTAAATAAGTTGTTAGTTATACATCTTAAAAAATTAGTATGATTGAAAAAAAAAGAACTTAAAAAAGCTAGACTGTGACACATAAATCTTACTTTTTTAAGGAGATTCAAGCTCTCTGTGGTTTGATAATTTCAATAATCGTACAATAAACTTCTATTGACTTGTCATCTCTAAGATATAATAGTCCAACTGAAACATTGTATAACTCTCATCAAACTGCACAATAGTAGAGCTCAAAGCTCCACCAAAATAACACCTCCCTTTTATCAATAAACTCTCAAAATAAATATAGAAAAGAAATATGTAGTGTAGGATAACATGAGTTGGAGAATGGAGATTTAGGAGGTATTTATACGGTGCCTAGGAATTCTTAAAAATATAGTAAAATTTTGCACATAAAAGTAACAAAAGAGAAATTGTGTAACATGTATAATTAAACTCAATAACCACCAAAATAATTTCATATAACTTATCATCTTTACACATACTCCTTTCAATTCTTAAGAAACTCCTTCAATTGCCTTTAAAGACTATTAAATCTCTAAAGAGTATCATTCTCATGACTCCTCATTTTTCATGGATGCTACTACACCATTTGTCTTAATATTTACAAGTCAAATGTTACAATATAGCCCACTCTTTTTAATATTTAAAAGAAATCAAAAAGATTATCATTCAAAAAATCCTGCATCTGAAAGGTGTGACTTTATATTTAATATAATAGTTAAGGATGAAAAAAATATTACCGAACTAATCGAACTAAATTAAAAATGATCAATTTGATCGGTTATATAAATCTTCTCAGTTTAATTCGACATTTATACTAAACTGAATCGAAGCCTATGTAAAACACGACGTCGTTTTATAACGCTGGACGTTTCTCTTTTAATCTTCTCCATACAACGCCTTTTTTACTCCCACCCCAATTTATAACCTGAAAATGTTGGAATTAGCCATTAGGGTTCATATGATTTCCTTCCTCAGTTCCTCAACAACTCCCTTCTCCAAACACCAATGGCGAGGTCAGTGCTCTTCAGTCCTCCTCCGAAATCGCCGCCAAGCCTCAACATTCGTCCTCCATTACTTCGCTTCTTACTTCTCCTTTCTTCTTCCTACCTCCCGCGAGTCTACGACTGCGTTTAGGGGGATTACTGCTTAGGGATCATTTCTCTCTTCTTATGCATTCCTTCTGTTCCTTCTCCCTGTGTGTGTGATTGTTTGAAGGTAATTTATGTTCTTTATTTCTTTTACTGATTCGTTTACTAATTTGGAATTAGGGCTCATTTGCGTTCCTTCTCTCTTCATTTTTTTTCTGTTCCTTCTCTCTTCTTCTGTTTCTTCTCTCTTATTTGGTTTGCTGATTTGTTTTCTTATTTGGGATTAGGGTTTAGGGCTCGATTACAGATTTGACTTTGGAATTAGATATTCTTAGAATATTGATTTTGATTTTTGGATTAGAAAATTGATTTTGATTTTGGTACTAGGAAATTGAGGCCTTGATTACTGATTTGATTTTGGGATTAGAAAATTGAGGGCTTGATTACTGATTTTAGGGCTCGATTACAGATTACCGATTTGATTTTGTCTTGAAGATACTCGTTCTGCTACTTTCATGATTTACTGATTTAATGTACAGGTAACGGTTAATCGAACCGAATCAAACCGTAAGTCACGGATCGGTTCGGTTCACATGAAACTCATGATTTGGTTTAATATAGGATCTAATTGTAAGTTTTGATTCAATTTAATTTTTATCTAAATAATCGACCAAACCTAACTGATTACACTTCTATAATAATTAATATCATAATTAATATCGGTTGGATGAACATTATAATTCAAAAAAATAGAAAATTCTTGATAAGTTCAGTGCTCTTATATGCAATTTCAAAAAAATCAAACATATAAAATAATTGTATAAAATATATTATATATAATATACATAATGAAAATTGAGACATGACTTAATATTATATAAAAAAATTATATTTTACGTTAATAAATACCAACTTTTACATTTTATCAAATTTTTATGTTATTTTTATCCACCTAAAACTATTTTACCATTGAATTTTTTATGAGTAACTTAATTTTAGAGTTCTTTATAATATAAAATAATTTTATTATTTTTTCAGAATATAAAAATATGTTTAAGCATTAATTAAAAAACAATTAGAGAACTAATATTAGCAAAGTTTGTTTTTTCATGGGATTTGAATTCATGACATGATGATGAAAAGAAGCAAAAGCCCAAGATGAAACCCAACTGGGTTGCCGTTCTTTTATGATTTTTAAGTGCTTTACTTATCATTTATATTGTTTTAAAAAATTTGCGCTCATTCTGTTCCATTTAGTTTCCGTCGGGTGAAATACACATAATCCCTGGAATTGACAAAACTAGAATATTTTATCCGTTTCCGTAAGACAGTATTCCCTACTCTTGAGTTAATAATGGTCTCACACTTGAATTATAACTTCTTAAGAGACAAAGAATTACTACTTAGACATAATAATAAAAGTGTTCAAAATGATCTCTATTAGTTAGCACGTTACGACCATGTGCTGATCCCAGTTTTTTCATGAGCATAATAGAGAGTAAGCCCAATTCTCATAGAGAGTGACCCCATTCTCATGTTCTATTTTAGTCTGTACTCCACAGTTAGATGCAGATGAATATGGTATAGTTAAATTCATGAATAATTCTCAATAATTAAACAAACGAATTAAAATTAAATCACTTATATTCTCAGCCCATGTCACTTCTAACTTTTTAATTTTTCTACCAATTTGATTTTATACTTTAAGGATGAAATTTTTAAATATCTCAAGAGCATCACTTTTATTTTTCAAACTATACATATACGCATATTTTAAAAGTCATAAATAAAAGTGATTAAATATATATTCCTCCACTAGTCAGAATTTTTATAAATTCACATAAATCGATTAGTTCAAGCAATTCGGTAGATCATTCAACACTAAAATTAGGGCTTTCTGTGATTTCCTCCACATTACATGTCTCACATTTCTCAAACTAATTATTCCCACCTATCTATTATTTATATGACAAAACAAGCATGCAACAAATGTAAAGAAGAGAGCATGTAGACATAACTAGTAGTTGCATGCTCTTTAATCTCAACATTTAATTTAAACATACTATCACAAACATAACATTTTCCCATAAATATACCTTTTGTGATAATAATATATTGGTGACATTCTATAGTTTATTTAAAAACTCAGCCTTATCAAGAAGAAAATTTGACATGGGATTTTTTCCTCGTGGAAGGTGTGTGCAACACATCTTTCAAAGTGAGAATCATTCCTGAGGTGAGCTTCAGTTTAACTTCACCATTTTTTAGCACTTGAGAAGTATGAGAATCGCCAAGCATTATTTTTGTTGGTAGGTGGGCCAGCATCCTATCACGTGATGGAGGTATGATGGGGTCATGTCACAATCAAAATAAAATTAAGTTTTAAATAAAAACTATAACTGGTAGTTAAGACACAACTTCATTTCCCTTATTTAGTTCAAACACATGCGCTTAGTTTCGACTATGATTTGACCCGACCAGACCTCCGTCACATGACAGAATACTGGCCCACCTGCCAACAATCTCCCCTCAACACATGCCCGCAGAACAATGCTTTCTAAGAGTAGTATAATCTGGTAACTTGCCAAATGACACTTGAAAAGGAAATTTGAATATGATTTAGTATTTTACATTTTTTTATATATGATTTTAGAGATCCTTACATAATAATCATTATTTCAACAATGAGTTATTATCTATCTGTAAGATTTTTTTGTTGTTCAATTTTGTAGTTTCATAATAAATATAATAATTTTCAATGTCCATTACCCATAGTAAAATAATTTGTCATATTTAATCTTGTCTGCTGGAATAATTTTTTTAGTTTCTTTTCGTCTTATCTTACGATATAAATTTGTTAAGATTGTGTGATATATCTACTACATTAGAAGGAGCTTAAGGAGGATAATTTCCCTTTTTATCCTTTAAGCCTCACTAAATATAATATAAGATTAAGTTTTTCTTTGATAATTAATTCAATTTTAATTCTATTCATTAATTGATTTTTTACTAATACTTTATAAAATTTAATATTTTTTATTATTATGTATATGATTTTAGAGATCATTATATCATAAACATTATTTCAACAATGAGTTATTATCTATTTGTAAGATTTTTTTGTTGTTTAGTTTTTTTAGTTTTATATAAATGTAATAATTTTTAATGTTCATTATCCGTAGTAAAATAATTTGTCAATCTTCTTTTCTAGAATAAATTTTTTAGTTTCTTTTCATGTTATCTTACGATATAAATTTGTTAGGATTATGTAATCTTTAATTAAAAAAATTATAAATAATTTATCATCTCGAGATGTTGCATAGCTTATTCAAGTTTTCTTCCTATTTGTAATAGTTTTATTAAAAATATATTATCTTGAGGTAATGGACGACTTATTCAAATTTCCTTTTATTGACAATAGTTTAATTATGAATATGAGAAAACTATCATTATTACTTTATTTTATTTTAGATTTACAATATTATGAAAGCTAATGCATTTATTTTAACGTTAATAAAAATTTTAAAATTTATTGTATAATTTTTAAAAAATTGAGCACATGCGAAACATATGTTTTTCGACTAGTTTATATAAAGTATAGTGTATTTTCATAACTAACTATTGGAGGGTAATTTTGAAATATTAAAATATAGAGGAATTTCCTATGAAAATGGAACTTAATTCTGGAGGAGGGAGGAAAATTAATTTCTCTTTATTTAATAATAAAATTTGGCGGGCCCCATTATTAATTTTATTTCGTTGAGTAAGTAAACACATGAAGAGAATTGGAGTAGAAGATTTACTTTCATCCATTTCTTTTACCAGTTAGTAAACGTAACATATATTAATAATTTTCTTCCACCGGTAAAATTAGAATTGATTTTACTATACTAATATTTTCCTTTCAGTTTTCTTTGATTCCACGTATTTATTCCTCCTACAATTTTTCTTTCCTTCACATTTTTAAGTACCACACTAATATTAGTGAATGTTCGAATGTCGAAAATTAAGAGGAAAAAAAATAATCAATGAGGATTCTCTTTTCGTTGTTTGTTGTCCTTAGAATATGGTTTGGAAAATACTACTTTTATAATTTATTCTCATTTTGTTTCTTGCATCTATTTCAAAATTCAAGTATGTAATTACCTTCAGGGGGTTTTGTTCATTTTTTAACAAATTTACTATCTTACATTTTTTAGTTATTTTGATATTAAATTAGTTTTGTAATTGCTAAGATAAATAAGTGTAGCAACATCCATGAAGAATAATTATTTAAGAGAATGAAACTCTTTTGAGATTTAATGGTCTTAAACGATAATTAGATGTGTCTTTTAAGAATTGACAAGTTGTATTGACGTAGTTAGTTAAACCACCACACTCATACCTTAGAGGTCATGAGTGCGAGTCATATTCCACATCCCCTTATAATTTATAATATAACTTTGACAAAAAAAATTGAAAGGAGGAGGTAAAGAGATAATAAGTTACATGGAGTTATTTTGGAGGTTATGTTACACAAAGTTTTCTCTTTATTACATTTATGTGTATAATTTTATCATTTATTTTAAGGGTTGCTAGCTACCTTGTAAATACCTCATAAATCTCGATTCTCCGATACACATCATGCCACATTAAGTCTTTCTTTTATACTTTTATTTTGAAAGTTTATTGGCCAAAGAGTGGTGTTATGTTGGTGAAGCTTTGAGCTCAACCATTGTATAGTTTGTCGAAGATATCACAATGTTTCAGTTGGGCTGTTGTATCTTAAGGGACAAGTCAAGAGATGTCTGCTACATTAGTTATTGAAATGATCAAACTTCATAGGGCTTAAATCTCCTTAACGAAAGCTAGATTTCTCTCTCAGTCTAGCTGTTTACAGTCTTATTTTTCAGATTATTGTATCATTTTTAAGTCGTATCACTAACAATTTTAAAGAGACTCAAATGAAGGAACCAATAATTAAGAAACCAAATGAAAACATTGGAGATTTCAACAAGTCATTTCATTTCAAAGATGCACGTATCAAAGGTGGAAGGGGAAAGTACTTTTCTTCCTCCCAGTCTTCATAAAGTTGCCCAAGAAACCGACACCGACTACAAGAATGAAGAAGAATTCCTAGAGCATGAGAACTATGTAGAGCAGTTTGAAAAAGATGAGTGTGATTGTCAATATTATCTTTTGAATGATTGAGCTGGTAATTTTTATGACTATTATGACACCATAATAATCGAGCTTTTTAACGACAAAAATATCCGTCACTAAAAGTCAAACATTCTGTCAATAAAAGATTTTAGCGACAAAATTGTATTTGTCACCGTATTCGTCGCCATAGGCTTTTCGGGAAAGATTTTTGGCAACGGACATAGTTTTTCATCAATAAAGGGTTTCTGTGACGACCCCAGGTTTTGTCGCCGAATGTTTTTTACGACGACAATAGGTTTTGTCATTGAACAATTTCAATGTGCAAACCCCATTTTGTCACTAAAACTATTCAACAACCAAACCCCATTCACCATTGAATATGCTTCAATGACCAAAGTTAGTACTACCTTTAGTACTTTTTATATTACATTTAAGATAGTAATGACTATCAATAAAAGGACAGAAAGTGGATATAGTCTACAATCTAATCAATAACATTGTTAAAAAATATATTATCTGATTGAAGAAGTGTACGTGTTACATGATAATCCAAACATAAGACTACAAGGTTTCAGTACATGGAGAAGACATGTTAGATTGAAATCAATATAGAATTTGTAATTAAAATTAAAACGCCAACGAAAAAGGGAGAAACGTGTCACTCCAAATGATGCAAATCAAGGAAAAGTTTGTCTGAGTTCAATTCAGTGCAGCTCTACGATGACTATGAAATTTAGTTAGTACAATGAAGGTAAGTAAACAAAGGACCAATTTGAATGTCTAAGGAAAACTGGAACACGTACCTCACTAGTGAAAATTTAGGAAGCCTTACAAAGTAAACCGATGTGAATATGTCATACCACATGTACCTCAAAATTTGGAAGGCCTTGTAATGTAATATGACACTAAGGAGGTTGGTGCAAAAAGATGTATGCTACAAGCCGATTTTTTCGCTAGCAAATGATGGATGGCAAATATGTGGAACAAGTTCAAGATTTTCAAATGATTGCTGAAGTAATATTCGAGGATATCAAAATTGGAGACAATCTCATTGTTGTTGGCATAGTTGATAAACTACCACCATCATTGATGTATTTCAAAAAAGCATGTGCCATAAACAAAAGGAGATGTCATTAGAGTCCTTAATCCCACGCATTTCCATGGAGGAAGAAGCTAGAGGTCAAGATGCTCTTATTCAAGAGAGCAACAATAATTTGACCAATGTAATTTTGATTTTTGCAAATAATAACTTGCCTAATAGCCAATTTCCTAAAATGCAAAATTGAAGCCTAAGAAGAGAAATGTGAACAAGTTTATCAAAATGCATCAATATAATAGAGAGAATCAAAGTCAAGCGAATAAGAGCTAGGTACTTGCTTAAAAAATATAACATGCTAATGTTTGTATATGGCAGGATTGTGCATATTGCTCGAATTTAGAGATACCGAAAATGTGACCATATCCTTCATGCTAATGTTACTGAAGAGTCGTTTGTGGCTATGATTACTGATATCAACATGATTCAAAGTGTTGAAAGATGGTCGGAAAACTCAAGCGCTAATAGGTATGTCAACTATGATAAAAATTAGTTCAAAGTCTATACTCCTTTTAATGAGCCAATGAAAATTGTTGGCAGGTGGGCCAACATCTTGCCATGTGGTTGAAGCCTGGTGAGACCAAGTCACAGTCAAAACCTGAACCCATGTGTTTGAGATAAATAAGAGAAATAAGGTTGCGCCTTAACTATCAACTATAACTTTTAGTTCAATGGTAAGCGCTTGATCCTACAATTGATATCAAAGCCTGGTGGTCAGGGGTTCGACTCTCAGGGAAAGCATTATGTTTGCGGGCAGGTACTGAGGAGGGGATTGTTGGCAGGTGGCCAGCATCCTGCCAAGTGACGGAGGTCTGGTGGGGCCAAGTCACAGTCAAAACTTGAGCGCGTGTGTTTGAACTAAATAAGAGAAATAAAATTGTACATTAACTATCATCTATATCTTTTAATTTAATGGTAAACACTTGATCATACAAATGGTATCAGAGCCTGGGGGTCAGGGGTTTGGGTGCTCATGTTACCCCTACCTGAGAGCTTATAATTCACATAAACTTGAGTTTAGATTCTCCATCTGTGTGTTCTTAGGGTATTCTCCCATTCACAGAGGATATAAATGCATGCATCCCTTCGGTAGATTGTACATTTTTAGACGTGTTACATTTAATGAGAGTGAGTTTCCCTTTGCTACACACGCCTCTTTTAAACAGGTCTTTTCCAATTCATTTGTGTCACATACTCCGCTGTCTACTTTACCCTTCATACCTTTCACAAAGTCAAGCAAGGTACCACCCCTCTCTCATCTGATTGTGTTCAGCAGCATACTCCTCTTCCAGCTCCACTTGTTGCAAGCACTTCACCTAATGTAAGTCCCTCTCCTTCTCCATCACCTATTTTACCTACTGTTACTTACCCTGCTATTCTTCTTGATATTCCCTTGAACCTTGCCCCCTCTCCAGCTTCTCCATCTAGTATTTTAATTCTAAATCATCTTCTGTCTGCACACACTATGCCTACCATAACCAAAATTGGTTCTCTCAAGCCTAAGCTGTATCTCACATCTAAACATCCCATTCCAAATGTCTTTCTACCTTGTGAACCAACATCAACTAAGCAAGCTTTCAATGATCCTTTATGGTTTAAAGCAATGCAAGAGAAATTTCATGCTTTTCATTTGAATCATACGGGATCTGGCTCCTCCCTCATCTTCAATAAATCTTATTGGCATCAAACGGGTTTATAAGATCAATTTAAATGCAAATGGAACAGTTAAATGCTTAAGGCAAGACTTGTAGCAAAGGGCTTCCATCAAACATCTAGAATAGACTTTCATGGAACTTTCAGTCCTGTTATAAAGCATGATACTATCAGGACAGTTCTTACACTTGTAGTGACTTTCAACTGGCCCATTCAGTAACTGGATATGCATTATGCCTTTTTAAATGGCTTGCTTTCTGAATCTGTTTTTATGCAGCAACCTATTGGTTTTGTTGATCAATCCAAGCCTGACTATATGTGCAGATTAAGAAAGGTTTTGTATAGGCTCAAATAGGCGCCAAAAGCCTGGTTTGACATCCTAAAAACCACTCTCTTACGCTGGGGATTTGTCAATGCAATTTCGATGCCTCCTTGTTCATTATAGCAAAGGATTCTAATTTGGTTTACATACTGATTTATGTTGATGATATTCTGGTTACAGGGAATAACATGGTTCTTATCAATTAGTTCATTCAGAAGCTCAACTCCTGCTTTGCTCGAAAGGATCTTGGCCCCAACCACTTCTTACTAGGCATTGAGGTGATAAGAATAGCCAATGGTCTTGCTCTCTCCTAATAAAAGCATATTTCTGACCTTCTGCACAAAACGAAAATGCAAGATGCTAAGCCTTGTTCAAGTCCTGCTAGTGCCTCTTTTAATCTCTCTCAATGATGGTGAGCCATTTTATGACGTTACCATGTATAAGAGTACTATTCGGGCACTTCAGTACCTTACCCTCACTCGACATGATATCTCCTTCTTAGTTAACAAGATGAGTCAATTTATGCAAAAGCCTACTACCACTCACTGGCAGGCATGCAAAATGGTTCTTAGGTACATTAAATGCACCATTTCTAAAGGAACTTGTATTAAGCCACCTCAATCTCCTCATCTTCAAGCCTTCTCGGATGCTGATTGGGCTGGTAATCCAGATGACAGATGAAGTACTGGAGGTTATGCTGTTTTTCTTGATGGTTCTCTCGTATTTTGGTCTTCCAAGAAATAAATTCTTGTATCCAGATCAAGCACTAAAAGTGAGTATAGGTCTTTTGCCAACACTGCAGTTGAATTACTCTGGATAGGTCCTTAATGCATGAACTTCATTTTTCTTTGCTTACCCCTTCCACTGTCTGGTGTGATAGTTTAAGTGCAACTGCTCTTGCTTCCAACCTTTCATGCATGCTAGATCCAAACACATTGAGATAGACCTGTATTTCATGAGAGACTTAATTATGTCCAAGGTCCTACAGATACTTTACATTACCTTCTATGATCAAACATCATACATCTTCACCAAGACTCTCTCCAAAGACAGAGTCTTCTTTCTGAAGAATAAGCTCAATGTGGAATTCTCCCCCTTTCGCTTGAAGGGGGAATTAGGACATTACCTAGTCTGCCATCCAAGTCGCCAATAGGTTCTCCATCTCAGCTCAAAATACATTGCTCAACAAATGAGGAAAGCTCTAATAATGACCTACCGTCTGGAAGTGGCTGAGCTAAACACCTAGGCAGTATGGTTGTCACAATATGGAAAATTCTGTTATTGAGAATATTCTTCGATTTTGATGTGTGTCTCTCTCTCTCACCATGCGTGCTCCATCTTCTTCATCTTCTCTTTCTGCTCTATTAAGTCTACTAACAGTAGGGGAAAAGATTGTAATGAAGCATTATCAGTTTATCAATATATCAATAGCTTTCTTCTACTAATTTTCTATTTCAATCAATATTCATATAGATACTAACTCATTGTTGAATTAATGATTATGATATAAAGATCTCTAAAAAATCATATACAAAAAAAATATAAAATACTAGATTTTATAAAATATTAGTAAAAGAATAATTAATTGATAGAACTATAAATGAATTAATTATCAAAGAAAAACTTAATCTTATATTATATTTAGTAGGGCTTAAAGGATAAAAGGGAAAATTAAAAGTTTCTCCCTCTTAAGCCACTTTAATGTAGTATAAATTTATAAAAAACAATGAACTTGTATTAGTAAATTAAACTAAATTAGTATTATTGATTGGGTTATTTGTATTAATACCCTTTTTGAAAAAAAAAAGAATTTTATACCTCTAGCCCACAACTTCACATCAATACTTATAGTCTCTCTCTTCCATCATCATTTCTTTTTCTTTCTCAATGTACATCAAATCAATTTAATAATATTTTATTATTCTTCTTCTTCTTCTTTTTCTTCTTCTTCTTCTTTATTTTTCAGTGAAGCTTTTTATTTTACTTGAAGGGTTCAAGTAATTTTTTATGACTACTTAAACATTTCAAGTAATTTTTTTGTCAGACAACACTCATACACCAGGTAACTACTTGAAGAGTTCAAGTAATTTTTTATGACTACTTGAACCCTTCAAGTAGTTGTTTATGACTACTTGAAGGGTTCAAGTAATTTTTTTGTCAGTCAATTACATTACATCAGCTGGCTACTTAAAGGGTTCAATTTAATAATATTTTATTATTATTCTTCTTCTTTATTTTTCAATGAAATTTTTTTTATACTTGAAGAGTTCACGTAGTTTTTTATGATTACGAAGCCTTCAAGTAATTGTTTTTTTTGTCAGTCAACACTCATACACCAAGTGACTACTTGAAGGGTTCAAGTAGTTGTTTATAACTATTTGAATCCTTCAAGTAGTTGTTTATGACTATTTGAAGGGTTCGGGTAATTTGTTTTTGTCAGTCACTTACTCATACAGTAGATGACTACTTGAAAGGTTCAACTAGTTGTTTATCACTACTTAAACCCTTCAAGTAGTTATTTTTTATTTTATTAGCCAACAACACAAATACTAGTGACTACTTGAAAGTATCAAGTAGTTTTTTATGACTACTTGAACCATTCAAATAATTTTTTCTGACCATTTGAGCATTTTTTACGTCCAAAAAATAAGAAAAAATGAGCGTTGAGTACTTGAAGAGTTTAAATAGTTTCCTATGACTACTTGAACCCTTTAAGTAGTTATTTTTTTTATCAGTCAACAACTCATACATTAGGTGACTACTTCAAGGGTTCAACTAGTTATTTATGACTACTTGAACCTTTCCAGCAATTGTTTTTTATTTTGTGAGTCAGCAACGCAAACACCGGATGACTATTTGAAGTGTTCAAGTAGATTTTTATAACTACTTGAAGAGTTCAAGTAGCTTTTTATAACTACTTGAGCATTTTTTACGTCCAAAAAATAAAAGAAAATGAACGTTGAGTACTTGAAGGTTTCAAGTAGTCGTAAAAAGCTACTTGAACCCTTCAAGTACTTAACGTTCATTTTATCTTATTTTTTTGGATGCAAAAATGATTTTATTGGAACCCTTCAAGTAGTCACCTAATATCTGAGTTGCTGACTGACCGAAAAAAATAACTACTTAAAGGGTTCAAGTAATCATAAAAAACTACTTGAACCATTTAAGTACTCAACGTTCATTTTTTCTTCTTTTTTTAGACGTAAAAAAGGCTCAAGTGGTCAAAAATAACTACTTGAAGGATTCAAGTTGTCATAAACAATTACTTGAACCCTTCAAGTAGTCACCTGGTGTATAGGTAATCGACTGACAAAAAAATAACTACTAGAACAATTCAAGTAGTCATAAACAACTACTTAAAGAGTGCAAATAGTTATAAACAACTACTTGAACCCTTCAAGTAGTGACCTGGTGTATGGGTAATCGACTGATAAAAAAACATAATTACTCGAACCCTCCAAGTAGTCATAAACAATTACTTGAACATTTCAAGTAGTCACATGGTGTAAGAGTGTTGACTGACAAAAAAAATTACTTGAAGGGTTCAAGTAATCATAAAAAACTACTTGAATTATTCAAGTAGAAGAAAATGTTTCATTGAAAAATAAAGAAGAAGAAGAATAAGTAAATTGAATCATTCAAGTAGTCACTTGGTGTATGGATAATTGACTAACAAAAAAAATAATTACGTGAACCATTCAAGTAATCTTAAATAACTACTTGAAGGGTTCGAGTAGGGATAAATAATTATTTGAACCCTTCAAGTTGTTAGCTGGTGTATGAGTGTTGACTAAAAAAAAATAATTATTTGAATGGTTCAAGTAGTAATAAAAAATCACTTGAACTTTTCGAGTAGAAAAAAAATTTCGTTGAAAAGTAAAGAAGAAGATGAATAATAAAATATTGTTAAATTGATTTGGTACGTGCATTGAGAAAGAAAAAGAACTGTTGAAGAAAGAGAGATATTACAAGTGGTGATATAAAGTTAGTAGACGAAGGATATAAAATTTCTTATTTTAAAAAAAATGTATAATTTTTTTTTAGAAAAGTTGAAAAATGTATATTAATACAAATAACTCTTATTGATTTGTCTTAGTTTGTAAATTAAAAAATATGTTAATTCCTAATTATTATTGGTTTGCTTTATTCAATAAATTAAATAATCTACATTATTTAATAAATTAAAAATTTTATATTAATTGTTAAGCTCAATAATTTTTTTAGTTATTAAAAATTATATATTATCTATTATCAAATTAATTAATTTATTATAAGTAATTTATTTTGATTTATTCTATTTAAATTATCTTAAATTAAAAGATTATTTAGTTTAATTATCACTAATGTATTTAACAGATCTACGAAAAGTTATATTTAATAAATTATTTTACTTCCTGATTACTACTAATTTATTTTAATTGATAAATTTAATAGTTTAATGTAAACATAAGTTATAATGATAGATTAAACTTCAAATTAATTCAAATGCTTGAATAGTAATTTATTTTGAAATCAGGATATTTTAGTAAATGAATATGATCATTCCAAAGGTTAGTAAATATTTCAATGACATTAAAACTCTTACATCTGATTTTTGAACAATAAAATTTTTACTTTTTTTTTTTCAATTCCTTTCTAAATTCATTCCGGTTTAGTATGCGCTTCAAGAATTAATGATCTGCGAGTAGCAAAAGTAAATTGTAATATTTTGGGGCCACCATCAAATAATTAATTTACAATAATCTTTAAAATAAACACAAATACGATCCTTATAAATCTATTGAAGCTTAAATAAAACCATAAAATAAAAAGAGATAACATTTACGTCCCATCATCAAACACTCTCCCGTTCTCCTTCCTCCTCATTTTCTTTTCATTTCATTTCCCCTTGACACTTTCTTCTTCTAACGAAAGTAAACAATAATAGACAAATCTTTTCCCGTGAAAAGATCCCCTCTTTCAATCCCACCATTCATATCATATCAAACCCACACCCAGATTTACATAACAAATTAAACCCAGAAGACAAAGATCATAAATCCGAAAGCTATTAATCATTCAAAAATTAAAGAACCCATTTCTCTTTTTTTTTTAGTATATATGGATTCAGCATCAGCATCGAGTGTCAGTGCTGTGGACGCGAGCAGCGTAGAATCAGCCCCTACAGCCGACGGTTCATTGGCGGGGCCGCCGAGTCGTTACGAGTCACAGAAGAGGCGGGACTGGAATACCTTTCTACAGTATTTGAAAAACCACAAGCCTCCGCTAACTCTGGCGAGGTGCAGCGGTGCGCACGTGATCGAATTCATGAAGTACTTGGATCAATTTGGTAAGACTAAAGTCCATATTTCCGGGTGCCCGTATTTCGGTCACCCGAACCCGCCTGCTCCTTGTACTTGCCCGCTCAAGCAAGCGTGGGGTAGCCTTGACGCGCTAATTGGGCGATTGAGAGCGGCTTACGAGGAGAACGGTGGACGGCCGGAGTCCAACCCGTTTGCAGCTAGAGCGGTTAGGATTTATCTGAGGGAGGTGAGGGAAGGACAGGCTAAGGCTAGAGGGATACCTTATGAGAAAAAGAAGCGAAAAAGGCAGCCGACGGTCGTGGTTGCGGCAGTAGCGGAGACAGGAGAGGTTGAGGTTAGTGGTGCCGGTTGTGGTGGTGGTGACATGAGTGGAAGTGGTGGGGTTGATGGTGGTGTTAGTGGTGGCACTGCTCCTTCAACTACTACTAATACTGCCTTATAGTCTTCTCATATAATATTTCCTTTTTTATCTCTTAACTATATATGTTATAATTGTAATTATGAGCTAAGCATATCTTGGGAGAGATTCAGGTAAGTTGGATCCCATCACCCACAAAAACATATACAATTCTCCTTCTTTGAAATCTTTTTTTTTTTTACTTAAAGTCAGATTTAATCTATACAAATCTGAATTTAGGATGACTGGAATGACTATCACCTGTCAATTGATAAACTCAATCTACAAATAAGTATCAATTTTGATCGGTACGCCACTGTAATCAATAGCATTTTTTTGCTGTGAATTCGGGAATTTGTGGAGGCCGCAGCTGAAAGACAGAATCAGAGTGTACGTAGGTAGCCGAAATGCTCTGGTCCCGGCTTTGAAATATGCTTTTACCTCTCTAATCAGCATCTCGGCTTACTCTTTGACCCACACGTGCATTTCTGATTTACTCATTCTTCCAGTTCCAGCCAAACTTTTCTGTTTCAGGTGCTCTCTCTTTTACATAGTTTTGGCCTGATCATTTCTTTTCAGATTTTCATTAAGATTTTAGAGTTTGCCATGTTCCATGAAAGATACATATTTCTGTCAGATTTTCATTAAGATTTTAGACTTATAAACCTTTCATATATATGATTGATATACTTAATCATTTGGTATGTAAAATCTAGAGGATCTGGTAATTGAATTGATGACAATTGAATAATTTAGTAAAATATGATTGATATATTTGATCATGTATGATAATGAATGACAAATTTAAGAGATATAGTCTTTAATAGGATTTACCAAAAACGGTCATTCGGTCCCATTTGATTTGGGTTATTATCTTTTTGTAATTTTCTTATAATTAAATTATCATGTTTGTTTGTAGTAATCCTTAACTTAGAATATAATCATAATTACAATCTTTTGAGGCAATGTGAATCTTATCCCAAGCAAAACTTATTTCCGTACTCTCATATGAAATAAAACTAATATCACTTCTTTCTTTCACATTATCTCATTTTACCAATTTAATTAAGATGAATTTTATTAAAATTTAATCTAACATTATTAATTTTATAAATATAATTAAATATTACACATCAACATATAATTTAAATAAAACACGTCAAAATATTATTTTACATGATATAACTAAAGGTGCATTTAAATAACTTGTTATTCACACAAATATATAATACATATATCAAATATAATAATATTAAATTATTACTCATCATTTTATCGATTTTTATACACAATCAAACGTAAAATCATATTTTATCAGTAATTAAATCATAAATAATTAAATTAATAATGATTAAATTATAATGATCATTTTACATTACATAAATATGAATGTACGTTAACTTACAGTACTCTCTTTAATCAATCTCTCGTCCTCATTCATATCCGTGAAAGCAACATTTATTTTATGTGCCAACAACTAGTAATTAAAAGAAGCCATAGTTAGAGAATCAATCAATAATTATTTTTCAAAATCCACTGTGATTGCTGCTCTTAATTTTTTTAAAAATGATTAATTAATTTAACCACCACCGAGGTCTTGAAAACGACTCCTAGCCAACCCATGCTTCCATTCTATCATATTAATTATTTTATATCGCAACTTTGGTGTACTCTATTTATGAAATCATTGCCTAGAACCACCCCAACTAGCTGATTTTGTGCGTAACAACACTTAATTATAAAAAAAATTAGAATTTAATTAAGATTGTACATGAGTACAATTGCAAAACAGTCACATTAGAAGATTTGCTTTTTTTACAATTTAGTCTTTATTTTTTATATGGTAAATTCTGTTGGAGAAAATTCACCCACCATGTACATTTTCATTTATATTATCTGAAATTAACAAGCATAACTCTCATTCTGCAACAACATCAAACATAAATAAATCTGATGACAATGTAAATATTGTGTCCTTAAAATGATTTTCTTTTCTTCATATTATCTGAAATTGACACCCACATTTTTGGTTCTGCAACAACATCAAACATAAACTAATTCGATAAGACAATAACAGTGTAAACATTACGTCCTTAAAAAGATTTTACTCCTTTCATGGTGTATGGGGTAATTAGCGATTGTCTCTCAAAATAGAGTGAATTTTTCGTTCTTACAGAAATTACATTCAAATCCATAAGTACTAACAAACACAATAATAGTTTATGTTTCAGTGTTATTTATTTTTTTCAACCTCAAAAGCTAGCTTGAGATGAGAGATTTTCCCACACACTTATAATCTAATTGTCATTCCATTCCACAACTTATATGGGATAAACCCCACAATCTCTCCCATCACACATCGAGTCCGGAGTCAGATAGCCATCGACTTGTTTTATCCCGATTCACCAACCATCGGGTCCTGAGTCGGATAACCGTCGACTCGCTTCATCTGTATCACCATACATCGGACCATGAGCCGAGGAACCGACAATTCACTTCACTCGGTTTCACCACAAATCAAGTTGCTGAGTTGGAGGGCCAACAATTCACTTTACTTGGATTGGGCTGGAGACTTATTGGTTAAACTGGACGTGGCTTTGAGACCAGTTGTTAGGGGATAATTGAGTCTTCTCAACCCTAAACAAAAGCAAGCTTAAGTGGATATGTTTTCTCTCACACTTATAAACTGACGGATAACCTCTTCCACAACTGATTTGAGATAACTACAACAGTTTATAATCGCATATGTTAGTAACTATGGAGTCAAATAAGGGAGAAAACATGAAATTTCATAAAATCTTAAAAATACAAAGAAGACCACTATAAGTCATTCAAAAGAACATTGTACCCCTTTATGTTCTTTGAAAATATGTATTTAAAATTTGAAAAGATACCAATACTAAAACTCTAAGTATGGTAAAAATACTTGAAAAAAAAATTCAAACAAATATTTCCAACAACTGCGATTATAAACAAATATTTTCTTACACTGTTGCTTATAGAGCCACCATCACTGCTAAGTAAAATCAATTTCACAATACCAACGTAATCAATAAAATTATTCATTTCTTGCCCTACTCATTATGTGTTCCATTAGTTATGTGTTTTGGTGTTTTATTTTTCTTACTCAATTATTATTTTCTATAGTCTTGATCTTCCTCCCACCACAAGGGCATCTCTTAATTCAACGAAGAATAATACAGAGAAATAGAAGTGGCAGAATTATCACAAGATGGTTTGTGGAAAATATAAAAGTGGTAGAATTTATAGTTATTAGTTACCTAACACCTGTTGTACGCTTGGTAATTTTTTTTAATATATATACATATTTATTGCGTATTATTATTCAAAACTATTTATATAGTATATAGAAATACTAAAAGTGTTGTACGTTAGCATATAAATTTTAACTTATTGTTTTCTTTGCACAAAAATATAAATGCGAAAAAAAAATAAAATATTTTTCTTTTGTACTTAAAAAGGTAAAAAAAATGTCAAACGACCAAAAGTTTTTTTTTAAGTTAAAAACTTGTTTGGCTAAAATATTACAAGAAATTATAACGTCTTTGAATAATTGTTACGTATGAATTATTTAAATTAATCAAGTCCTAAATAAAATCATACGTAAAATGATTCTCATCTTATTTAATTTTTGATGTACTAGCAAATATATATGTGCGAGGCACATTTATTTGAATCTATAATGTATATTTGTTATTATTATTATTACTTATAATCCATATTGTGTTTGTGCAAATTAAAAAATGTGGTTAGTAATAAAAGTGATTTCATTACATTTAAAATATCTGTTTCATATTTTATTTTAAACACAATCTTCCTTTGTTGGTTTGCATTGCAAATTTAATTATTTGTTTATAAATTTTGCATATCTATCTTTATATAACATATAAAATCATAACAGTAGTCTTTAAAAGTGTGATATATTGAATTATTTTTAAATTTTATTATTTAGTTTTTTATAAAGATAATTTACTTTTCTTCTATATTAAATTAATTAATAGAAAACTGTAATTTCTCTACAACTTTTAAATAATTATTTTATAATTCATTCAAATTTATCAAGTTAAAATCACTATAAATTATTTATTAATTAGTTTTAAATTGATTAAGTACATGAATGAATTTAAAATTTAATGATCACTCAATTTATTATAATTTTAAAAATAACTAATTATTAAATATCACATGTGAATCATGAGGTTATTTTGAATAATGTATCAATAATTAGTGGATAAATTTATCTAAAAATGATTCTCAAATCCACTATCATATTCTCCCTACTTTTAATATATTAGTTTTTTTACACGTGCGTTGTATGTAAATATAAAGCTTTATAAATACTTTTAACATGTGTCAGCTTATTGCTTGTCTTTATTTATACTAATTAAAGACCAGTGCAACGCACGGAATTACAGTTGTGTATTTATCGAATTAATATAAACATTAAGTGGATACCTTATTAGTTAGAGAGATGATTCTATTCATTGTCCTAAATTAAGTTCGTATTTTTGTAATTAATATGAACAATATAGAAAGTTGAGAACAAAATATAATTGAAAAAAAAAGAAAAGAATGACTCAAAATAATTCAAAGATTTATCATTCTTCTAATATTATCTTTTTCTTATGATACCAAAAAAGAAATAAAACAAACCCAAAAAACCCTCGAAGAGAGAAAAAATATTCTACAAATCTACATGAAGCCAAAGTGGTACACGACTTTTAATCCAATGTAGGCTTCTTCAATATTGGCTCTTGATTATGATACTCCATATCCTAGTAAAGTGTGATTTATATTCGCATTTTCTTTTAAGAGTCAAGATTAAATTATTCACATATATTGTAAAAAATCCATGCATATATATATCAATTCACCATCAAATTAAAAATTCAAGAGGATACATATAAAACGTAAAACACACGTGCATAAAAATAACCATATCATATCGAATAATAAAGATGTAATCTTTGAAAAATAAAAAACAAAGATGGGATGAGGTTAGGAATGAGAAGGGAGTACCAATCTATAGCTACGTCCTAAGCAAATTGAAGCATCCACCTTCAATATCCATTAAAGCAAATGAAAAGTAGAAGAGTCAAGATTGTAGGAAATTGGTGAATTCACTTCACTTTCTTTAATCAAAATAAAATACTAAAAGATTCTAAATTATATTATTTACAAAAAGAATATTTTACTTTTCTATATAAGTTTTTATAGGATTTAATTCATTAAATTTAAAACATTCTTGATCTGTTTATTAAAATTCATGCAAAAAGATAGTTTAAAGAAGGAGATATGAATTCCAATAATTATACAACCACGTATTTTCTTAATTATTTTCTTACAAAGAATTTTAGTTACTACACATTCATAGTGGCTACGACGCCGGTGAAACTGAGCATGCGTTGATTATCACATCATCATATGGTTGTTGATGGTTTGCATCCATCGTGAACCGGTTGAATGATTTGTGCACATGTTTCATCTCTTTGAAAAATTATAGATCATTTTACGTAGTTGCATGTTGGAATACTCATTTCCTATGTTTCTCAAGAACTATTTATAATAACGGAAATTATTATTTTAAGGGTTTTACTCCTAATGTAAGTTCATGTTCAAATATAAGATACTTTAATTCTGAATGTAGGCTTGAAATCGAAGAGTTTGATATTAAGTTATTATATCTGACTTTTTGTATGACTGTGGGTGTTTAAAGCTAAGGGTACTTTTGGAATTATAATTTTTCTCCAAATTAGTACACTTTTATAGATATTATAGATATGTGTTTTCATTACCATGTCAATTCAGAAAATATAAATAATGATGTTAACAAGACCATTCATTTTCATCACATACTTTAATCTCAAAACAGGAATGAAGAATGTTAAAATTAAAAAAATAGATGATGTTTTTAGGTGGTATTTGAATGAAAATTGAATCATATTATTTAGTTAGTTTGACAATATTAAAATTTAAAGATAGTAGACCATTTTCAAGGCTTCTAACAATATAAAATTGATTTCACTTATTAATTAATCTTTGAACCATTTTTACCAAATGTCATGAGTCTTTTGTTTGTAATATAATACTTTATCTCTTAATCAGAGTTAAATATAATAGTTTCATCATTTCATTACTATTTTATCTCATACATAAATTAATATGTTAATATACTATTCAATTTTAAGTATCGATTATTTTTTTATATCTAAGTTATTTAAAATATAATGTTAATGTCATCAAATATATGTCAAATTAGACTATAAATTATATTAGCACAATAAATCATAATAACTATTATAAATATTATTCATAAATAATTATTAAGTATGTAACTTAAAGATTTCATCAATTATTTTATTAAATAGCTTCACTACTCTAATGGTGACATTTAATTTTAAATTGATTGATAATTTAGTAACTTTAAGAAAGCATGAGGATAAGCTTGTCCAAAAATATTTTTCTCAATATCCACACTTTTATATATAAGTATGAAATTTTGACACATATACACATTAATATGTTAATATGTTATTCATATTTTAACTACAATTATTTTTTTCTTTATATCGAAATTGTTTAAAATATATTGTTAAAAAAATATTACATGATTCTAAAAGAGAAAAAACAAATTGAGCGTGTAGACTAAAAAAAATAGGTACATATACCTAAAATAAGATGAGTATGCAGGTCCCAAATAAGCAGGACTTGCATGCCCATAAATAGAGCATTCAAAACCATAGTCAGAACCACGGGTAAAATCATTGCCTATATAATTATTACAAAAATTTAGAGAATTAAATCAATATGTGGTAGCATGAGAAACATGAGCATCTACAATCTGATTATCTTTGCAATAAATGTGAAAAACATGAAATTTCATTAGAGATATTAATAAAATGCTCAATTCAAAACTTGACGTAATTTCCACGAAAGCGTATTAGAACGGGCAAAGAGAAGCTAAATACAAAAAAGTTAAGCATTTTCCAACCATAATATTTTCCATCGATATTTTCAAGCATGTTCAACAATATAAATAATAAAGACTCCAACGCAAAAACTGAACCGAGTAAGATAGAAAAACATCATTTTATAAAAGATTTACAAGTTCAAAAAATACTACCACAACCTCTGACACCGGGGGATATAAAAAAGCTCCATCAGTATTATTAACCTTTATCCATAAATACGATTAGATCTCTCTAACTGACCTCAATGACATAGAAAATTGACCCTTATTGAGTGTCTCTGATGAAGTACTTTTAGGTGAGATTACAATGAACCAAAAAATTCAAGGAACATGATTAAAAGTTGCTACCCTCATGCTGGTTACAAATGTTTTTCTTGATAGTTGTAGACCAACCAAGTTATTAGACTAAATTTTAATTTGTCAACCACTCATATATATATATATATATATTAGTTTAGTAACTCATTTTAATAATTTATAAAATAACAATCTATCTATGACAACTGATACATTCACTTTGTCAATTAAATTTATTGTTTGTTCTGTCTTAACATTACTCAATATTATTACCTCTAATCACATAATCCTAGCTCCAGCAATTTCTTATGCTCCTAGTCCCATTGAAAGGCCGACAGGGACAGACATGTTTACCTTCGTTAAATTAAGGCCATGGAGTCGGTGGCCATGGCAATCTTAAAGCCGAAAACCAAGGCGAAAGCAAGATGAGAGATGACATCTCGGTGTCCGGCGGGTCCCGTCTCGTTTGACAAACTGTAGTTACGATCGCCGACATGATAAATAGAGCCGTATATCTTCTGACAAAGAGTGGATTTCTTGATGCAATTTCTACTTTCGTTGCTCAAATTCTTTGAATACCCACAAAATCCATCGTTTTCGTATTCCATCCTTCTTTTTCTTTGTTCTTGATGAGTCGCTGTAAGCCAGAAAAAAAAATTAACAGTAAATTTCATTCAATGGGCTTAAACTTGTTTTTAATAATGTTCATAAATATACAATTTAAAACATAACATAAAAAATGAATGCAAGTGTAAAAACATCAAAATGAATCGTATGTTTTTTTATGAAACGAAAATAAACACGACGTAACGATTTTTAAAATAAAATTTTTTATTGAAAGTTGTTTTCAATTAGGATCTATTATATATTTATATATTAAAACTAAGATATACATAGATAGAAATCATATACCTTTTGTAGTCTATATCAAGCGTCCTTGCAAACCAAAGATCATGCGTTTTCATGAATAACGGACTTCGAGATTCACACTAAAATCTTTCAAGTCAATCATCAAACGCACTAGGGCGTGTGTGAGCACGTAGAATAATCAAAATATTTTGTCTCTAAATGTACTCAACACATGAGATCTAGAGATTTACTGAGATTCACACTAAAAATAATATTTAATTTCAAAATTACCATTACAATGAGATCCACTGCAATTTGTATCCAACTACAGTGTCACACGACACTGCAGTTGCCGTGATCCATCACAGTGCCTCACGGCACTGTGTGTCACGCACTACTGTAGTATCTTGTGGCACTACAGTATTGCACGCCTACTCTGATTCACAATTAGTGATTGACACGTGTAATTACTGCGAATTAAATATTTATTTTAATCAGATAAATATCTAAATATCAGTTAATTCAAAATTAACATATCTGATTATTTCTATCAACTAACTTATTTGTTAGTTCACAAACAACAAATTTAATTGATTCAAATTATTATCTATTAATTGAATTAGATATTTTGTCTTACTTATTGATACTTAAAAACAATCGATATAATTATTTTTATATATATGTAATTTCTGAAATTTATATATAAATAATTTAATTAATTAATCACACATAACTATCTCATAATTACGTACTTGCCCCAGCATAAAAATTATTTTTGCAAGTCAGTCTTTATCTCATGTCTTGTAATATTCACAATTTAGATTTCGTAGTACAGAGGTGACTTGGAGACCATAGACCTATAATCTTAAGCTCTAATAAATCATGTTATTAATTAAACTATTTAATTAAATAATCTTATTTATTAATTCTATTATTACTCAACTATAAATATGGAATTGAACTCTTAGAGATTATAGAATGTATTTATAGAGTATTCTCGTGTAGTCCATTAATATAAACATTTCACGTAGTTCTGTCCTCCAATTATTGGTTCGTAAATCAGAGCTGGTCAAAATTATCATTTTACCCTTCTAATTACCTCTTGATCCTTAAGTACCATTAATTCACTAGTGAATGACTAATTTATAATCGTATTATAAATTTAAGTTCAATAACCATTCAGTCTAGAATTAACACTTAAGGGAACTAATAATTTAAAAGAATAATTATAAGAAAAATCATAGTCTCATTAATGAATATGAAATTTTCAGATAGTTATATAAATTATTCAATAATAATTTAAAAAAATTATAAGAAAAATGTAATTTCATTAAATTTTATATTAAAATGACAATACACATGCTTTGAGGCATAACCTCTCAACAATCTCTCACTTGTCCTAAACTAAATGCGGCATCTTTCTCAACCACATGTTACGCACATGACACTCAAATGACTTCGCAGGAAGTGTCCTGGTAAAAGGATCAGCCAGGTTCTGATCTGACACTATCTTCATAACAGTCACATCCCTTTGATGCATGATCTCTCTTACAATATGATATTACCTCTCTATGTGCTTGCCCCTCTTGTGACTCCTTGGTTCTTTGGAATTAGCTACCGCCCCACTGTTCAATATAAGATCAGCGGCTTGTCCATATCTGGAACTACTTCCAGATCAGTATAGAACTTTCTGAGCTATATCGCTTCTTTCGCAGCTTCACAAGCCGCTAAATATTCGGCATCCATAGCGGGATCTACAATGTTGGATTATTTTATACTTCTCCAGACTACAGCTCTTCCACATAGGGTGAATACTATAAAAGTACCCACATTTAGTCTCTAGAGCATAGCCAATGAATATACATATTTCAGACCTTCAGTCTAACTTTCCAGTCTTTGGTCTAAGAACGTGAGCTAGACACTCACATATACAGAATTGGCGCAAACTGGGTTTGGAGTCATTCCATTACTCTAAAGGTGTCTTGCTTACAAACTTAGAGAGCACTACTTTCAAAATGTATGTTGTCGTGTGTAATGCATATCCCCAAAATATAAGTGGTAGTGATGAGTAGCTTAACATCGACCTAACCATATCTAATAAGGTTTGATTTCTCCTTTCTGAAACACCATTTTGTTGTGATGTTCCATGTGCTGTGAGTTGGGATAAGATTTCATACTCTAACAAGTAATTCTTGAATTCTAAATCTAAGTATTCAATACATCGATCTGATCGAAGGATTTTCAATGATTTACCTAATTGTTTTTCAGCTTCAGCTTTGAAATCTTTAAACTTTCTACAAGTTTCAGACTTTCTATGGATTAGGTAAGTATAATCATATCTTGAGTAATTGTAAAAAAAGTGAGAATATACTCATACTCACCTCTAGCTTGTACATTGATCAGTCCACAACATCATTATGCACTAGCTCAAGTGGTTCCTTGGCTATTTGGCCTTTTACAGTGAAAAGTCTATTGGTCATTTTACCCTCTAGAAAGGATTCACAAACAAGAAGAGTTTCAAGTTTTAGTTCTCTCAAAGCACAATACTTTGTTAACTTGCTTAACCTATCTAGATTAATATGTCCTAACCTAAGACGTCAAAGATATGTGTTATCATCATCATGATAAACTCTTTGTCGTTTGTTACTTTTAGGTTTTGCTACATTAAGTAATTCAGAATTATATAACGCGTGTTCAAATGATTTATGCGTATACAATCTGTCGTTACTTTTGCATGACAAACATTGAATCCATTTTTAGAATAAATAAACTCATTATTAAATAAAGAAACTTCAAAAATTTATTCATGCAGTAACGAAAGAGAAATCAAAATTCTCGAAAATCTAAAAATATAATAAATAACGTTCAAAACTAAATAATTATTTCCAAAATTAAGGTGCACTGTCCCCAATGCTTTCACTGACACGAGCGCACCACTTCCAACTCTCATAATGACCTCACCATCAGCCAACGCCCTTGACGAATCAAGCATATACAAAGAAGAATATACATGGTTAGTGGCTCCTGAATCCAGTATCCAAGATGACAAATCATATTCTACTAAACAAGCTTCAAGTACAAGTAAAACATATTCACCTTTTCTTTTCAGCTCGAAGAGATACTTGTTACAGTTTCTATTCCATTAAACTTTAACCCCACAATGGAAATATTTTCCTGCGAGTTCGTTGTTAATATTGTACTTCTCGCCATCGGCTGACCTTTTGACCTTCTTTTTATTATTATTTTTCCTTTTGTTCATACCATTCTTCTTCTTCCCTTTGTTACTACTAACAACAGAAGAAGAAGGGTTTTGCTCGGTAGCATTTACCCGCCCCCAACGGTAGCCCTTGTGTCAATAATCTAAGTATCAACTGCAGGCCTTTCATGACTTTATTCAACAAGAATAAGTTCATTATGCTCATAGTAGACATAATAATAACTGAAAAATGAAATATACATGATTCAATATAATTGAAATAAATATCCAAAGTAAACGTGATGCATGAATGTAACATATTAAACACATAAATATATCATTTACTAATCCATGATAAAACAACCTAACAATTAATGTGTCACTTTAGGGTCGGTCAGATTAATCTTAGACTATCTATGAGACATTCTCATCCTTATTAATTAAAACTTAAAATATCTTATATGTTCTCTTTTAATAATAAAGTATCGTTTATTCGGTCAAGTCACAATTATCTACATGAAAGATTAATTGATATTTTGTGAGTGTAACCCATTATTTCATATTCCATGGATTGATTTAGAATATGTCGTCTTAGGGTCGGTCAAAACTAAACTGCACCACTTAGTCCTATCTTCTTAAGAAATCCAATCTTGGTTTTGATACAGTTTGAAACCTTACTTAGGGTGATGAAAACAAAGTCATCTCGAGGTCCTTATTGTGCCTCACATTTTTGTACTAATATTGGAGACCATAAGTTACATTGACATGTAAACCTTATCCCTCTCACTATTTTAGGATAATGTATATCTATTTTAACTAATCAATTAATTATAAATTGATTACTAGTTAAAATGGTAACCCTATGAATGTTAAATTAACAATTAATCTAATCTCATTGGTCTAAGTTCATTTAACCTTCTAAAGAGTTTAAGTTACAATTAGGTAAACTTAGATTAAGTAATTAATTACATTCATCAAAACTTTAATAAAACTCTTTTAATAAAGATGGTTATCCTAAAGATTATTATAATCTTGAGAATGGTGTGATTACCAAGTTTTAACTAATTAAAACCTAGCAGTTTACATACAATTGATTTTTTAAAATAATTCATATAAACATATTAGGATAATCCTAATAAATCATGTTTCTACTGATGAGATGCATGATTAAATAAACTATGTGGGTTTTACGTATGGCACGTGATTGACTAATGCATGATCATGTTATCACTCATATTAATAAATAATTATTTAATAATTAAATAAAATAATAATGGGCATAGTGACTATTGAGTATTTTTAAATTAAAACCAATAAAATAAAGAAATAAAATTACAAAGAGCACTTCAAGATTACATATTTCCAAAATATCTCCTTCTCCACCTCATGTCCATCTTCATAATCTTCAAGCCTCGAACAACACCCTTTTTAATTAGGAAAAACTCACTACAAGAAAAATCGTTTTCCCCTGTGATCTTCTTTGTCTATGGCGGCGGTTAATGTTTTGCAACCACCGAAAAAGTTTGAAGCGGTTTTGTTTTCTCTTTTCTGACGGTTTCTAATCTTCGGCAAAGTGTATTTAACGGTCGTTCAAACCGCTGCCAAATGCCCAGAAACTGAAAAAGAAAAAAATGTTTTCGGCGATTTTAAACCGTATCTATAGGCTCTAAAATCGTCACTATAAATTGAAATTTTGGCTTGAATTTTTTTTGTTTTTTAAACATCCCATAATTTTCAAAAATACATGTTTCAAAAAATATTCTATATCACATATGTCAGAATCTATAAATACAAAAATTTCAACAAGTCAGAGTCCGTCAATTCAAATATTCACAAATTCTGACATTTTAAACGTTCACAAATTCAAACATTCATAAATTTTAATGATTCAGAGTCCATCAATTGAAACATTCACAAATTCTAAAGGCAAAACAATATAAGTTCAAACTTAAGTAAATATAGTATTTTCCATCGTCACCGAACTTTATGCGATCATGAAGTTGAGGGAGGATTTTTAGAATCCCATAAACACATAAAATGAATAAAATTAGTATTATTGTTCGAATAAACATAATTTATAATTACGTAAAGTATATATTCCTTAGAAACCTTACATCATCACTGTCGGAGAATGAGAACGAAAGATTTTTTGCTTGCACCATTTTCATAAGTATGCTACTTGGGATTGAAGTTGAAATTAACCATCTTGAAGTTCATGCACCTGTGACTTAACTCTCTCATGCTCTGCAAGTGGAATGAACGCCTCTTCAAAAAACTAGCGGCTGCTTTACGATTCAGAAAACACATGTATGGTTCACATTAACCTCTTCTCCATTTGAATTTTGCAATTTGGATTCACCATGAAAAAACCAACGTGTATAACCAATGCAAAACCCATTATGCACCAAGTTCCCATGCACACTCTCCCTATTCATTCTCAGCGTATTCACACAACGTTTATATGGATACAAAACTCTTATCCTCTACAGAAACTCTTTCAAAAGAAAAATCAAGAAACTCCTCAACTTCATAAAGGTACTCTTGACTAACTCGAGATTTTTCAACCCAAATTTTATCCATATTAAAAATCAACATGAACACATTATAATAGATAGTTCAATACAATGAAAATTAAAGTCACAATGAAATTAAGTTGTTCTCAACAATGGTATTACTTTATCATTGCTAAAAGTGGGATTGTATTTAAGAGCTAGGACTAACATAATAGGTAAATTTAAGAGCTAGAACTAACATAATATGTTTGAGTTTAAGATATGTCCTATTTTACTAGTTTCTTATCATTTTATTTGTTAGTACTCATTCATAAACTGAATAAAAGTCATCAGATTGTATAGTTTTATCTTCAAGGAGAATAGATATGAACTATCAACATTTACATCCAAAAACCAGTAAATATACAACCAATAATTGAACTAAACCACATCAAAATCGATCAACAATGGCTGAAAAATCAGAATCGATCAACAAGGGTTATAAAATCAGAATCAATCAACAAGGATTGGAAAATCAAAATCGATTGAAAAGGGCTAGAAAATCAGCAGCAAAGTACCTTCAAGAGACAGAGGAGATCACGGTGGAGACAGAGGAGCTCGCGAGACAAATAGACATGCAAAGAAGATAGAGATCTATGAGAGAGACAGAGAGAAAATGGGCGAGTTAGAGAGAGAATCGAGTATGTACCTGTACATCACAGAGGAACTCGTGGTGGAGGAGCTTGCGGTAGAGAAATCACGATAGAGGAGCACCTGGGTTTGAAATCGTCTGTTGCACAGAGAGAGAATGAGTTCCGTGCGAGTTTGGGTGAAAAGAAAAATAAGGGATTTAAAAGCTTTTTAGCAGTTATTTTAAACCGCTGGTAAAGGCGCCTCTTGGTATCAGAGCCAAACCTGGTGGAGATAATTACTGTATTAATAACTGTTCCTACTTCAATATCTGCTTAATTAAATTGCTCACCGCCTATTATGGCTGGTTATTGATAATATTGTTTACTTATTTTCTTACATGAATAATTACTTTATATAATCTTACTCTCCGCCCAAGTGGCTGGTTATTCTTACAATTGATTATTTCTATGTATTATTTGTTTACCTAATCTGTGAATCTATTTATCAGAGGCTGACGTATCAGCTTCTATTTGGTTAGGTTCAGGGACCTAGGTAAGACCTCTTAGATACGTAAATCCCGAGGGTAGGGTGGTTGTAGAGGTGAAAGGGAGAAGAGTGAAGCCTAATAGAAGGTTGTAGAAGTCACCACAAGGTTAGTAACAAACAATACAATATGAAATTCTCAATAATAAGAATAATTTAGTTAGTTGAGCAATGAGTAGATTATTTAGGAGTAATTCTTCTAGTAGTAATAAGTCAACAATAACCTCAATACCTGACATAATAAATGATGAACACATAAAATTAACAGATGATCAAGTAGATCATATGGTTTGGAATATACCTAAAATCCTCAATAAAAATATTTATAAATCAACATGGTCTGTTGCTTCTTTCAAGCCTCAGCATCATGTAAAAATAATTGAAAAAATTTATGCTCTTGGAAAAGAGCATGAAACATGCAATTACTTTCCTCTGATGCAATAAAGCATCATATTCAAGAAGGATATAATTTCCTTCATTTTGGTTTAGTCCAGATTGGAGTGAAACCACTCACGAGAAGAGGCCTAAATACCTCTGTCTTATTAGCCTTGCGAGATGCAAGATTTACAAATTTTAATGATAGTATATTAGGTTTAATTGAATATTCACTTTGTAATGGTCCAATTCATTTTGATTATTTTTCTGATCTGTCTGTTAGTTTAGCAGATCCTCATATTCTAAAATCATTAACTTTAAATATTAAAACTAGTGGTTACCAAGTCCTAGAAGGTACCCAGCCTCTAGCTTTAATTTTTAGAATACATTACAAAGTAACCAAAACAAATATGAACTTTCAAGCCATCAATAGGAGTCCAAAGAATCAAACCCTATTAATACAATCTAGTCAAAGTAATGCAAATCTTAGAGTTCCTAAAACAATTAGGTGGACTGAAATTAATTTACCAACAAATTGGCTTTTAACTAATGAAAGTCAACCAACCCAAATTCAAAGAACAATTGAAGATGTAGATTACATCCAACAGTACATGGATGGTACTGTAAAAATTAACTTTCAATCATCTTCTAATCCACAAATTAGAGAATATAGTCAGTCTAGTACCCCTAGAAATTTCTTTTCTGAATCATCCGTTGTTAATAATCAAAGTTTTAGGATTCAACACTTAGAACAAGAATAGAAGAAATTATAAATTTAAAATTTAAAACTTAAAGGCATAGCCACAAATTCTCAAGTTAGTCAGCCAGTCTTTGATAATAAGTCTGAACAATCTGATGAAACTGAAGCACCCACTGGATCAGATTTCCAAGGAAGCCTTAATTCTGTCAATCCTTAACTCTTAGTTCTCAATATAGGAACCTTGAGCCAAGAGTATAATCCAGATTGAGAAGGTCTAGCCCAACACAATAATGACCCAAATAATCTAGATAGACGTAATAGATTTAGAGGTTCATATGATATGGATCAAAGAAAAGTCATACTTGCCGAATGGAAGGCATTTAAAATTGATATATTTTCTTAGATTATGTTGAAGATATTTACGAAAAAAATATCAAGGTAATTTCAAAATATAAATGGGTTAAGGAAGACTCTAGTGTAGTTTCTATTAGTCATCCTCCTCCTGAGAAAATTATGATTAATCATAAAAATTCTTTAATCACTGCTTCTCCTTTCAAAATTACAAAGGAAGAAGAACCAAACAAAAAGGTAGTTAAACAACTCAACTATACTAACCAGAGTCTAATTACAATAGGAAAACAGTTAGACAAAATTGAATCTAAGGTTGATGTTCTCAATGAACCTAAGCCTAGTGAAACGCTGAAAGAAAAAACCTTAATAAATCTTTTAGATAAAACCACTTTAAAGATTATTCCAATTAATAAAAAAATTGATAAAATGATTCAGGATTTAAAAGGCACTTCCTCTGTTAAGGTTGTTAACCAAGACAATAGTTTATATTCTAAGTCTGAAACAATTGATGAAATATTTCAAAAATTAAAAGTAATTAATAAAGACGATAATACTGACTCAGATAGTCATGGGTCAGAATCAACTTATGAATCATCTGCAATAGATGAATTTTCAAATCTTAACAATATTGAAAAAATATTTAAAAATTTAGAAATTAATAAATTATAAAGAAAATGGCATAAGAAGCCCATGCCTCCTAATATTCAAATTACTGAATCATCTCTTGTTAATCAATTTTCTGTTTCTGCAGAAAAGGTATATGAATGAAATATTGATGGTTTTTCTGAACAGGAAGTCCTCAATAGATTACAACACATGGCAATGGTAGCTAATAGCTACATTACCTCTCACGGTTTACTTCATGAAGAAGTAATAAATCTTCTAGTTACAGGGTTCACAGGAATGCTTCATTCCTGGTGGGAAAAACATCTCACACATGAATCCAAAGTTGCCATCCTCTCAGCAGTTAGGATTGATGCTGAAGGGAACCCAATTATTGGAGAAAATCAGAAAACAATACCTGATGGTATAAATACGCTCCTCTATACAATAATTGAACATTTCATTGGTACGCCAAGTAATATTACTTCGCGTATACATGATCAATTAACAAATCTTAGGTGTCCAACATTAAGTGATTTTAATTGGTATAAGAATATATTCTTATCCAGAGTAATGTCAAGGGAAGATAGGAATCAACCCTTTTGGAAAAAAAATTTCATAAATGGATTACCCAATCTTTTTGCCCATAAGATAAGGACAGTCCTTAGTAATGACCTAGGTAATATAGACTATAATAGTCTAACCTATGGAACCATAATTACTATAATACAAAAGGAAGGATTAAAGATGTGTGTTGATATGAAAATCAACAAACAAATTAAAAAAGAAAGTAAAACTGCTAAATATGAGTTAGGTAATTTTTGTGAGCAATACAGTTTACCCTCTATTGCCCCTTCTCAGAAGAATAGAAAACATTCTCATATAAACCCTAGAAGGTCTTATAAGCCCTATAGGAAAAATTACCACAAACGTAAAAATAAAAATTTTGATCAAAACTTTTCTAAGAATAAAAACTTTTCTAGGAATAAAAATTATTCAAGAAAAAGGTTTAATAAAAAATTTGATAAGACTAATATTACGTGTTTCAAATGTGGCCAGAAAGGTCACCTTTCAAATACTTGTCAAGTTAAGAATAAAATTAACCAATTAAAAATTTCTAAAGAAGATAAACAAGAATTGTTTAGAATCTTACAAACAATAGATTATTATGACAGTAATAGTGAAGATTTAGGAGAATATGAAACCCATGAATCCTTTGAAACTGAATCATCAAGTTCTGATAGTGATTCTCCTAACATCACTATAGGATGTAGGGATAGTTGTTGTCAAAAAATCAATGTCCTAAATAAAAATGAAGAACAAGAAACTCTCTTGTTAGATCTAATTTGTAAAATTGAAAATCCTGATTTAAAACAAGAATACCTTAAAAGACTTAAGAAAATAGTTCTAAAGAAAGAAAGTACAAAGTCTAGTAATAATAATACTGCAAGTCTTTCACAGACCCTTGAAAAATTCAATAAGATAAAAGGGTAAGAAAAGGAAGTTACCTTACAGGAACTTCAAAAAAAAATTAAAGAAATTAAGATTGAAATAAAAGATTTGAAGAATTCAAACACTGAAATAAAAAAAGAATTAAATCTTTTAAAAATAGAAAATCTAATTAACAAACAAGAATTATGTGAACCTAGTAAATTACTAATCTCAAATAATGAAGGTGAAGAACCCATAAACTATCAAGAAGGAGATGAACATTTCATCCAAATCCTCAATCATATAAAAATCAAAAAATGACATATAATGGTTAGAATAATCATTCAAGATTTTGATTTTACCACAATGACTCTTGTAGATTCAGGAGCAGATTTGAATTGTATGCAGGAAGAACTAGTTCCAACCAAGTACTTTAGGAAGACAAAAGAATCATTGTCCTCTGCTAATGGTACTCGAATGCATATTAATTATGAAATCTCCAAAATTCATATTTTTCAAGATAATGTATGTTTTAAAACATCATTTGTCTTAGTAAAAAATATGACAGATAAAATAATTTTGGGTTTACCATTCATCTCTTTGTTATATCCTTTCACAACAGAGTATGATGGGATAATTACTTATCCCATAGATGAACCGGTTAAATTCAAATTTTTTTCTTTTCCCCATAATAAGAATTTAAAAAATTTAAAATAAAATTCTATTTTCAAATCCATAAATATAATCTCTTGCAAAAAGAAACCATTGGGATTTTTACAAGAAAAAATTAAATTCTTTAAACAAAAATTTCATCGTTTGAAAATTAATTATAAGCCTCTTAAGAATATTATAGGATGGACAAACTATTCGAAATCAAACAAACTAGACTTAATAAACAGACTTAGAAGTACTGGTATATTAAGCATAAAAACTAGATATTGGCAAAACCAGACAAATAAGATTAAGCAATATAAAATTAAATTTGACCATTGTAAAATGATGCCATCCGCTCCTAACAAAATTCAGGAGATAATAAATAAAAACTTTAATCAAATTATTGATTTCCCAATTGTCTACATTCCTATTAAACAATACTTGTTAAGCTTCTTGATTGTTTACAATTATGAATATGCCAAACAATATTGGATCTACTCTAAATTATCCGCCAGGATAGTAAAATAAGATAGTAGAACCAAACTATCTCAAAATAGATTTTCAGGATTTAAAGTTTATTATTTCATTAATCAAATCATACAATTTACCTTAATTCAAAAATTTCTTTTAAAAATTAACTGCAAGTCTATAGAATGTATTTTAAAGATAAAAATATTACTCACAAACAAATTCTTGCCAGGTAGCAACCCATTCTCGATACTTCTAACCTCAATGTCCAATTTATTAATCCAATTTCTAACCTTCTCTCTCATAATTTTATGCAGAAAATCATCTCAAGATTCAACAATGGAGAAACTTGAGAATTCTGACCAACTAGAAAATGGAAAGGTAGAACCTAGGATACTTAGTAAAAATTCTTTTAAAATAAAAAAACTTAATGCCAGGATAGCCGCATTTTGTTCAAAATCCCCATTTATTAATTATGGTCATAGTGGATTTGAATATCCAAGAAATGACTGGATTAATGAATTGGATGAACTTTTAGAAGATGTTGGATTAAATGGTAACTTCAATGCAACATTAATTCAGTGGTATGAAAAAGGTGGAAAAATAGGTTTTCATAAAGATGATGAAATCTGTTATGATGACAGTAAAATTTTAACCATAAACCTTTTGGGACAAGCAGTATTTAAAATTGAATTTTCAAATAAAACAATAGAATAATTTCTGATTTCAAAAGGAACATTCTTCATCATGCCTGACGGATTTCAAAAAAGTCATAGGTATGCAGTAGAATCCTTAACTGAAAGGATCAGCATTACGTTCAGAAATCATGTGAGAATGATGAATGACTCGATAATAGAGAGTCTTTGACTCAAAAATTGACCCTTAAGGCTCAAATCAAAGAGGAGTCTTCTACTCCTAACCAAGCCCAACCAATAACATTCGAGTCCAATGAACTCAATCGTCAATCAACCAGCCAATTTGACCCATTCCCAATGTTCTTCGATGCCCAATTAGTTTCAAAATACAAGAATTCATCATTTGATTTTCAAAAAATGGCAAGTGAAAATCTCTTTCATATTGAGCCTCCATTTGCTCATTTGAACGATCTTACTCAAATTACCAAAGCCCATGTCATTCCTAAATTTCACTATGTCCCTGGACATAGTAACAAAAACCTTAGTTTCTATAAAAACATTCTCTTGAAAACAGAATCCATAAAAATTAGCCGATCAAAAATTCAGAAAAAAGAATCATTTACCATTCTTTCTTTATCCTCAGAATCATAACTATGGAGGATTGGAAAATCCATCCTTCAAGTTTCAAAACAATTTTAGATAGAAAACAATATAATTATTTTGACTACATTGATGCATGGCACAATATTTTCTTGCATCAAAATAGTGATTTCTCTCACTTTTGATTTTTAAATTTTGATAAGAACTTCAAAATCAATTTACCAAACTGGTTCTTAAAATGGTGGTCCATTCATGGTTTTACCTTATAACTTTTTCCAATTGATTTACAATAATGTTTCAATTTATTTTTAAAGGTTTACAAGCTCTCACCAATTGAGGTTTTATTTCCCCAAATACTTTATTTTTCAATCAAATATAAAATACCTTGGATTTTGAAATGACAATACTCGATTGAAAAAGGAATTTTCACCAGAGAATATTATGTTAAATGGTGGGATAAGATGAATACCTAGAAAATTATTGCATCCATCAATTATAAATTTACAAGTATCGATCCCGATATGAGACTTGCAAATCCTTTCATCCAAGCTCCATTAAAAATCAATGAGCCAATTGACCTAGCTCCACAAATAAAAATATCTAATCCAAATTCTTCCAAACCCAAATCAAAGTCCAAATGCAAACCCTTTTCCAAGGATAAGTCAAGGGACACAACTCCAAACTCTAAATTAAAGAAAAAATTACTCCGAGAAATACTTCTCCTTTTGGAGAAAAATACCGAATCTGACTCTGAATCACCTTCAGAATCAAGTTCCTAAACAAACGGAATCCAGGAAAGCCACTCTTCAACAATTGAAGGACCCATCCAATAATGATGATCTCAGTAATAATTCAGATGAAATAAGTAGAGAATTTATCTTTGACACACTACCAATGTTTGAATAAAGGTATTTGATGAATCATGATGACACATTGACCCGATGCAACGGTCATGGTGATCTCCAAGAAAAAACAATAATCAATAATCATAAACACAAAAGTCCAAAACAACAATTGTCAAGGACCAAAGTATACAGTATCAATGACTTTCAAAAATAGCAACAATGACTTCCAAGGATGAAGGAACAAAAACCGAGATAGCAATTATCAATGGATCCAATGTGCAACAGTCTCAATGACATTCCAACCACATGCAATCATGACAGAGTAATTATGAAGACATGAAGACCGAGATAATAATTATCGAGGAATCTTTACATTTTTGTCTTATCCTGTAATTATTGTACTAAGTTATCAAATAATTAGGCAACTATTCATGTTTTTACTATTCTTAGTCAAAAGTAGACAAAAGTAGAAATGTAAAATGTTTTTACTTTTATAGAAAAGAATAGTTCAGGTAAGTGATGGGTTCCCAGTGATCTCCACTTTCCTTAGCTATAAATAGGCAGTCTCTCTCATTTGTGAAGCAGAACTCGTTTTACAACTCTTACTATTTGATAGCTAAAACTTGTTTTGTGAAACAAAGCTTTCTTCTTCTACTCCTCTTTTGTAAATCTTTTCTTATTTTTTCTTCAACATAAATTAGTGAGCGGGAGCACTAGTTTATTGTTGCAAATAAACTCTGTTTGTGTAAGTCTTTAATCTTACACCTCAATACAGTAATTGTTTTTACTATTCATTAATTTAGTTTCTACTGTTTATCTTCTTGCATCTTAATACCCCCTCTTAAATATTGTTCAATTCCGCGCCTTTTGGTTATGAAATATATATATATATATATATATATATATATATTTTTTAATCATTTGGCGACGATTTTTATAAACCGCCGCCTAAGATCATTTTATAAATATATATTTTTTATTTTTTGCCATATGTTGATCTAAAGCGGCAGTTTCTAAAAGCCGCCGCTAAAAGTTTGACCGGTTTTTTTCCCGGTTGGCATAACCGCTGCTATAAAAATGACGGGGAAACCATTTTTCTAGTAGTTACTATTATTCTTAATTAAAAATTATCTCTATAATTATCTTTTAAAATTATTAAATTTGACTTAGTCAATAAACAATTTATTGACTTGGTCAAACTTGAGTCAAACCTTAATTAATCATTAATTTTCATATAATTAAAAAATAAAAAATAATTTGAAAATTTAAAAGATAATAGATAAAATTAGGGTTATCATAAAACTCTACAGTGATATGGTAAGTTGGTATCAGAGTTTCTCTAAAATTTTCCTAGATGTGACAACAGTTGCCATCAATGATAGGACTCTCCCACCGCCACCCATCACCTTCGACGGACGTCTACCGCCGACCGCCATCAGACACAACGGCGTCGCCGTCAGTGTCAATTTTCCAGCAGGCTCACCACCACTGCTCATTTTTTTTAGTGGCGTTATCGCCGCTGGAATACCGGCGGTGCCGGTGTCAGAATTCCCTAGGAATTCCTATATTTACTTTTTTCTCATCGTGCGTTCTTCATCTTCTCACGATCAGAATAATTATAATACAATATTCAAAATAAATTTACAAAAAAATTTATGCCCCAAATCCCTTACACAATATCTAAGGAAAATTAAAGAATAAAACTTAACCCGAATAATCACCATAAGATTAACGATCTATTATTTAGCCATACATTCAAAAAAATAAACCATCAATTCACTCGCATATATCGAATATATATTATGAATAATGAAAGAACACCCACACAGTATTTAATATACAGATATATAATGACCGCTCTGATAGCAACTGTTAGAAAATGCGGCGCTCGCGAAGGCGGATGGGTGGTGGTTTTTAAAATTTATTAAAAATGAATCGTATATTTTTTCGATAAAATGAAAAAAAGGGCGATGCAACGGTTTCTGAAATAAAATTTTTAAATGAAAACTCTTTTCAATCATGATCCATTATATATTTATATATTGAAACTAAGACATGCATGTATATAAATCATATATCTCTTGTAGTCTATATCAAGCTGCTGGGGGTTATGCCCTCAAAACATGTGTATTGACATTTTGATATGAAACTTAAAGAGAATTACATTTTTCTTATAACTGAATTTTAAATTAATGTTGAATAATTCATATAAATATTTGAAAAATTCATATCCATTAATGAGATTATGATATTGTATTAGTACGAGAGGATTAAGATCATAGATAATGAATAAAATTGTCGGCAACATATTAGACTATGGAATCATTATTGAATGATTGTTAGTACGGTTCACTAAACATTATGAATGCGTGTGATCTAGATCATAATCATTGATGTGGATAGACATCTTAGTGAATGTACTTTATATAATAAGATTATATATGACAGGACCGATGTGAATTAATATCTTTTTTAATGTGCCGTTTATCATAAAGATTTAATACACATCAATTCGATGATCATATACAGATCAGTCTGAATCCTGAGTAGTCATGAACTCCTATGCATGTCTGCTGGATATTTTTATTCACTCGTTAGGTACTGTTTGTTAATCAGGATACTGACTTTTGTTTTGGAGATTCAGTGATGCCGATGGCTGGGGACATGATCTTACAAGATTTTAAATTTAAGCTTTCCTCACGGATCATACATTGGTTCCCTTAAGTGTTAATTATAGAACTAAGTGGTTATTGAGCTCAAATTTATAATAAGATTATAAATTAGTCATTCACTAGTGGATTAATGGTACTTAAAGATCAAGAGGTAATTAAAAAGGTAAAATGATAATTTTAACCAAAACTAATTTGCGAACCAATAATTGGAGGACATAACTACATGAAATGATTATATCAGTGGACTACATGAGAATACTCTATAAATACATTTTCTAATCTCTAAGAGTGCAATTCCATATTTATATTGGAGTAATAATTGAATTAATAAATAAGATTATTTAATTAAAGAGTTTAATTAAGAATATGGTTTATTGGAGCTTGGGATTATAGGTGCATGGTCTCCAAGTCACTTCTATACTACGCTATCTAGGATGTGAATATTTCAGGACATGAGAAAATGACGTATTTGCAAAAAAAAAATTATTCCGGGGCAAGTACATAATTATGAAATAATTATGTGTAATTAATTAATTGAATTATTTATATATTTAAACATAATTTTTGGAAATTATATATATATAATTATCGATTTTTTTAACTATCGATAAGTGATGCAGAATATCTAATTTGTAAATTCAGATAATTAAATTATTATTAGATAATAATATAAAACTTAATCTCTTATTTGTAGAATAACATATAAGTTAGTTAATAGGGATAATAAGATATGTTAATTTTGAATTAACTGATATCTAGATAATTATCTAATTAAAATAACACAGTAATTGCCACTTGTCGATCACTGATAGAGTATCAGAAATTGATATGGACTACTGTGGTGCCATGTGGCACTACACTAGTGAGTATGCAACACTGTAGTGCCCACAGTAGTTAGCGCGCAGCACTGCAATGCCATGCAGTAATGCACAATTATAATGGGTCTCACTGTAATTGGTAATTTTATAATTAAATATTACTACAGTTTAACCCTAAAAATATGATACGCCACTATCTAGAATATATATAGATATTAATCTAACGGCCTAAGTGGTTGAAAGAATAGGAGAGAATCAGTTGATCAGATCATCAGTTCGTCAATCAAGAGTTGAATTGAGAACACGATTGGTGTCAGAAAGATTTCCTTCTGTGATTAAACGTTAACCAACTCTCTAAAAGAATAATCGTCATGTCCTTTTAGAGAATCGCCTCACTAAAATCATTCTCAGTAAATCTCTAGATCTCATGTGTTGAGAACATCTAAAGATAGAAATAATGTATTATAATATTCTACGTGCATGCACACGTCCTAACACAATGAGGATTGGCTTGGAAGACCTTGATGTAGATCTTGGAGTCTACTGATCGTTGGAACGATTTCATGACAACAAAGGATCGATCGGTTTTTGCAAGGACACTTGATATAGACTACAAGAGGTATACGATTCCTAACCATGTTTGTTGTAGATTTAACTTATAAATATATAATGGATCCCGACTGATGATAAATAATTTTCAATAAAAAAATTTGTTTGGTTATCGTGGCGCTGCACAAGTTTGATTTTTTTTAAAGATTTATTTTTTATTAAAAGTTTAATTTTTTAAAAGGCCGCGCGCCTCCACGCTTCCGTCCCGCTCGCGCCGCGAAGACTAGCAAGTGGTATCAAAGCGATCTTTATACATTTATATGTTAAATATTGTGTGGGTATTCTTGCATTGTACATATAATATGAGATATGTATGATGATGGATGGTTATGTTTTTTTAATGTATAGAAAAATAATAGATCCTTAATTGTATGGTGATTATTGGGTTAAGATTTGTTTTTATTTTTTCTAGATCTTGTGTAAGGCGAATAGAGGCGTAGACGGTAGAAATATACTATTCATGTGAAGGCACTGTTCATTAGCAAAAACACTATTTATTACGAAAGCAATGTTCATCCGTGAAAACACTGTTCACCGTAAAAATACTATTCATGCCGGAAATTTATTGTTCTGGCGGAGCTGAACAGTGCCGACAATGAACAATGGGTGTCTGGTGCGGCTGGACACGTTTGAAATTAATGTACTCTTAAAATTAATTATTAATTTTTTATTTTATGAAAATTAAAAATTAATAGGTTGATTAGGTTTGATCCAAATTTGACCAAATCAAATAATATATTTATTTGACTAAGTCAAAGTCAACTATTTTATATGGGATAATTATAAAAATTATTTTAATTAAGAAAAATAGTTTTTTCTAATTAAAAATAATTTTGTTCAAAGCTTAAAGATTATGAAGATGGACATTAGGAGGAGAATGCAATATTTGAGAAATATGTATTCTTGAAGTTCTCTTTGTAATTTTATTTCTTTATTTCAAGGGTTGTAATTTAAAAATACCCAATAGTCATTCGGTCTATTATTATTTTATTTAATTGTTAAATAATTATTTAATTGTTATATTTGATAACATATTCATGCATTAGTCGATCACATGCCACACATAAAATTCCTACACGATTTTATTTAATCATGCATCTCACCTATAAAAACATGATTTATTAGGATTGTTCTAATATATTTTTATGCATTGCTTTATGAAATCAATTGCATGTAAACTGCTAGGATTTAACTAGTTAAAATTTGGTAATCACACCACACTAAAGGCTATAGTAACATTTAGGTTAACCGACTTTAGTAAAAGAGTTTTATTATAGTTTGATAAATATAATTAATCAGTTAATCTAAGTTCACCTAATTGTAACTTTGGCGCTTCAAAAAGTTAAATGAACTTAGACCATTGAGATTGGATTAGCTGATAATTAAATATTCATAGAATTATTATTTTAACTAGTAATTAATTTAGAATTAATTTATTAGTTAAAATAGAAACACATTATCCCAAAATAGTGAGTGAGAGAAGCTTGACATATCAATGTAACTTATGGTCTCCATCATTAGAACAACACTGTGAAGTGCAGTGAGAGACTCGAGATGGCTTTGTTTTCATTCCCCTAAATAAGGTTTCAAGTTGTACCAATATCAAGGTTGGACTTCTTAAGAAGATATGAGGAAATGATGTAGTTTAGTTTTGACTGACCCTAAGGCAGCATATTTTAAATGAAGTCATGAAATATGAAATTATGGGTTACACTCATAAAATCACAATTAAGCTCTTATGTCGATAGTTATGACTTAACCGAATAAGAGATACCTTATTGTTAAAAGAGAAAATATGAGATATTTTATGTTTTAATTAATAATGATGAGAATGTCTCATATACAGTATGTGTTAGGTTGTTTTATTGTGATTAGTAAATAATAAATTTATGTGTTTATTATGATCGCATCCATGCATCACGTTTACTTTTTGAATTCTAGATATTTATCAATTATATTGAATTATGTATGTTTTAAATTTCAGTTATAATATTATGTCTATCATGGGCAACCATGTTACTATTTTACTCGCTCTTGAGAAATTGAATGGTGATAATTTCGTACGTTGGAAATCAAATATGAACTTAATGTTGATTTGTGAGAACCATAAGTTCGTTCTTACAGAGAAATGTCTTGGGTACATGATCTTACACGGATTTAGAATCTAAACTTTCCTAACGCATAGTATTGGTTCTCATAAATGTTAATTTTGGAACTAAATGGTTATTGAGCTTAAATTTATAATAAGATTATAAATTAGTTATTCACTAATGGATTAAGGGTATTTAAGGATTAAGAGGTAATTATCAGGGTAAAATGATAATTTTGACATGTTCTCATTTAGGAACCAATAATTGGGGGGACATAATTATATGAAATGGTTATATCAGTGGACTATATGAGAATACTCTGTAAATACATGCTATAATCTCTAAGAGTGCAATTCCATATTTATAATGAAATAATAATGAAATTAATAAATAAGATTATTTAATTAAAGAGTTTAGTTAATAATCTAGTTTATTGGAGCTTATGATTATAGGTCCATGGTGCCTAAGTCACCTCTACACAACGTTGTCTAGGGTGTGAATATTTCAAGACATGAAAAAAGGACTGACTTGTAAAAGGAAGTTTTATTATAGGACAAGTATATAATTATGAGATAATTTTGTGTGATTATTTAATTAATTAAATTATCTATATGTTTAAATATAATTTTCAGAAATTATATATATATATATATATATTATCGATTTTTTTAACTATTGACAAGTGCGACACGATATCTAATTTGTGAAATTAGATAATTAAATTATTATTAGATAATAATTTAAATTAACTAAATTGGTTATTTTGTGAAATAACAGATAAATTAGTTGATAGTGATAATCGGATATGTTAATTTTAAATTAACTGATATCTCGATAATTATCTCATTAAAATAAATATTTAATTCGCAGTAATTGTTACATGTCAATTACTGATAGGGTATTAGAAATTGACTGTACTACTTGGGTGCCACGCGGCACTACAGTAGTGAGTGTGCCACACTACAGTACCACAAGACACTACAGTGGTGCTGCGGGCCACTGTACTGGCTCACGCCACACAGTTGTGCACAATTACAGTGGGTCCAACTGCAATTGATAATTTTACTATTAAATATTATTTCAGTTTATTCCTAAATATCTAATGCGTAATTATCTATAATATATACAGATATTATTCTAATGGCCTAAGTGGTTGAAAGAAGAGCAGAGAATCAGTTGATTAGGTCATCAGTTCGTCAATCAGGAGTTGAATTGAGAACATGATTGGTATCAGAGAGATTTTCTTTTGTGATTAAACGTTAATTAAATTTCTAAAAGAATAATCATCATGTTCTTTTAGAGAATCGTCTCACTAAAGTCATTATCAGTAAATCTCTAGATCTCACATGTTGAGAATATCTAGAGACAGAAAAAGTGCATTTGTTATACTTTACGTGCTCACACACGTCCTAGTGCGTTTGAAGATTGACTTGGAAGATCTTGGTGTGGATCTCGGAGTCTACTGATCATTGGAACGATTTCGTGGCAACAGATTATTGATCGGTTCTAGCAACAACACTTGATATAGACTACAAGAGATATATGATTTTCTAACATTGTATGTTGTAGATTAAACTTAAACTGCAAAATACACCCCTACACTTTACTAAACTGCAAACTATATCCCTAATTTTTTTTTCATATTTTTATACCCCTGTACTCTGGCTAAACTGCAAAATATACCTCTCAGTAATATTTTTTGGTTAAATCTAATAGAAAATTAACACTCCGCCCATTTTCCTCCATTTCCGTCAATTTCCTTCAATTTCCGTCCATTTCCTCCATTATTTCCTTCAATTTCTTTTATTTCCCTCAATTTACCTACATTACTCTACTCCTACAAATAACTCTTTCCCCCCTCATTTTTAAGCCATCATTTCAATTTTAACGTATTTTTCAGATATAATTTCTCACCATGAAAGAAGGGAATCTGCTTCATTAATTAATTTTTTTTGCTTTCTGTTCATGTGTTAAAAAATCAACTTAATTTTGTACCTAAAAAATGACTCTGAAAAAAAATCTGCTTATTTCATACTGTAAAAAAAATCTGCTTCACAAAAAAATTACACCTAAAAATAGCTTTCATATATTCATTATTACATAAATTCATAAATATATGCAGATCTAACCAAACACAGTCATCATCTCATACATAAATTCACAAAAATAGCTAGCTTCTCAAACTTAAATTCATAAAATAGCTAGCATTTCACACACAAATTCACAAAATAGCCAGCATATCACCTATCACTTGACGTTTCCTGGGATCCTTGTACAACATTTGACGGCCCTTGAGATCCTATCACATTAGTCATAACTCTTCGAACCTATTCAATAAGATGGTTATTAAATAGTAAAAAATTAATAATAAATGTAAACGATAAATTTTAACAATTCGTACTAGTATTTAGTCCTCGTTGTAGCAATCGATTGTTCTCCAGCACTCTGATGCATGTATTCTCCATCCACAAATGATTCTTCCCTTTGAGTAAAAGATGCATGTATTCTCCATCCACAATTCTTCCCTTTGCATAGTGCAGTGACCCTAGTTCTATCATTTTTTTTAAATAGTAATCGAAATTGTGTTAATGGCATACTCCCTCAATGCCTTTTTGAAAACAATGTGATCACTAAAAATCGACCCATTCTCTAGTGTAATTGGCTCACCGTTCTTATATGTTATATTCGAAACATACTCAAACGTATCGCTACAATAAATTTCTAGTGTTATGTCCCTCATTTCCACAATACGTGCTGTCCTTTTCACCTGCAGTAACAAAACTTAGGAGTTATGGATAAACAATACCCAGACAACAAAACAAAGCAAAGAACAAAACAACATTACGGAAGAAAACAAAACAAAGCCAGCCAAAACATCTTTATAGAACAAAACAAAGCCAAACACAAAACCATAACAAAACAGTACAAAAACCCCATAACAAGCCAAATCTGTCCATAACCCCATAAACAAATAACCTCGTAACCCATAATAAAATAGTATAAAACCCCATAAATAAATAACCCCAAAACCAGCCAAACGAGAACATAAATCGAGCCATGAAACCCAATGAGAACATAAATCGAGCCATGAAAACCAACGAAAACATAAATCAAGCGAATCCAGAACAAAAATCAACGAACCCATATCAAAAATCAATGAGAACATAAATCGAGCCATGTATGTCAATTATCGCCAAAATAGAAAATATAAATCGAGCCATGAAAACCCAAAATTGGATGAAAATTTTGAATAATCAAAATAAAGTACATACCTGGAAGAATTTCTCAAGAAATTTTGAGCTTTTACCCCCAAATCTGGCCAAGAAATCGAACCATAGCCCCAGCCCTCTGTTGTGCGATGAACCCTTCCCCCTCCCCTGTAATTTTTGTTTTAGTTTTAGGTCTGTAAAAAAGGATGAAGTAAAAGTTCAAAAAGAGAAACGATTTAACTCACTTCAGTTAACAGACTTGTTAACTGAAGTTAACGGCCGTTAGGCACGTGCGTCACGTGCCCTTTAAGGTTATTTTGATGAAATTTCTAACGGAAGAGTATATTTTACAGTTTAGTCAATGTACATGGGTATAAAAATATGAAAAAAAAAGTTTAGGGATATAGTATTGCACTTCAGTAAAAGTGCAGGGTGTATTATATATTTTAGCCTATAAATATATAATAGATCCTGACTGATTGAAAAAATATTTTTCAATAAAAGTTTTTATTTGGTTATCGTGGCGTAGCATAGTTTTATTTTATTGAAAGATTCATTTTTTTATTAAAAGTTTAATTTTTTAAAAGGTCACGCGTCTCCACGCTTTCATCAGGCACGCACCGTCACGACCAGCACAAGCGTCCTCGCAAACCAACGATCATGCGTTTCCACAAACAACGGACTTCGAGATCCACACCAAAATCTTCCAAGCCAATCCTCAAATGCACTAGGACGTGTGTGAGCACGTAGAATAATGAAAGATTTTTTTTTCTCTCTAAATGTACTCAATACGTGAGATTTAGAGATTTACTGAGAATAATTAATTTTTGTGAGACAATCCTTTAAGATAATACGATGATAATTCTTTCAGAGCTTTTTTATTAACTTTTTAATCTTAGAGAAAATTCACCCTCATAGTAATTGTGTTATCAACTCTCTATCAACACTGAAACCAATAGAATAATATCTATATATTTTCTAGTTAATGACATATCAAATTTTAGGGATAAACTGAAAATAATATTTAATTTCAAAATTACCATTGCAGTGGAAGCCACTGCAATTTGTGCACAACTACAGTGCTTCTAGGGGTGTTCAAAACCAAACCAGACTGATCGAACTGAACCGAACTGAAAATCATCAGTTAGGTCGGTTCTTTATGTCCCCACGGTTCAATTTGGCAGCTTTGTCGAACCGAATTTTCAGTTCAGTTCAGAAAATTTTCAATTTTTAACCGAACAAAATATTAAATTCATATTATTTTTAATTTCATATATATACTTTCATATCAAACTGAACTAAATCGATAAAAAACTTTGATTATATATTATTTTTTTCAATAATATTTTTTAAAAAATCATTTTTTAATTAATGATACAGAACCAAATAACCGAACCGAACCGAATTGAAACTCACGGTTCGGTTATTTTGTCCTTCATGGTTTGAGCCGAATCGTGTTCACTCCTAAGTAACACACGGCATTGCAATTGCTATGATCCATCACAGTGCCTTACAGCACTACAGTAATGTGGTGCCACGTGGCACTACAGTAATTCGTGTCAATCTCCCATCACAATCAGTGATTGACACGTGGTAATTATTACGAATTAAATATTTATTTTAATAAGATAAATATCTAGATATCCATTAATTCAAAATTAACATATCTGATTATCCCTATCAACTAACTCATCTGTTACTTCACAAATAACAGATTTAGTTGATCCAAATTGTTATCTATTAATTGAATTAGATGTTCTGTCTCACTTATCAATAATTAAAAAATTAATCGATATAATTATTTATATATATATGTAATTTCTAAAATTGATATATAAATAATTCATTTAATTAATCACACATAATTATCTCATAATTACGTATTTTCCCATGGATAAAAATTCATTTTGCAAGTTAGTTATTTTCTCATATCCTGAAATATTCACACTCTAGAATGCGGAGTATACGGGTGACTTGGGGATCATGAACCTATAATCTTAAGCTCCAATAAATTATATTATTAATTAAACTCTTTAATTTAATAATCTTATTTATTAATTCCATTATTACTCCACTATAAAAATGGAATTGCACTCTTAGAGATTATAGAATGTATTTACAGAATATTCTCGTGTAATCCATTGATGTAATCATTTCACATAGGTCTGTCTTCCAATTATTAGTTCGTAAATTAAACTAGTTAAATTACCATTTTACCCTTTTAATTACCTATTGATCCTTAAGTATCATTAATTCACTAGAAAATGACTAATTTATAATCGTATTATAAATTTGAGCTCAATAACCATTCAGTTTCAGAATTAACATTTAAGAACCAATATACGATCCGTTAGAAAAACTTGGATTCTAAATTCTATAAGATCTTGTTCCCAGCCATTCATATCACTGAATCTCCAAAATAAAGTCACTAACATGTTTTATAAACAACCTTAACGAGTGAATCAAAAGATCCAGCAGACATGAATATGAGCTCATGACTACTCAGAATTCAGCTTAATCTATATATGATCATCAGATTGATTTGTATTAAATCTTTATGATAAATGGTATGTTAATTAACGTCGGTCCCGTCATATATAATCTTATTATAAGTCCATTCACTAAGATGTCTATCCACATCAATGAACTGGATCTAGATCACATGCATTCATAATGCTTGATGAACCGTACTAGCAATCATTAATTAAAGATCTCATACGTTAATATGTTGGTGACATTTTTATTCATTGTATATGATCTTAATTCTCTCGTAATAATATAAGATCATAGTCTCATTAATGAATATGAAATTTTCAGATATTTATATAAATTATTCATCAATAATTTAAAAGAACAATTATAAAAAAATATATTTTCATTAAATTTTATATTAAATGTCAATACGCATGCTTTAAGGGCATACCCCCTCAACAAAAATAGCCAACTAGCAAGATTTTTGAGGAAAATGGACATTCATGCGTAAGAAAAAATTTTGTCCACGCGCAATACTTGCTCAAAATTTTAGTAGTTTATATAATTTATATAGTATATATTTTATAGATTTTGTAGACATAAATTTAAAATTTCGCTCTCACGTGTGAAGAATAGTTTTTGGTGTCAAATTTTCATTTATTTAGAACTATGGTGACTATTTTTATTTGTATTTTAGCTTTGACCATTTTTTTTATTTTTTTAAGAATGGCATATTCTTAATGTTCACCTTATATATATATAAAAGGCAACAAACCTCTTCAACACATGAACTTTATGATAGGAAATGTTCGTAGCATGATGTAAATGAAATTTACATAATATAAACATTTAAAGAAGACAATAAAGGGAGAATCAAGTACGTCCCGAGTGATAAGTTGGATTGACGTAATTGGTTAAGCCCCCACACTCATACCTTAGAAATTATGAATTCGAGTCATATTTTTCTCATTTCCATTATGATTTGTAATATTCCTTTGACAAAGAAGTTGTCAAAGTAAGTGTCGAGTAAAAATAATTGTATTTAGTCATTTATTACAAATCACAAGAGCATCTAATTATAGGTTAGGCTTGATCACATGAACTATAAATTAGCTTTTACGATTGACAGTTACATAGTAAAGTGGGGTAATGCAAAATATGGGTAACAGTTGGCTAAAGACTTTAGTATGTGTCTTTTAGACTTGAAACAACGCGTCCGTTGATCTCGTGTAACGGCTACAATCCCTTGCACCTTCCATGCACATATAAGTTTACGACTTGTTCTTGTCTCGTTAATTGTGTGTCTCAAAATTACTGAGAGAAAGCTACCATTGCATTGCTCTGTGTACCTATGACATGGAGACGATTGACATGATATAAGTTCTAAGCATGAGATGAAAGAGTTTGGCATTACTGGTTATTATTACATGAGAGTAGGGTGTGCAAAAACCAACCAAACCAATCAAACTGAATTGAAAATGATTGGTTTGGTCGATTTTTTAACTAATTATAGCCGGTTTGGTATTGGATTTAAAAAAAATCAAACTTTCTATTCGGTCTAAAAAATTTCTTCATTTTGGATTGGACCAACCGGACTGATAATTTATCATCTATCATATATGTATATTATTTATTTTATCACATATTTCTCATTTCTGATTTCTTAAATTTATCTCTCTTTGCATTTCTCTCATCTCTCTTCCATATTCAGTTTACCATGTTGACTGTTTAAATTGTTAGTTTTTGTTATAATGAATGAAAAACTTAAATTTTTTTTAAACGTGTGTGATTGAATTCATTGATGTAGCTCTTAAAAAATAAAAAATCTAAGTGGACAGTAAAACCCGGTGGAACTGACCATTTGTTATACGGTCTCGTCAGTTTGATTTATATGCATATAATTGATCGATTCGATCCTCATTTTGACTTGATCGTAAATCAATATTTTTTTAAAGTTTTTATTAATCCAATTTTTCATTGAATAAATATTTATTTAATTGAAAAATATTATTTTTTATTTAACTAAATACGTTTATCTCAAAAGTATATTATTTGAAGTTTCGATAAAATGTGCTAAAAGACAATACGAATATATTTTAAACAATATATTTAACAAAGGTTGTCTTGGTCTAGTAGTAAAGAGCGTAATTTATAAGAGAGATGTCAAAGGTTCAAACTTCACGACATGCATATTGTTCAATTTTTTAGACAAAAAATGGATTCACAGGCCAAGCCTAACATCCGGGCCAGTCCGGTCGGGCCATGGGCCTTGAAGACAAGGCCCGTGATGGCCTGAACCTGGCCTGCGGGCCTTAACCGGCCCGATACTGTTCAAGACTCAGCCGAGCCGGTTGTAACGGGCCGGTTCAATCGGTTTCGCGGGTCAGACCGGCCCGATTGCCACCTCTATCTGAGACTGAAGTTCATCAGCCAGCTCAAAACTAATGTTAGTCTCTCTCCCTTCCTCCATCCCTACTTTGTATTAAAAAAAGTTACAAACCCTTTTAATTTAGCATAACGTATTTTTTATAGTTTCTCAAACTACATGATATAAAAATGTGAAAATGTATAATTTAAATTTTAGTCAAAGTGTAAGGGTGTATTACATCTTAACCTAAAATAAATTTACAGTATAACCTGACTTGAACCCTTGACTCTAAATGATCAGACTATTAACTATCACTGCCGACGACCGTAAACACGGAGAGGGTATACTTTTAACCCCAATCCCGCACAAGAGGGTGTACTTTTCTCCTTTCCTACGACTGCTAATGAAACATGGTTATTGTCCACAAGAGACTATCTTTCTTGGATTCTATATATTTCATATAACTTACAAGAAAATGTTCTGACCGAAGGTAATCTTAATGTTTCTGTAATTAACTTTCATTAAAGCGATTCGGACCGCCAATTTCATTAGCCATGCATAATATTAATCAAAGCATTACTCAGAATGAGAAAATGGAGTAGAAAACTTTCACTACAGTATATTAACAGGAAATACAGAAACTGCTGCAAATACCCTTTATTAGGATATCATTTCAACAGCAAACAGAGAATCTCCTCTTTAACTAAACTTTCTCTGGTTGAATCAACCATAACTGATTCTATTGCATACTTCGACTTGAGTTTCATGTCCAAAGAAGCAGTTCTAAATCTAGTGCAGAAAATAGAGCGAGTTGGCCACAGATAGCCATGTGATCCACAATAAAAGAAAGGTGATCTTAAGGGAAGAAGAATGAGAAGTCCGAATTTGAACTGGAAACCGACAACTACTAACTGACGGATCAACGGTCGTAATTAAACCCAATCCCCCAAATTCACAACTGTTTGCTCTTTGATCATGTTGCTGATAGTAACTATTAAATGCATATGAGATGTTCCCAGGCCAACTGATATTAGAACACGACCCACCAAATGAAATTGCCGTACAGTCAGCATCAGAACACGCCTCTAATGCACTCGAATTCACGTTAGACAGATCTCTGTTGTTGTTCACTACACACCACCTGGAAGAAAGGTACTCAACGTTTTGAGCATTCAGTAAGTTTTTTGATCCCTGCCCGAAATCAATACGGCACTTAGCTTGACCATCGAAAGTGAACACGCCCCAATGTCTCTCGAAATTCCCACTCGTTAAGTTACGTTGATCCTCGTCCAAAAGGCTCAAAATGTAAGTCTCAAGTGGTGGGTTTCGAGGCCTAAGGGGAGTCCCTGATTTACTTTGAAGGTGGTTCATGAGGCCTTTCATAAAGGCTTCTGCGGTCCAGGAGTTTGCATTGACTGCTCCGTCTGTAGGCCACCCAACTTGCGACACTACGATATCAATCGTGGGAAATCCAATGGTTGATAGCGATGCAACTAACGTATCGTAACTCAACTCAAAACTGTTCTTGTAAATTCTATTGGTGTCATTATGGGGGCGTGCGGTTTCTTTAAAGAGAGAAAAGTCTAAGGAAATGTTCTTGTTTTGGTGGAGAGTTATGAATGGGGAGATGGTTACAAAGAATGGTGACCCATGTTTGGTAAGGAATGTGAGAAGTTGGATCATGGTTTTGTTCAGCTCAGGCCTGAAGTGTCCTTTCGAGGGGAGGTCTGATTCTGTGTGGAATGTATCGAAACTGCAAGGAATGACAACTTTAACTCTGCCTTCCAAGTTTGCTTTGACTATGGCAGATTGGATGTTCATGGCTGCTCCAATGACGTAGGGATGAAACTGCTCACCGTAACTTTGAAGAAATGGATCATCCCCAACAGCAACAAACCTGAAACTAATTGGGTAAGTAGAAATATAGGAAAGGAACAACAAACACTATCAGAAAGTACATTATCCAACGAGAAACAGTTTTCTATTCCTACAGATATGATTAAATTTCAATTTGAGTTTAAAAACATTTAGTATTGAAGAAAAAACCAAATTCAGAGGACATACTGTACAAATATTTGTTCATATGTTTCATGTAACAAAACCAGCCAGAAAATAAAGACAGCCATCTTTTCAATTTCGACCACCTGATAAGTGATAACAAGGTCCAAACATCAACAACTGCGCTTCCGGGATCCTTTATACTTTGGGTTTCAACTTAAACATTCCCCTCTAAACACAGACAATTTCCTATTTCTATTTTGTAACTCAAGCGTCAATCAATCAAAATTTACAATATCTGTGCCAAAAAAGGAAGGTAAGCCAAAGCTTTGCCCTGAAATCCTAATCTCAACAGTCAACTCATATCACCTAAAAGCAACCTAAATGAAAAGGAGAAACTATTCTTACTAAATTCAATTCATTACTATCATAAAGTATATCGATCCAAACTGCATTGCCCTACTTTTTCTTGTGAATATAAAAGGGGTGCCATTCACCAACGGTGGGGTAATTAACCTTTTCAAGTCCCCACATTGTTCAATTTGTAAAAATCTACCCTGATCACTGGAGAAATTAGGGACAGAAAATTTCTCAGTCTAAAAATAAACACCAAAATGTAATCCGACACTGGAAAAGAAACCTGAAAAGAAGAAACGATGAAGAAGGATTCCTAGAAAGCCACATTGGATGCATACAGCGGCATTCTTGTTTCATGATATAGCCGAAGCTACCAACGGAGCCCAAAATCTTAAGGGAATATCAGATTGAAAGGAAATGAATGAACAGAGGAAGTGAAATCATACTCGATTCGAACTCCACCGCGTCCAGTGGAGAAGTAGCGAGTGACATTATCGTGAACCCAACTCTCAGCAGCTTTATTGGAAGAGTTTAAGCTTCTGAGCATACCATTTGGGATGCCCACAGTTACTCCAATGTTGGAGCCAGATAAGGCTTCGAGGACAAGTGGGTCGGCATCGAATAGCTTAACCTTGGTGATATTGTTGGACTTCAAGAGCTCCACCACCTTGGGCGGCGGGAGAGGGTGTGAGGCCTCAGTACCCCAGTTGACCCCTATGGCTAAAGCTTTATAGCATAGGCTCAACATTGTGAAGGAGACAAGGATTCGGCAGAGATTTGGAGGCATTTTGACAGTGAATCCGTCTGGAGTGGCTGACTGTGGACCGTGGAAGGGTTTTGCAGCTGAATTATTTATTTTTTCCCTTGACAAACGGAATTAGTATTCAATTATTAGAATGCGCTTTTGGATACGATACTAATACATAATTAACACATAATGTTTTCTAAATATTAAACAGTGCCTACACCATGAAGTCGTGAATTCAACAAAAAAAACATATATTTTGTCCATGGTCACAGATTTAGTTTTGCAAAAGATGAACAAAAACAAGGAATTATCAAAGGAGAATTTGATTAATGAACAAGCAATTAACATCACTATAGCTCCTAATCCCCCTTCTTAAAGTTGAGAAGGCAAGTATTCACGGGCACACAGTTGCAAGGAATGATCTCTGAAGTTATATCTACACATTAATGAGCATGGCTTCACGGTAACGATGAACCATGCCCTCGGTGCAATTCCTTCTCTGTAGCTTATCTGGTAACCAAGTTTCCTAACCCACCTAGTATAACAGCCTAAATATATCACTAAAAAATATTTTAGTGCTCTTAAAGTATTGAATATCGGCACTACTTTATATCAGTGTATGATATGTGTATCTTTGTAAAAGTCTAAGAATTTATTTATTCTCTTTATATTATCTATATAAAATATTGTATTTTAAAACACATAACAATTCATTATATAAAAGAATATTGTATATTCAATATTTAAAGAACTCAAGTAGCTCCTTTTTTACATTTCCCGTGGTTTTCGATTTCAAAGGTTACGAAGTCATGAGAGAAACATAAAGATTTGATATTTACTCAAATATGACACAAATGTTTATCTTTCATACAACCATGTTTGTCTGTATGACTTTGCGTTTTTAAGGAGAAGGTAAGCATTACTTTGATCATTGACTTGAGTGGACTAAATACAAAATCATTTTGGGTCGTTCGTGCTTTTGTGTTTTGACAAAGAAGGTAAGCATTATTTTGATAATTTCCTTGAGTGGACTAAATACAAAATCATTTTGTGGGCCTTATGTTTCACTTTTTTTTTGTGTTTTCAAGGAGAAGGTAAGCATTATTTTGCATTCCCTTGAGTGGTTTGTTCCACGCAATTTAGAATGATCATTACAATTTAATTGTTTACAGTTCAATTGTTGGTAAAATATGTGATAAGTAATCGGTTGCACAAGGTCAAATGATGGATCCATTTCAAGTACGAAGAGGCCCAATCACAAGAGTTAGAGTAAAGATGATGGTTGAAGCACTCAATGGGCTAGTGAAGCAAGTGAAGGCAAACAAGTATGGAGATGTCTAAATTTGGAAAAGAAGAAGTTAGACATGTCAACCTTGTGACTTACATGGAGCGTGGCGTGAAGCAAGACGCATTGACAATCTTAACATAAAAATAGGCAGTCAATTAGGCAGATTACAAGTTCCTTATTTATTGTAAACATATATTTTTTATGTTTAGAATTTAGTCCAAATTTTTTGGACACTTAATTAGGATTTGAATAATGTTTAGAATTTAGTCTAAATTCTTTGAACACTTCAAGATTTTCTAGGCTTCCCATTTAAGCATGGCTTCACAATGTATGAAATAACTTTGATCAGTATAATTTCTTTGTGAGAGTTTTCTCTTTGGTTCTTCGTAAAACTTTCAGGCTTATCAACAATCTTCTTGTAACATCAAAATCAAGACTTACCACTCACTTTCCCTTCTTGTTCTTGAGTGTGACGTCTAAATCATATATTTGATTATTTTCGAAACATCAAATTTGGATTTTAGGTCTTATACCTAAGGCTCTCTTTATGTCATATAGAATGCATCAAATTCGAGTCAGAGTTTCTTAATCTTTCTTAGTTTTTAATTGATCCTAAGGTTCTTGAATCATCATTTTTATTTGATTTCATCACAAATCATTGATGAGGCTCATACCAATATGATTGACATATTCGATTGTGCATTGTAATCAATGAAATGATTGATAACAATTTAAGATTTCTATAGTTGATATAAGTTAAATTTTATTGTAAATTTGTGTAAATAACATGAAATTACTTTAATATGCTTTCAATTATAATTTACAAAAAAAAACATATTGACATGCAATTTTAGCATTTGTTCAATATTCAAATAAATTAATAATACTAGACTAAATTTAATAAAGTACATTTTAATAAATTAATAAAATAAAAGAGACCGAAATAAAGAAGTGACATTTACTTTATTTCATTGTAAATCTAGATTGACCCCATTTTCTATTGTAATTCAATCTACTCAAGAGATTGTAAACTAGGATTATGCACTATAATTTAAAGATTACTCCAAACAAATATAACATTCAACTACAAGAGGATTATAAAGAGCGAACCATACGAGGATAAAAAGAAAACAAATAGGAAAGCTTGAAAATGCTTCTTATGGAACACAGCTAAAGGAGAGAAGAAATGAAGAAAATAGAGAAATAATACAGATAAAGATGTTCGGTGCACAAAAAATCAGGTGAGTTAGGTTAAAACCATGTGGTGGAAGAATACAATGCAGGTGAAATACACGCAATTGGCAGCTGAGATCATGTATGATTGAAACCAAATACTATATAGAGAGATGTTTGAAAGTAACAAGTAGATTATATTATTCTATGGCTAGATAAATCAACAGTGACATACCATGTGACCACCTAATCAACAGAGAAACTTAACAATGTTGAAGCCTTGGTTATGAGTTTAAGAATCTGCAAACTAACACATGGAAGCTCAAAAATGATTCCAATCAAATCCTTATAATTGAAGTCAGTAACAAGTTGAAACTGTCTAAGAACCAAATTGGCAATACAACTCAAAAATTGGATTCTGACTTGAGTTCTTAAAATGGATGACTGCAAAGCTACATTGATCCCTTCTAAGATTCTAACACTATCCCAATCCCCACGTGCAATTGATAAAATATCAATTGAACTTAAGCAGTGGTGGGTACTTGGGTTCCAAGTCTCTTCCGTGCCTCCTCGATAATGGTCAACTTTATACCCTTACCCTTAGGTAGAGATACCCACGGTTTTGTGCCCTTGCCAATGGTATACACATTCCCAAGACGAGTGGCGAACTCATGACCCAGAGCATCCTGGATGTGGACAGTCTCAAAGCTTCCCTTGTTCTTCTCCCTGTTCTTAATGATTCCAACACGACCCCTGTTCCTACCACCAGTCACCATGACAACATTGCCAACATCAAATTTGATGAATTCAGTGATCTTGTTGGTCTCCAAGTCCAACTTGATGGTGTCATTTGCCCTAATGAGGGGATCTGGGTAGCGAATAGTACGCCCATCATAAGTGTTGAGATAAGGGATTCCTTTCTGCCCAAACTGCACTGATCGGACTTTGCAAAGCTTGAACTGCATGATAAAATGCAACAGCAAATCATCATCAAAGCCCATAAAATGATTGCATTTATTAAGAAATCAATTGTAAACAACCCAATATCAAATGAGCCATCACTGTCAAAGTTCAAGAAAATGATTCTGACATACACCTTCCAAAAGCGTGGATACAAGGCATATTTAACACTTGACGTTACTATGGTCATAAAACAGACAGGTCAATGGGTAACATGCAAAAGCATATCCAGGGACAAAGGATATTTACGACTTCCATATATCAGTTCACACATTATTTTCTCTTAAAATGTGTACTCCCATGCATTTAACAAAATACATCATACGAGAAAGTAATTCGGCCAGACCAACCTTTGCCTCTTCATCTCTAATTGAGTGAAGACGGAATCGACCTTTTGTATCATAAAGGAGACGGAAGTTCTCATTTGTTTTGGGGATTGAGACAACATCTGGAATGAAGAGATTAATTAGCATTGTTCAAATATTTTGGCATTTCCCAAGGTACTCTAATGGTAGATTTAACGAAGAATGCTTACCCATGAATCCTGCAGGGTAGGTCTTATCAGTCCTAACCTTCCCATCAACCAACACATGCCGCTGCATTAAGATAGCAATGACCTCGCGATAGGTAAGAGCATACTTCAACCTGTTGCGCAAAATGAGGATAAGTGGCAAACACTCCCTGGATTTGTGAGGTCCTGAAGATGGTTTTGGAGCCTGTAAAAAGAATTAGAAAAAAAATCAGCAACAATTTTACACAAAAAAACAGAATAAACAGATAAAATGTTTACTTACAAATGCACCCCCAAGTTTGTCAAGCATCCAATGTTTTGGGGCATTAAGCCTCTTCAAATGTTTCTTCAGCCCTCTAGCCTGCAATTAACCACAAAAACAAAGATAAGAGGACAGTAATACATATTGGATACGATTAACTAAAAAAACAAAAAAAATATTAACAGTGACTCAAACAGATAAAACGATAGTTTTCAATCAATGGATAGTAAAACTTAATATATACAACTCCCAGATATTTCAACTGCCCAAATTTGTAATGTTAATCAAGGCGAGGGACTGCACACCAAGGTAGAAATTTCAAATAAAAAGGAATCAGATATTGAAAACAAATCAATGTTGTCTTTTTCTCTAATCCACCTCTCATCAATATCAAATCCAGAAAACATAATATTCAAACCTTACAACCAAATGGAGAAACCAATAATGAGAAATACAACCAAAAAATTCACTCTCTAATTCTTACAAAAAAAATCACTCTTTAATTATACAAAGGAAACTATTGACACGGTATAAATGATTTGACAACTTTGGGTTCCGTAATGAAAATTCTTCAGATCAACAAAGCTACAGCGACCAAGATAAAACCATAATATAATTCCCTGTTATTTTCCAGCCATAATTCTGTTTTAACCTCCATACTCAACCAAACCTTTATATACACACACAAGAGCTCAAAAGCTCTAGAAAACGCAGAAGAAGAACATTGTTTAGCGAATGAGTATGCTTCGAAACCACAACCAAATGTGGAGGTTGAAGAGTTTAAGTAAACGTACCATGATTGTATTCTCTCAGTCAGAAGCTCCTGCTTGAGTCTTCGATCGCCAATGGCGGAGATCGTCCGCCTCACCTGCAAAATAAAACTGCTGCGGCTCTGCAGAAATGGTTAGATTGATAAACCCTGGTTAGATTGATAAACCCTAGCTGATATATACCTTAACGAGACGTGGCATAACCAGCCGCTTAGTTATTAAACGCCAACGTTTGACCTTTAAGTGAATCCCCTCGGTAATGATTCATGACTACCATATCTTATGCAGCTTACCAGACTGCCGCGTGTCACATGGTAGAAATGATGCCCCTAATGCTCTATGATTTTCTATTGATATTTTAAAGTAATAAAATAAAATAATTATAAAAAGTAACATGACTTCCATATATCTTAGTGGTAATTCCTACACTTCATTTATTCCCCACCAAAGTTCAACTCTCCTCATCTACATTTTTTAGAATTAAGTGACATTAAAAGAAGGGAAAACGGACCGGGTTGGTTATTCAACCGGGACCGGCTCGTGAACCGGCCCGGCTCGGAACGTCACAATCCAGTTCAACGGTTCATTCCGGGCCGCCCTAAATTTTCGGCAGCCTGGCCCGTGAAGTCATCGTGTAGGCTACATAACGCTTGCATAAACATATAATAAATAATTCACAAATTGAGGGTATAAAATATATCAAAATTATTTAAAACTAAAATAAAAATCCATAAAATATATCAAAATTATTTTGGTTTAAAATTGACAAATAACTCAATTGAAATTCGTCTTTGATATTCTGGCATTTGTTGTTGAGTTATTTTTTGGAGGTTCTTCCCATATGCGAGGGCTTCGACAAACTTAAGGCTGAATACCCCACAATTGAACCTACAAAACACATGAAATACAAAAACACAATTAGGTAATATGTATGAAATTTTAAGTGGACTTTCAAAAAATGTATATTTCACTTACCAATTCTCTTGGTGGACACTTCATGATCTCATATTTCCACTCATCTTTCGGATTAAGCTCTTGTCTTCTCTCATATATGTTCATCATTTGAAGAAGCCAATGGGCAATCTTCATGAAATGTTTCATTATACAAGGAGCGTTGATATGACGTGTTCATGGAGTTATAAATATGAATACACTGACCAAACAAATCAAGTTATAAATATGAATACCTTATCCGATTGTTCCCGGCTCCTTCCAAAATCCGTTTGTAAGCCAAGCACCAGGTGCCTGAGCTGATCATCAACGTTAATATCCCAGTCTGCATGATCTTGCTCAAACTCTGCCATTGGGCCGACAGGTTCTCCTGTGATGTCACGGGAAAAAATTAAGTCATCGACGTCAATAAAAAATGGTCATGATTACTACACGAGGCTCGTGAAAGCCTCGTGTAGAGTAAATGAGGCGTGTGAAGGGCTCATGTAGACTACACGTGGGCCCGTGAAGGAATCGTGTAGACTACACGAAGTCTACACGGGGCCCGCGAAGGCCTCGTGTATACTACGGTGTGCACTTCTTTAAGCTCAAAAGTAAATCACCAACAAATCTTACTTACTTGCAGAATCAAATCACCAACACTGATTCTAATATACGGGCTGTTTCTCGCAAATCCCCCTTATGAGCTCAAGGTATGAATCGATATGCTACAATGTAATAAAAATTAGTTAATATATTTATAATTATTTTAAATATCACATTAAAAAGATTACAAATAACTTTGTACATCTGACTCTTGCCATTGATAAGGTGAAGAGTCTAGTTTTTTGAACCAGGTAAGGTCAACGGTGTAAAATCCAATGTCTACTTTCTCGTTCCTGTACACCGTAATTATAGATAAAAATTAGGTACACGATTGGATTACTACATGTTGGTTACACGATGCCAGTGTAACAATCGTGTATATTATACAATGGATACACGAGGTCAGTGTAACCATCGTGTAGTATACACGATGTCAGTTTAACTATCGTGCATACTACACGGTGGGTACACTGACCTCGTGTAGCCACTGAACTCCTTTAAATTTGAGTTTTTCTTCTACTTCCTTTGCTTTTTTTTTCATCTTTTTCTACTTTCTCTCATTCTTCTTTTTTCCCATCTTCCTTCTTTTCACATCCTCCTTATTACCTCCTCCTTATTACCTCCCTTCTCTTTTTCTCCTTCTATTTTTGTTTCTCCTTCTTCTTTTTTTCCATCTTCCTTCTTTTCATCTTCGCCTTCCTTCTCCTTATTACCTCCATTCTCTTCTTCTTCTTCTTCTTCTTCTTCTTCTTCTTCTTCTTCTTCTTCTTCTTCTTCTTCTTCTTCTCTTCCTTCTTCTTCTTCCTTCGCTTCTTCCTTTTCTTCTTCTTTCTCTTAATAATTTTCTTCATCTTTTTCCTTCTCTCCCACCATCTCCTCTTCTTCTTTTTCTTTCTCTACCATATGTTCTTCTTTTTCATCCTTCTCTCCTTCTTCATTTTTTTTCTCTCCCTTCTCAATCTTCGTCTCCTCCCCGTCAGATCGAGGACAGAATGAGTAATTATCTGGTTTCGATGTTACCAGATGATCCATCAAAATTTTAATTTGGAAAATGCAAATGAAATGTCTGATTGCATGGACAAAATCTTCTTGCCCATTGAAGTGGTCTTTTGGTCCATTCCATTCAGACATTTCCTCACCCAATATTCAAGTCTATTGAACTTCTTGGACACAACCTTTTTCTCCTCTGTTTTTTCAATGGCCTCTTCGGACATCTTCATCTTCTTATTCTCCTCTTTGTTTTCAATGGCACCATCCTCCTCATTAGCCTCATCTTCTACTGGAAAGGGTGACTAAAGAGGTGTCGACTAAAAAAAACTTGTAATATTAAGATTTAGGAGACAAAACAGAAAAATGGTGACTACAGATCAATTACATGGACATCATGTAGTCATCGTATAGACTACATGATAATTACACGAGATCCGTGTAGTCATCGTGTAGTCTACATGATGGTTACAGGAGGTCCGTGTAGTCATCGTGTAGACTACACGATGCTTACACGAACCTCCTGTAACCATCGGTTAGACTACAAGATCGGTTATATGGATCACGTGTAGTAATCGTGTAACCATCGTGTAGACTACACGATGCCAAGATGAGATCAGTGTAACCATCGTGTAGACTACATGATGCCAAGACGAGATCAGTGTAACCATCGTGTAGACTACACGATGCCAAGACGAGATCAGTGTAACCATCGTGTAGATTACACGATGAATACACGAGATCAGTGTAACCATCATGTAGACTACACGATGATTACGCAAAGTCAATGTAACCATCGTGTAGTCTACACGATGACTACACGAGGTCTGTGTTCAATAAGAAGAAGATGATTTTGAACATACATTCTCTCCAACTACTGATCTCCAGAAGCTTTCTTCTTCTGTCTCCTCAGTAGGGACCAAAGAAAGAACTGTCAACTAAAAATACAAGAAATATAAATTAGTATATGAGAAAGTAATATATAAATTAACTTGTCAACATATATTATTCTTCTAAAAGATTTTTTTGGTAGATTCTCAACTGGTACTATCGTGGTCAGACACCACTTGAGAATTCTTGACACCTTGATTGAAACCTGGTTACCATACAATCTACCCACCAAGGGGATAGTTTCAAATACCCATGACTATTTAATTAAAAGAGAGTAGTTCAGTATTCAACACATAAATAATTTAATACATCACTACATAGAATTAAATAAATTGTACTTGGAAGGCAAATGGACATCCATTGAGTGAATACCCATGAACAGTAGCGGGAAATTTCTGTGTTTTTTTTTCCTTGATCTTTAAGATCACCAAAAATAACATTTGTATTCTTCACAACTAATAATGATTTCATTGTTTTGGAGAATGAGAGGTCCCCCCCACAGATATTGGTTGAACGCTTCAAGGTCGTCAACCAAAACCAACCATCTCTTCTCAATTAAGGTACGGTTCTCCTTCCCCAACACAAAATGCTCTAGCAAATAAATCAGAGTGACCTTGACCGCATCAGAATCTGACTTATATTCATAGCTCTTGAACTTCTCCTCCAACTCAGCCATGGTTATTTATTGGGCTTTGGGAAAGTACAGATCAGAGAATCTGTTGGGGCCACGAGTCTTCTTCACATCCCGAGCTTCGCTGAACTTTAGTTCGGTAATCAAAGAGGACTCCTTCTTGGAGAAGCACAGTGGCTCCTCATTGATAAAAAATGGATCTCCTCTTCAGATGGAGCGTTGTCCACATATTCGGCCTCCCTGGCCAGCACCTGGTGGCACACAGTTGTTGAAAACTTCAGGGATGGGAGATCAAGGAGATGACCAAAGCATGTCTCCCTAAATAGGGAGAGTTGAGTAGCTGTCAACTTAGTCTTGATAACTTCTACGCAGTGGGTATTACACTTTGTGTTGACCCCTTGCTTTTGGAATATTGTTAACGTCATGGACGTATCTTAGTTGAATTTTTGACGAAGCCATAACTTGTAGAATAGTCAAGGCAAACATAAAATCGGGAAATGTACATGATGATCGTGTAGTCTACACGAGGCTTACATGATCCTCGTGTAACGTACACTAGACTTACACGACCCTTATGCAGTCCTTGTGTAGCCTACACGAGGCTTACACGACTCTCGTGTAGTCCTCGTGTAACACATACTAGGCTTACACGACCCTTGTATAGTCATCGTGCAGCCTATACGACCCTTGTGTAGTTCTCGTGCAGCCTACACGAGACTTACACGACCCTCGTGTAACCTAGAAAACAGACACTTACCAAGACTAGAACCTCAGAAACCTGGAAAAAAAAACATAAAAAACCAGGAGAAAAAAACACTCAGAAATCCAAAAAAAATATTAGAAACGCAAATAAACAACCTTCTTATTATTTGGACATCCACAAAAAATAGAAATGCAGAAATCTAGAAAAAAACTATAAGAAACCCAAAAACTTACCTTGTTGTTTTTCCTTGTTGTGGGAGACAAAGACTCAAGGATTTGCAGAGAATTAGAGATGTTGCGACTTTGAGATAGATAAAGATAGTAACAGTAAGAGAGAAATGTGGGAAGCGCAAGTGAGAGAAATGAATGGGTGATGTTTCGTGTAATGAAAAAGTGTAATCATCACCTTTTTTAGCCGTCGTTTGGAATTCGTGAAGGGAACTCTTTGGTAACTTCACATACCGATTTTGAATTGATGGTGGGCTCGGGGTCAATGTAAGCAAAAATTAGTGATAGAGTTTATTTTTGTAAAATAATTAATCTAGTGGTCCAATTTAACAAAAAAAACCCAAAACATTACCAGTTTCCCGGAAATTTTTGTGCGACCTCTTTCCTGGGGAAAGTTAAAACGTCAAAATAATGACATTTTCCAATCATTTGAAGAGAAACAACTCCGATTTAGAAATCCCATACATTTTTAAGAGAAAAATGGAGATAAACGTTTATCAAAGTCAAAGGAGTCGGATTAAAATTTTAAATAAATTCAAAGTGAGCAAGAAATTCCCAGTTGCTGCTGCTCTGCTAATTTGGTTCCATAGTGGTTGCGGTAGAAACTTTTGTTGTAGATTTCCTTCCGCGGTCCGCCTATGAATACGTCTTAATTTTCACTCTTGATATGCGCAAGCACAATGCTCGCACTTTGGTTGTCGCAACGCAATAACACTCTGAGATAGTTTTCTTTTTCTGATTTCGTCCTCACACTTCACTTTTACCCGTCTTTTAGCCCTTCCGTTAGTCTCAAACGATCTTCTGTCACAACAAAATCAAGCGATCGAAAAGTATGCGAAACTTTTGCTGGGAAAGAAGGAAAAGAGGGGGGTATTTTTATATTTAAAAAAAGTTGCTGTAACCCTTTAATTTAAAGGAAGTAGACTTTTTACGGTCGGTTGGCTCTATCTTTTAGAGAAAAGTTAAATCGAACTGAAAATGACGGTTCTTCTATATGAAAGACCGAACCCTTTAGAATATATTAAAAAATCTGAACCGATCAGACTGAACTTTAATTGGTCATTTCTGGAGGATTTTTTTATCTAAAATCAATTTTACAGCAAATCTAGAAATCAGAGAAAGATACAGACTACGTTGATATAATCTTATGATTGGTAGAATCCTACGCAGATCTATAAATCACAGAAAGATACACACTATGCAGATCTTGGAAATTAGAAATCACATAAAGATACACACTACACAGATCACAGAAATTACATAAAGATACAACAGTAATCATAGGAATCACAGAAATCGTTGAGGTCGAGGCTGAGGCTCGTGGTCTCTGTGTCTGTGAAGGTCAAAGAGGTGGAGCGAGGTTGCGGCTCGAGGGCTGTCATCGTGGTCTCTGGTCTCGAGCTATCGTGGTCTCTAGTCTCAAGTCGAGGAAGGAGGTCACGACTGTCGAGGTCTTTAGTCTCGAGTCGAGGGAGGAGTTTGAAACTGAAAGAGAAGACAGAAGAGTCGTGTGACAAACAAAGGGATAAAACCTAAAAAATAATATTGTAACACTGGAAGACCGACTGAGGTTACTTCAATGATTTTTGAAATAACGCGGAAGTTAGATTAAAATTTTTCTTTTAAAATCATTTCACGATTTATGGTATTTACATTTATTAGAGAAAAACTCAAATCACATTTCTAAAATTTAAGGTAAGACATTCATGGAAAAACTTTATTAAGCTTAGATAATATGAAGATTTTTCATAAATAACAAATGAAAATCAACTTTAAAATAGTAATTTTGAACCACATAGAAGCTAACCTTTAACATGCTAGAGTTCCACATATTACATTTCATGAATTTCCAATTCGTTTATGTGTCAAACAATGAAAACAAAATCATTACAGAAAACTGTTTTTCTTTAAGTAAAATAGTAACGTTCAAAAATACGATTCATTATGTGAAACTCATCGAAAAATCCTGAAAATTAACAGAGTTACTAAATATACATATAGAACAATAAGGTAAAAATTTTGGGATCAAAATGAGTTGATCTCAGTAATGAAATAACCCTAAGTTTAGGCATTGATAAACTGTTTTCCCTTGAATGGGACAAAAAAATTTAGAAAATCGTATAAAACCGTAGAGTACGAGTTATGACCTAAGTTTTGTATGCTTCATTATGTTGATAATATACCATGAAAATTTATCTCTTGTTTACGAAACTTGAAATCAAATTTACAGCATGTAGAAAAATATGAAAATCCCAGTTTTTACGAAAAGTCCTATCTTTTCTATCGAGAATGTTTCTCTCTTATTGAAAATGGTTCATGAGACTTATATGAATCATAAAAAGATTTCAAAACTCAGTATTATACAGATTTAAGAATAAAACATGTAAATCTAAACTTAAACATTTAAGTTGAATAAAATAAAACAAGGATAACAAGGGTTTACCGAAGTATGTGACTTTTCTCAAAATTAAACGATCAAGGTTTCTCCCTCCAATAACTAATGTTTTTAAGACATCGGGGATGAAAATTTCGTTCTATGGAGAGAGAAAAATAGGTTTACCTCTCAAAATGAGAGATTAAAGAAAATAGGATAAAAATAATCATAACCCTATAAATACCATGCATCAATTAGGTTTAGATAAAATAATAACATAATATATTTTAAAATCAGTTTTTAAATTTTAAAATAACTTCTAAGACTTATCACTCCTATATTTCATTTATTGAGATTTTGATTTTGCTAAAAGAAGTAACATCACAAAGTAAACATAGAAACTTATCAAATTATGTGTTAATCATATTTATAAAAATTGTACAAATGCAATTTAATGTCCAACGTCAATGACCATTATAGAAAATTTTACATTGTGAAAAATCATTACTAATAATCACAATAATTTAATTCATTCATTTTAAGCATAAAATCAAATTATCGTAACGATTCAATACAACAATAAAGAATTGAACTCGTGATTAAATGTAAGGTTAGTTGTGGTGTTACATACATATATATGAGTCATACATGGGCGGTTCGGTCGGTCTGGTTAATAGGATGAAAATATTGACCGAATCGAAAGTTTGGTCATCTCCTAAATGAATAGTGAACCGCCCAAATAAAATGAAAAAATCGTCCAACCCGATCAACTTCGGTTCGGCCCGGATCGGGTTACACGGTCTGGGCGGTTTCTAAACACCCCCAAAACAGAAGAGTGTTTTTTTAGTTTCTTAAACTATAAGAATATAAAAATAAAATTAGAGGTATAATTTACGTTTTAATCAAAGTGCATGAGTGTATTTTACATTTTAGCCTTTATTTTAAACAAGGGGGAATTTGCGGAATAGACAATTTAAGGGGTGGTGTTTTAAGAAATGTCATTTTTCCAAAGTTTTATGTAAATAATAGATTTTCATAACTGTAAATAATTGTAGACCAAAATGACCTTAATCATTATGGTGTGTGTTTGACAGATTTTTAGGTAAATTAGTGGTATATAGTTGATATACCAATATGAAAAATAATTGAATTGAGGAAGTAATTAATGCTCAGTATACTATTTAAAATTTTATCGATTATAGGAAGCCAATTAATGCTAGACATCAATAAAAAAATTTGAATTTTAAAAACCGTTAGAAATCGCTAAAAATCTCAAATTTTTTATGTCAATCAATGAGATGATCAATTCATTCGTCTCAGTCTATATTATATGATCAGTGAATTGATCATCCCATTGATGGACTCAAAAAATGATATATCATTGATTGACTGATCAAATCCATCTGTTCCAATTTATTATTGGGGCGAATAGATTGATCATCTCATTGATTGACCTGAAATTTTTGGGTCAATCAATGATATCTCATTGATTGACTGATTAATCAATTTGGTCTATCTATTGTATAGGTGTTTGAAACACTTTCAGGTCAATCAATGAGACGAGACAGAGATATTTCAAACGCCTCTATAATAGAATGGGGCGAATGGATTGATCATCTCATTGATTGGCTGATAAATCCATTCATCTCAATCTATATTATAGGGTCAATAGATCGATCATACCATTGATTTACCTGAATTTTTCGGGTCAATCAGTGATATATTATCAATTGACTCGAAAATGTTGAATTTTGATATAATTAAATAACTAATTAATTACTTTAATATCTTCTATAATCGACATGAGCCATAAACAAGGAAAGAATTAACATACTTAATTAAATGTTGAAAATATGTAAAATCAGGGGTAATGTCGTCTCTTCAAATTTCAATCAATAAATGATTGGCGAAGTGGCAAAAAAACTTATTTATTTTTCTAAAGCTGAAAACAAAACTGTTATTTTTTAAAGTGAGTTTCAAAACCTGTTTATTTGGTGCAATTACTTTTTAAGCTTTTCAGGAAAATATGGCGCTATAAAAAAATAAAGAAAAATGGCCAAAAGCGTATTTGTTTTGCACAAATGGCCGAAAATTACAAGGCTCATATATTTGAAACCTACATAATATATTGAAAAGACAACGCTACCCTCATTATAATACTAACAAAAGGTTTTGGCATCATCTTTATCTTTGAACCTTAGCATCATTGAACAGAAACAAAGTAAAAAAGGCAATAATGGTGAAAGTTTTCGGTCTGTGTTTTTGTTCTTTATAATTTTGGTTTGTGTTTTTGTTCTCTATAACTTTCATTCAAATCTCTTTCTTCTATATATGGTTTGAGTAGAGATTGTTAATACGGGAAGAACAAATAGGGGAGTACAGTTCAAATCTCTGCTTATAATTTTCGTTCAAATAAGGGAAAAATAGAGATTATAATTTTCATTCAGAATCTCTACTATATATTTGTCGAATCTCTGCTTATAATTTTCCATTATTCCTTGATAGTTGTTTCTCTGCCATTTTCGGTTAAGAAAAATAGAATTCAAGTTTTTGAATAGAGAGTGTAGATAAGAGAATAACATATGGGGTAAATTGGAAGAGATGGCTTTAAGCAGCCAAGATATTTTTTACCTTGTCGTGGTTCAAAAGGTGGTTGTTCTTTGGTGGTGGCCGGTGGGTGTTTTTGGGGTTTATGAAGAACTAAATTTCTTGTTGGACATAGAGCTTTGTTAGCAATTTTAGTCTCTGTAATTTTCTGATTGAATCTGTTTTGCAATTCTCTATGATTCTCAGTAATCCTCTATAATTCTCAGTTTATTTTAGTCTCCGTAATTCTCTTTATTTTTCGGACAGTCGGACAGAGAGTTTTGTTAGCAATTTTAGAAAGAAAGTTTTGTTTAAGAGGTGAGTAAATAGACATTAACTATAGGTATTAATCCAATTTCTAATTGTATAGGCAGTTAAGTAAAGGATAGTATACTATGAGTATATATTTAATTCCTCAAAATAATCAGGTTTGACAAAGTATATACAAATAAGTAAATGATAATATACTATAAGCGTATATCCAATTTCATGAATATATCTATTGCTATATTAATTGGTCAACATTCTTGACATCAAATAGAAAATTAGTATATACCTATAGTATCTAAGCATATAGTTGTTTATTGTTTGTTAGCAGAGACATGCTCGATTTAGTACATTGTTATAGATGAACTAGTATATGTCTATTTACTCACAATATATTAACATACATCCAACGTAATGACTATGAGGCCAAAACACATAGCAAACAAAACAAAATGCTCCAATATTAGTAAGCATAGATATAAAATTAAACAAATTCATGAAAATTGCTGCCTCACAGTTAAATATTACATATAACGGTAATTTATGCAATGGTAAGCATATGTTTATATCATGAATACTTAATACATTTCTCTTACAAGAAAAAGAAATGAAAAGCAAAATGTTACAAGAAGCTCAAACATCGACCATAGCAAACAAAAAACAACATGTGCGAAAGAAAAAGCAACCGTAGATTCAAGATGAAGCCCCCATCGAAGAAAATGAGACAATCACTAGTAGATAAACATATACCATATGGTATAAGAAAATATAGCATATAACAAATGATATCGTATAACATTGTATGAAATTATATACCATTGAGTATATGTTTATATACTATATTTTAAATATTCCAAACAATTGAATAAACAATATATAATGATATAATGTACGGTATATATATATAAACTACGTAACAAACATACAAAATAATGATTCAATAATAAAAAGCGCAAAACACGATGCAAGCAATAAAAATCAAAATAACGATGGCGGGAACTAGACAAACTGAATTCAACAATCAATATAACGATTCAACAATAAAAAATGAAAAGAATAACAAAACTTTGTATTCTTCATTAAAGAAAAAACCCACATGAATTAAGAGCTTAAAGATATTGGTAAAATATTAAAGTAATTGTGTGAGCAGAGAGACAAAAGACAAGCGAGAAATGCTAGAGCTTAATATTCTGAGTAGAGAGACAAAAGTCAAGAGAGAGAGAGAAAACATTAATGACCCAAAAAATTTCTGCAATATTGGCTATGGAAAACGTCGGAGACAAGGAAGAAGATACTACATGTCGCCGCTACGATTGTGACGAAGCATAATATTACTTATAAGTTATAACAAACCCAAATTTTTACTGCAATTTTGGTGGAAAAATAAGTGGAATAAACCAGCAAATTTCGTTGCAATTTTGATGGAAGAATTCGTCGAAGCCGTGGAAGATAAAGTGCAGCGGCGTCTTAGGTGCTGGAATAAAGATGCCGAATTAAAAATAATAAACCTAAAAAAATACTTTGAGTTTTATAAAGGATCAAACGTAAAGGATTAAATAAAAATAAAAGTATAATTAATTAACAACCTAAAATAAATGAGAATTTAATCATTTGTGTAAAATATAAAATTAAATTACATAATACAAAATTTAAAATTAACGTACAATAATCCTCTAATTTTTTCCTACTTTTTAAACAATCTGATTAAATGGGGCAATGATGAGTAACAGGCCCATTACATCTCTCCGGAATGGAATAAGAATGGACCAATGCAGGTTGAGAACCAAGACAAGTGGGGCTGTGGCCTTTGGAGTGGGGGAATCTCCGGGCTCATGTTGCCTATATAACGTCCAAAAAAATATCTGACCCTAATCTCTTTCTCTCTCCCTCTTACTCGCTCGCTCTCGCTCTGGTTCGACGAAGAATCTTGAATAAATCCTAGGTCATGTCGGGGATGTACGGTCAGGAAGGAGGGGACGCTGCACCTCCACCTTACGGTGGCAGTGGAGGCGGAGGATATGGCGGAGCTGGAGGTGGTAGCGGCGGAAGCTATGGAAGTGGAGGATACAGCGGAGGTGGTGGGGGTAGTTATGGAAGCGGAGGCGGAGGTTATGGAGGAAGTGGTGGTTCTGGTGGATATGGAGGTGGTGGTGGGGGGGGCTATGGAGGAAAGGGCGGTGGCGGATATGGTGGTGGTGGTCGAGGTGGAGGTAGCGGTGGAGGAGGTAGCGCCGGAGGAGGCCGAGGCGGTGGCGGTGGAGGTGGAGGCTATGGTGGCCGAGGTACTCTCGCTTTACTTTCTCTTCTTGATCTATGTTGCACTCGTTGAATTTTCGATTATTTTCTTCACGTCCTCCTTACCTTTTGTTTGATCTGTTATTGAAAGGTGGTGCGGGTGGTGGAGGATATCAAGGAGGAGAACGCGGTGGCCGGGGTGGTGATCGCGGTAGCCGGGGCGGCGGTCGTGGTGGGAGCGGCAGAGATGGTGATTGGCTTTGCCCTAACCCCAGGTAAGTCATTTGATCTCTTTTACATGACAAAATATGGTTTTCCTATATGTTTCTAGGCAGTTCGGGCGGATATTTTACTTCTGATTCTGAAAGCTCTGATTGAGTTCGCAAAGTCTGATCTTTTTATACTTTGGGTTTCTCATAATTACATTTACTTCTGATGTAGCTGTGGAAATTTAAATTTTGCGAGAAGAGTTGAGTGTAATAAGTGTGGTGCACCTTCTCCTGCGGGTGGAGGCAGTGGCGGGGACCGTGGAGGCAGTGGCGGTTATAGTAGAGGTGGAAATGGAGGGAGCCATGGTGGAAATCGAGGGGGTAGAGGGGATAACTTTGAAGGTGGTAGAAATGGAAATTTCGATGGTGGTAGAAGTGGTGGAGGTAATAGAGGTGGTTCTTATGGGAGCAACCAGGGACGAGAAGATGGTGGTTATAATCAGATCGCTCCTCCTGCACCCCAACCGTACTCTGGTGCTGGAGGAGCTTATCCACCATCTTATAACTCGTATGGTGGAAATGCAGATTATGGAACAGATGCAGTTCCACCTCCAAGAAGCTATACAGGTGGACCCCCATCTTATCCCCCGTCCTATACTGGCCCCACGGGTGGTTATGATGGTGCTAAAGCTGGTGATGCGAGGACTGATTCTGGTCGGGGTCAGGCTGGCCCACCGGCTGGATATGGAAGTGGACTTGTAGACGCCCCATCTCAGGTGAAGCAATGTGACGATAATTGTGGAGAGTTTTGTGACAACTCTAGAATCTACATTTCAAATTTGCCTCCAGATGTGACTACTGATGAACTGAGGGAACTTTTTGGTGGAATTGGTCAAGTAAGTATTCATATATTTTTTTTCAACTTACAAGTTTTCTTGTTACAAAATCGTGTGGGCTGTGGCATTAGTTTTCTAGTACCTTTTCTTTTCTTTTAACTTGCTGTGTATTCCTTTCACCATTGAAGTTTCTTTTTTATCAGTCGCCATTAGAGTTTCTTTCTTTTGTTATCTGTCACCATTATAGTCTCTTGGTGTGTGATATGGAAAATTAACTGTTTGGAAGTGTGTGGTTTGGTATCATTCTGGAATTGATTTAACCAAGAAGTGATGTAACAACAAATTTGCATCTGAAGAGTTGTCATCTGCTTTCACAAAAAAGTTGTCATTTTTCAATTGAGACAAAATTGTTTCCATTTTTTCGATATCAACTGTTATGAGTATAACAAGTGAGGAGGCGTTGGTTAGGGAGTGAATACTGAATTTACTTGCCTGAATAAGAAATTGGTGATATTTTTTATTTGTGCCTAACGGTGCACCCTTTTGAAGGTTGGAAGAATCAAGCAGAAGCGGGGATACAAGGATCAATGGCCTTACAATATAAAAATTTACACAGATGAGATGGGAAATAACAAAGGCGATGCATGTTTGTCATATGAAGATCCTTCTGCTGCACATTCAGCTGGCGGCTTCTTTAATAGTACCTACTAGCTATTTCTCTTTTATGAAATTGATATCAAGTTATTGCACACTAACAGTGATTTTTCATTTCAGACCATGAAATCAGAGGTTATAAAATCAATGTTACAATGGCAGAGAAGTCTGCGCCAAAGGCTCCACCTGCATATGGCCATGGGTACATGCTTTTTATATAGCTCACGTGAATTAACTTAAAGCAGTTACTTATTTGTTTATTAGAACACCAAATAAAATTTAGTCTATTTTCCCAAATGTCACATGAATCCAAGTTCAAGACTTTGTTTAGATCTAGCGAATTATGAAGGAAAGAAACCAGGGGAGGAAATTAGATTGGATGAGGAGAAAAGAAAACGGAATTAATAAACCACGAGGGTGTAGCGCAACTGGTCACTGTGGGTTTGGGGGTTTGCTCCCCCCGGGTCTCGGGTTTGAACTGAGGCGCTGTAATTTCGTGGCCGTCAGACTGGGGAAACTCCTCACCGAGGGCCTGTGCACCCTCGGGATTAGTCGGAGAACTACGCTCCAGAAACCCGAGGTTAACTAAAAAAAGAAAACAGAATCAATAAAAGTAATTAACTAATATAATTTACTAACTAGTTAGGCTTCAATTTAACCTTATTTTCTTCTGTATATTCGTTGAAAAGAAACAATAGAAGTAAAACCTTCAACAAAATCTTTTCCTTTCCTTCTTACTTCGAGATCCAAATGTAGCTTGGGAGTGTTTGTAGGCTGTTGGAGGAGGTGATTCAGATATGATTTAGAGTTGTAGTGTTATGAGAGCTATACAACTCTGACATTCTTGTGTCTCATTGTGGCAGTGGTGGGGGTGGTAGAGGTGGCTATGGAGGCGGTGGAGACAGGCGTAGGGACAATTATGGAGCTGGTTCTGGTCCAGATAGACATCAGCATGGAGGAAACCGTTCGCGCCCTTATTGAGAATTTCATCATTGAGCGTTTAATGTAATGGAGTTGTGTTCTTCTGATGTTATTGTATGTTCCATTGGCGGGATTTCTTGAAATGGAGAGAAAAGAGGTAGGTTGTTCACTTACTTTGAACAGGACCTCTTTTGCTCCTTATTATCTCTACCGCTACCTAGAGGGGTTTTACTTTTTCCTTAGGCAGGGATTAATGTAGTTGTGTGAATGTTTTTATAGAGGCGAGTGGCTAATCTCCAAAAATGCTTGCTGCTAAGGTAGGTTGATAATTTCAGGTGAGTGCTGCTCTTTCATAATTATTACCCTTTAGTCCTTGTCTGGAAATTGCATAATTTGTTACTGATTAGCATTTCAGCCTTATCCCCATAACATAGTCTTTTTAGTGTTGGCTTTAACCGGAGACGTGTGCAAACCTTTTAAGGTTGCCATTTGTCAGTCTGACTCAATGTTCTTAGACATTTTATTCTACCCGGTCCCATCATTCCCTTTTACCCGTCATAAATTTTCAAAATTTGTGTAGTGAGGTCTTATAGCAGTCCTGCCTTATATTTTCTTCTTAGATAAGGTAGTTTTTTGTAGTCAATTATTAATCTGGCTTTTAACATTATTGTTCTTCTGTTAGAGAAACATTTTTCGCTACTTCTGCTAGCACATGTTTCTTTGTATAATATTCGTGCTGATGTTGTAGCTTGGTTACAATAGGAAGTTAAAGTAATATTAGGAAACTTGTGCTGGTACAAGTCTCTGAATTAATAGAATTTTACTCGATTGTAGCGATTCTAAGTTACTCTTTTGTTACACTTATCATGAACAAAAGAGACTTGCCCAAAGTAAATTCATGACATTCTGTTTAGTTTCTCTGTTTTCTGTTTTCCTAAAGATCTGTTTGGATATAGAGTAACAGAGGATCGTAGCTTTTGAATTGAACTTAAAGCAGATATACTAGACAATGAAATTTATTTAAAAATGCAAACGGTTCCTGATGAAGAATGGTTCGTCTCTGTAGCGTGAAATTAAGAGGAAGAGTAACACAAGAAACTATTTCCAAATACTCAATGGTCCTGAGCAGTTGCTTTCAACTTATGTTTAACCATGATTTATGCCCTGGAGATGTTCTCTAAATCTGATTTTTTTAATTAGATGAGATTGTTCAATATTGATTTTTCTCTGCTTCAGTTTTCCTTCTACGTAGTTGCTCAAAAGTGAGTCGGCTCGTCATTGGCTAGTTGCTGATTTTGCTAGAAGGATTGGCCTGTATCCTTCCATCTGGAGGGAAGGATAACTCCGGCATGTTCTGTCTTCAAAGAGAAGAGTAACTCCTACATCTTGTTCCCTCTAACACGGGTTTTTGGAGTTACATGTGATTTGTTCCCTCTTTGAAATGGGGATTGTTAGTAATCTGGCTCAAACTTCTTCTGTCAAGAGTGTGGATGTCAACATTTCACCGACCGTCCCATTCTTGTTCCTAGTCGCAATCATTTTAATTTACCTCTTTTGTTGTCCGCATTGTCTAGTAGCCCGTCTTAAACAAGTCCTAGTTTAGGGTTTCTACTGTAGAAGAAACTGTTTCTGGTAGGAACCAAAAGGAATTAATTATGTGTAGAAGTTACACAACATTTATAATTTGAACTTCTCTATTGGCCTGGCTTATAATCATTTACATTTGGTTTGGAAATCCAAGATGCCTTGGAAGGTAGAGCTCCTTTGTTGGTGTCTAAGCCTTCGCAAGATCAATACCCTTATTCAGTTAAAAATGGCATCCAAACATCGCTCGTCTCCATCTTGATGTATGATGTGAGGGAAAAGTAGCAAAACATGGATCATTGTGTATTCGATTGTCCCTTTGTTTTGGTTTTGTGGTTTCGGTAGATGTCTCAATTTCAGTTTAACTGAGTTTTTCTCATTCGATTGCCCTGGAGTTTTTCTCATTCGATTGCCCCTTTGTTTCGATTTTGTGGTTTCGGTAGATGTTGCAACTTCCGTTAAACTGACTTTTTCAGGAGAATGTGGATGCTTTTGTTGACTATGCCAGCCAAAAACATCATACAAACATGGCTTCCCCCCTCTTTGGTGTCTAAAAATAAGGCATTTAAGAATTTCCCTTCGTTTTTAATCAATTGTGATTGGGCGGTTGCTTGTATAGTCAGCATAATACAAATTTTGTTGAATCCATTATTACCGAACTGTTGCTTGTAATTATTTTAGTCAGCATAATACAAGTTTTGTTTGTTATCAGCAATTGTAGATGATAATAATAAATGGCGTCGTCCCAAAATTGCCCTAAATTAAAAAAACTTATACCGCCCAACAATCATGTAAAATATATGCTTTTGAGAAGTTTTTATAAACAGTCAATTTTCAAATGTTACTTCTCTATGTTTTTGTAATTATTTTACTTCTCTATGTTTCTTAATGGAATTCTGTATTTTTAACCGTTGAAGTTCTAAGTGAATGTGAATTTTATCGATAAAATGTTAGATCATGATCTATCAATAAATTTTTTTACTGGATCGCAGTTTTGTGCCGGTAGTATTCTTTCCAGTTAAAAAAATCACATCTCGTCGCTTCAATGAGTCAATGGGTCTGAATTTTGTTTCTTTGGATCTTTCTAAAACGTTGGTACTGACCGCCAATTTCATAGACAGTCGCATGTAATGTTGCTCATTGGATTTGTTTTAAACTGGAAAAACTCATGTGTACGCTATTTAATGGTTTATTGCCTTAGAGCAATCGCTTTCGGTACTTAGGTCCCCTTACTGTTAATGCTTGACAATGATGTCCTGCTTCAAGACCACACGATGTTGATTACTACATCACACAATTAACAGATTACACACCTTGACTCCCGTTTCGCCTTAGCCCCTTCTCCCACCTCTCTCACTATCACTTATTCAGGCCACTTCTTGCCGGAAATGGATTCAGTCAACGACAGCTCAACGGTGGCGTCACTACATGTGGCGGTGATACCATATCCTGGCAGAGGCCACATAAATGCCATGATGAATCTATGCAAGCTCTTAAGTTTAAGAAACCATGGTATTCTCATCACTTTCATTGTTACTGAAGAGTGGCTTGGCTTCATTGATTCTGAACCCAAGCCGGATAATATCTCCTCCCAAACGGTTCCGAATGTGATACCGTCTGAGCGGGTTCGGGCCAACGACTTTCCTAGTTTTGTGGAAGCGGTCAACACCGTGTTGCAGGCTCCGATGGAGCAACTTCTTGATCGGCTCGAGCCGTCTGTCACTACCATTGTAGCTGATACGTATGTAAAATGGGCGGTGGAGATTGGGAGTCGCAGGAATATTCCGGTGGCTTCACTTATGCCCATGTCGGCGACAATGTTCTCTGTTCTGTTTCACTTTGATCTCCTTGTACAAAATCATCACTTCCCAGTTGAACTGTCAGGTACATTGAATTCCTAACTGTTTGTTTCTCTAATTCTACAATTAAACGATTTACATTAAGTTAGGTAGTCTTACTCTAAAATATGACTTATTATTCATTTTGGTTCGTAATTTATCCTTTTAAGGAAACACTACACTTACATCACTATGAAGTTTGTCTAAATTATACAGACTTCCATCTATATTTAAAAATTATACAGATATTTCATGTACTTTACATTCTATAAAATATGTCTAAAATTTTAACAGAAAAATTCTAATGAGTTAAATTAACATTAGAATGTCCAAAGACTTCTCTATCCCTATTTAAACCCAAAATTTAATCCAAAGATACATGAATTAAGCAATTCAATCTATAATTGTATCAAAATTTGAACAATTTATGAGTAGGCGCGCTGATTTTGGATGAAATTACTTAGTTAATGTGTCTTTTAATTAAATCTGGTTTTAAACAGATATATGAGTATTTCGGGACATTTACAGTGTCCATTTAACTACCGTTAAAATTTTCTGTTAAAGAATTAGATCCATTTGTTATAGAATGTGAACTATAAGGGAGGTTTGAGTAACTTTTGAAAATAGAGAAGATATTTATATAATTTAGACAAACTAGAAGGTGCGTCAACGTATGTTCTCTTTTTAAATCAATTTAGTTAGAGTTTTTAACATGCAAGACTAAAATGATGACTAGACACTATACACCATCAACAATGTTTCAAGTCAACATATATATGTCTTAGGTATAATCCTCTTATAACATATGAGCAAAGTGAAACTGGTCAATAAGACAACAAAGACTTGGTTGTAAAATGAGAGTCATGCTATAGAACTGTTTTTTTAAACTCATGCTTTTATAACAACATGAGTATCTGAGCTTTGACCCGACTAATCGTACAGGCCATGAATTCAACGACTAGATAACTTTTGAGTAACCTTGGATGTGAACTGAACTAGTGATATTTGAAGGGCAAACTCAAAATCTAAACAGTTGAGTTACATCTTAAACTTATGATTCTTACTTGTTTCTGTGTAAAAGAGAGGGGTGAAGAGATTGTGGATTACATTCCTGGCGTTTCCAAAGGACGTTTGGCAGATCTTCCAACTATTTTCAATGGAGATGGTAAAGAATTCATTGATCTAGCTTTGGAATGTGTTAAATCGGCATCCAAAGCACAATACCTTCTCTTCACTTCTGTCTACGAGATTGAATCCCAAGTGATTGACGTTTTAAAAACAAAGCTTCCTCTCCCCATTTACACTTTAGGACCTGTCATCCCTTACTTTGAACTTAACAAAACTGAAGATGATGCTCCCAACTATCTCCAATGGCTACACTCTCAACCCAAAGGTTCAGTTTTGTACATTTCCCAGGGGAGTTTTCTATCAGTTAAGAGAACCCAGTTGGACGAAATCGTCTCTGGTGTGCTAAGTAGTGGCGTTCGGTTCCTGTGGGTGGCGCGTGGGGAGTCTTCTCGGTTTAAAGATGTGATTGGTGAAAGAGGGTTAGTAGTGCCATGGTGTGATCAATTGAGAGTTTTGTGTCATCCGTCTGTAGGGGCATTTTGGAGTCACTGTGGATGGAACTCTACTCTTGAAGCTCTTTATGCAGGTGTTCCGATGCTTACTTTTCCTATATTTTGGGACCAAGTCCCAAACAGTAAGCAAATTGTGGAAGATTGGAAGATTGGATGTAGGGTGGCGAAGGGAGAGAGGGGAGATGGGAGTTTGGTGAGAAGGGAGGAAATTGAAGAGATTGTGAGAACATTTATGGACTTAATAAGCAATGAAGGGAAAGAAATGAGGAAACGGGCCAAACAGCTCGGAGAAACCTGTCGAAAAGCAATTGACAAAGGGGGTTCATCTGATTCTAATCTTGATGCTTTTCTCAGTGATATTACTTACACACCTTGATGTGGGTATCATGTATAGCTTCCCCCTATTGCTGCAAGTGAAGATGAAGTAATGTGTAATGAAATAAATAAGACTAATTTCCATGAACATGATATCATGTTTGTTTCTTATTGAGAGGCACTGCCTAATTCCTAAATTCCTAATGAACTTTCTACATTTTTTAATCTTGTAACAATGGAAGGGATACTTGTATCTTTTTGTTCTTGTCTAAGATACATATCCTTTCATATTAGGGATCTAACAAAACACTTCAATTATACAGATTTGAGTTGATGGTTTAGACATCATGTTAATAATATAAATTGAAAATATAAAGTCAAATGTGAGTTTTTTTTAAATGTTCGATCTGATTCAACTCAGATGGAACATGATACTTGAAGCTATATTTTTAAGTAAATTTTGATAATTATTTTAAGGTCATGCTATTCCAACAACCAAGATTAGAGTATCATATGAGTATTCAGTATAGAGGTGCTATTTTTTTCTAACACATTGAGACGTTGATAACATAAATTAGTTCATGCCAATACAAATCTGGTCCTTTTAATTTTAACACAAAACCATAAACCTTATACAGTTCTGAAGATTTTACTCTTGGTAACAGACAAACCTGTAATATGTAGCTAGGGGCCGTTTAGTTCGAGGTTTATAGACTTTACTTGTAGAAATGTGATTAGTATGTATTTTGTTAGTGAGAATACACGATTATCAAGTTTAGTAATACATCTAAAAAGGACATTAAAAAATTAGAAAAAATATCATTTTATTCTTCAAACTATCACTATTAAATATTTTAAATTCTGAATTATAAAATGTTATACTTAAACCGTAAACTATCTAAAACTAAATTAAAAACCTTAACACTAACTCTGTTAGTTTAAAGTTAAAATTAATTAAAACGACGTCAATTTTAAACCATTTGAAATGACGTGGTTTTAATAAGTCGGTATAACGTATACCAACGATCAAACACCACTCCTTCTTAAACCTAATACCCAAACAGCCCCCTGTTGACCGAACCACACACGAAGAAGCTCCTCCCCTCTTCGATGAAAGCTTCTTCAATGCCCATACTTGAGATAAGTTTTCTATTTGATTTCTTGAGGTTAGTTTCAATGATTTTATGCGATTTCTCTTTATCTGCCATTTGTCTCCGATTAAGGATTTTCCTGCGATTTCTCTCTCTCTCTCTCTCTCTCTCTCTCTCTCTCTCTCTCTCTCTCTCTCTCTCTCTCTGCCTGTGCCTGGTTTTCGTGTGATTGGATTCGATTAGGGGTTTTTCGATTAATGGTATTTAGATCCGAATCAGTCTGCTTTCTTATGCGATTTGGTGAGGTTTTCTCTGCGATTCTGATTCGAATAAGTTTGTTTTCTCATGCAATTTGGTGGGTTTTCTCTGCGATTTTGATTCGAATAAGTCTTATGCGATTTGGTGAGGGTTTCTCTGCGATTTGGTAAGGTTTTCTCTTTCTCAACCTGTTATACATTGATTCGATTCAAATGTTCTTCTTTGATCTTCTCTACTTTGTTATAGCTATCTGATTTATATTATCTTTCTATTGATTCGAATTTTCTCTGCTTTTGTAATAGCTATCTGATTTATATAAACTTTGTAATACACTGATTCCAATTGCTTTCAATCGGTAATACCCCACTTTTTTTTGGTTAGTAATACCCCACTTTATCCTCCATAGAGTCACCTTTTTCATTATTTTGTTTGCCTCCACCATAGTCCGTCTCTATGTTCTCTTGCTTGTCTTTATAATATAGTTTACATTAAAATCATGACCCAACAATAGTTTGTTTATTTGATGTTTGTTGCTTGTCTTTGTAATAACATGCTTGTGTCTCTTTGACTTTTCATTAGTAAGTCATTAAATATTAATTAATTATATATATATATATATATATTTATTTTCCAGAAATGAGTAATATAAAATTCTCATTGGTATTGTATCATGGTGGTAAGTTCGTGTATATTGATAGAACCACCATATATGAAGGAGGTGACTTCAATTATGTCGATAATTGTGATCTATGTTGAATGAATTTGGTGTTAAAGATTGGTCAAAGTTGCATTATGTGAAGCTTGGGGAGGATTTTGACAAGTGATTATGACTGTTGTGTGGAGACATCGATATTTTAGATATGAATAACTCAATCACTCCAATTAGAGTTATTCTTATATATGTCGAACATCTTCCATTGTCTGAAGAGGACAAAAATGAGGATGAATCTAGTGATGAAAACATAGCAGTAGGTGAGTTGGTGGATTGAGTTGGTGGATTCTGACAATGAGGTAAAAAATGACAATGCTTTTTTTGATGCGAATGCTGGTGAGTTTGAATTGGAATTATGAAATCTTTTTGTGGCAAGAAATGAGACTATGCGTGGGGACGGTGATGAATGTTTTAAAAGAGAATTGGATGGTCTTCCTGAACGAGCCTTTTATTTGGTAGGTAACATCGATGAAGCTACTGCAAAGGCAGCAAACTTAGAAATGGAGAGCAAATTGAAGAAATGACCTTACATCTTGGTGTACTCAAGATGCAAATTTCAATGAGAATGACATTGAATTTCACTCTGATTATGCATCTGATGATGAGTTAAACTCAATATATGGGTCTGATGAGTAGAGAAGATCAAAATGGCTCGAATATAGGGCTGACTCAGATGATTCTCCATTTTGCCCAGTGATGGTGTATAGTTCTCATTTATAGTTAAAAAGGGTGCTTACTGATTATGCGATGAAAAATGGTTTTGACCGGAAATGCAAGAAGTGTGAAGTAAAAATACTAACAACTGTTTGTCGACCAAATTATGAATGGAGATTGGATGCTACGTTAATGCAAGATGAACTATCATTCCAAATTAAGACCTTGAAGATTTGCACACATGCTATCGGAATAATGAAAATAGGCATACTAAGCCACATTAGTTAGCTAAACACTATTCTGAGAGGTTTAAAAGTCAACTAAAATGGGCATTGCCATGTATCATTGATGAGAATGTCAACGTTACCAAGAGTCAAGCCGATAGAGCATAAAAGATGGCATTACAAAAGATTATGGGCAAGTATAGCAAGCAATACTATAGGTTAAAAGATTATAGTGATGAGATCTTGTGGTCTAATCCTAGTAGTACTTTTGGCATAAGTGTTGATAGGCGTCCACCACAGAATAAGCTAGTATTCAAAAGATTATACATGTGTCTACATGCATGCAAACAAGCACTTTAAGTGGATGCATACCTAGTATTGACCTTGATGGTTGCCACCTGAAAGTATTTGGTAAGGTCACTTACTTTCTGCCCCCGGAATTGACGGTATTAATGGCACCTTGCGTATTGCGAGTGCTGTAGTTGAAGGAGAGTCCAAGGACTTATGGACTTGGTTTTTAGAATTGTTGTTGGTAGACATTGGTCCTATTCAGTCACATGGTTGGAATTTTATATCTGACCAACAAAATGTTAGTTCAAATAGTTTGATTTTCACAATACATTACGTACAAAGTATGTTTGTAAAGTTTTATGTCTTACATTTTATATAATGTTACAGGGTTTGGAAGTTGCACTTAAAATTATTGTGCCTGATGCTGATCGTAGGTTCTGTGTATGACACATGTTAGCCAATTTTTAAAGGACATTCGAGGGTAAAGTGTACAAAGATGCTCTTTGAGCTGCAACTAAAAGCCACAACAAAGGGTGCTAACAACAAAGAGATGAAAATGTTGGCCGGCATTGACATGATTGCACATGATTATTTGAAGATCTCTTAACCAAATATTGGGCTAGGCATACTTTCAAGATGTGGTCAAAGTGTGATATGTTATTAAATAATCTGAGTGAAAACTTTATTGCATATATCAGGCAAGCAAGAGAGAAGCTCATTCTTGTGATGTTGGAAATGATAAGGAAGAATATGATGTCAAGAGCATAGAAAAAAAGAAATGATTATGAAGTACAATGGGCCAATATGTCCACATATTCCAAACAAGTTGGAGAAAGTAAAGATGGATGTAAGAAATTGGGCAACTAGGTTATTTGGTAATGAGAAGTTTGAGGTAGACAATGGGAGTGATCAATATGTGGTTGATTTGGAGAAACATTATTGTAGTTGTTACAAGTGGGAGTTGACAGGCATTCCATGCTCACACACCATCCAATGTGTATGGTTTGTAAGGATTGAACCAGGGATTATGTGCATTCTTATTATAAGAAGGAAAAATCTAGCAAACAAGACTCTCATTTCATTCAGCCTATAAATGGAATAGATATGTGGCTTTCGTCCAATACGAAGGCCATTGCACCTCCTCGCATCAAAAGACCTCCTGGAAGGCCAAAGAAAAAAGAGAGTTTAAGATGCTGATGAACCACGAAATCCATTTAGGACTTCCAAACGACATGTGGTCATGAAGTGTGGGCCAATGAAGGAAAAGAGAAAAGACACTTAAGTGATTGGGCCAACAGTTAGTTCATCAGCTTCACTACATGTATGTATAACATGTAAAGGGTCAGTGAAGGAAGATGTGCGAACTCAGAGCCTTAATACCACACTAGCAATATAAAACCTTCTCCCCATTTTGGAGGCCAATATTCATTGAAGATGAAGGTATTGAAACTAAGAAAAATCAGACTTAGATCAAATTATATGGCTATTTGGAATTCTGAAGAAACTAAATTCAGACTAAAAGATCATTAAAAATCACAACTTTTTAGTACTAAAATCAGACTAAAAATCAGTCTAAAATCTGAATAAAATCAGACTAAAAATTAGACTATCAAGTCAACTATACCAGATCAACTATCAGATTCCCCCCATATCGGATCTACTGTCGAGTCTTTAATCAACCAGAGAAGAAGGGAGTTTTCTACAAAGCATAAATCGCAAAGAAAAAAACTAATGGCAAAATAATGTAACCTTTAATTTGTAGAACAAAAATTAGTATAAAACGAAACCCTCATTTCACATGCAGAGAAAAGAGAAGAAATCAATGAGGAAATAAGAAGTCTGCTTAACTTACCTCAAATCCAGACTGGAAATTGATGAAATTTTCAATCCTCTTTTCTGAAGTTTTGTAAATCAAAGTGTGTTCGGTCAACATGGGGCAATTTGGGTATTTGTGTTTATGGAGGAGTAGTGTTTGATTGTTGGAATATGCTATACCCACATACTAAATCGGCATCGTTTCAAGTGGTCTAGAACAACATCGTTTTGATTAATATTAACGACAAGTTGAGAGAGTTAGGATTATAGTTTTTTTTGTTAGGTTTAGATACTTTAAGGTTTAAGGTGTAATGTTTTTCATAGTGTAAAGTGTTTAATAGTGATAGTTTGAGGTACAAAAATATAATTTTTTCAAAAAAAAATATATTTATAAAAAATAGATTTAATAAAAAACTGAATCTCATTTGAAATTTGAGCTAAAACCTTATATATATATATATATAGGTATGAACACTTCCTAGGCAGGATGAGTCCATACCCAAGTTATGACAGGTGTCCACATCTCATTTATGTCAATTGTTAAAATGATTGCATTTACAATTAAAAATTATAGTAAACTAGTAAAATGTTCGTGTGTTGTGTTGCATTGATTATGCAACTCTTTTAATGTAAATTATCAAAAGTTAAAATATAATGGTAAGTGTTCATCAAAATCGCATAATATTTCTGATAGAGAAATGAATTATATGAATTTTTTGATAAGAATGAATACGAATGAAGTTGACGCAAAATAATTTACAACATGTACATATATGGAAGGTTTTTAGGTCATAGTCTAAATAGTAAAATAAATCAAAGTAAGCTTTTTTTTGTTTGCAAATTCCGCTATGATGAGTTGGAGAGTATTGCAAGTTAAACAAATAGAAAAACTAAATTGGTAATGAATAATGATGGAGCAATTGAAATCAGTTAACATGACGTTAAAAATATAATAATAATAACTGAAATATTAATAAACAATTACAGATAGAACACTACTGAGAAATTTAGAGTGCTATTGTAATGAATGATACCTGTCATTGAAGTTTCTTAGAAGTTTCTGAGAATTTGAGAGAATTAGGTTCAACAGAACTTCTCTCCGTTTCCTCTGTTTCCTAATGCTGTTAATTTTATTTGTTTTAATCATTTTATAATTTTTCTGTAATTTTTTTATTGGCTTTTGAGTTTCATTTAGCATTTCCTTTAAAATCTCAAAAGTAACTAAGTTTAATCAGCACATTCATTTCCAATGAGAAATTATTTATTATAGTTAGAAAATTCTTTAACTATTTAACGCAACTAACAATTTTTTGTATATATTATAGTGTTCATCATTTATATATATATATATATATATATATATATANAACTGACTTAAAACTTATTAGTATTTTTGTTGAGTTTGATTACCGCTACTTGTGAATTTATTAATTATTAAATTAATTATTGACCTTCAATAACTTAATTTGTCATTTAAATACATATAATATAAGTATGTATCAAAATGCTTATTTATTAGACAATATGTACATCATAGAATCTAAAACGACTAAAACTTTTAGTATTTCCCGTGAATTTTGATAATCATAAAGTAATTAATTATATACTTATTGATTACGTGATTAAATTGTTTTCATTATGGAATTAATTAGTTACTTGAAACAAACAGGATATGAAGAGTTTCATCAATATGCAAATAATAAATTACATCATTTTTTAAGTTTAATGCATAAGGTATTAAATATTTCATTTTCCCTTTTGGATTACACGGTTTAGCTTCACAAATACTATAATATTTTTGTAGGCTATATAGATTATTTGTTGGTTGTACATTGTAAGTTTATAATATAATTAAACATTCATATCTAAAACTTGTATAAAAATTGCTAAATATAATAAACTAATATAAATGCTAACTCCAACATTTTGAAATTGTATTATATTGAAGTTTATATATAAAAAAGTTTACTATCTATATAAATATCAGTTTAATCATTTAAGTTTATTAAGTAACTATAATACCAGTCTATTGCTAATATAAATTAAAAATAATTAGCCAAGAATACTAATTTGTGTATTAATATAATAAATAGTAATATATGTATATATAATAATAATTGGTGGAACTTGGGTGTTTAAAAAAATGGTTCTGACACTTGGTGTATTGAGTGAGTTGAGTATGGCACTTGACATATTTACAAGTGTCGATACCAACTATATTTAAGATTCATTATCTTAATGAAATTTAATTTATTAAGATTATAGAATTGTGTGTACGTTAAATGTCTCTTTACATTTGCATTGTGGGTGTTAAGAAAAGAAAATATTTTAAGAGACCACTTGGATTTGAAGAGAAATAGAAAATCAATTGTAGCTTTATGCAAAATATGGAATTAAAAAGAAAAATAAAAAATTAACAGATAACTTGATTAGGTTGATCTTCAAATGTGTCTTTACATGAAAAAATGAAGAAAAACTCAAGAGGCATATTGTGGCTGTTATAAAAGACCTCAAAAGGCAAAACGTTGAAGTTATGTTGATGATATTTTTCGGAGAATTGAACCATTGGGTTGATGATTATTTAATGACTTAATTTGTAATTTAGATAGAGTTTTTAAGGACTTTCTGAATATGCATTTAGGAAAATAGTCAAACAAAAATTTCCAGACAAAATGACTTTTTTAGTCTGTGAAAAGACTTTATCTCTTCATGTAAAATAAGTCCCATCTCCTAAAAAATCTAGACAAACAAAAATGAATAAAGCAAAAACTATTTATTTAGATAAAGTAGTTTTTATAAATCACTTGTTCAAATCAAATAATTTTTATAAATTATTTACTCAGTTTAAGTAGTTTTATATACTAGTTGCTATGAGTAAATGATTTATGATTCTGGACTAATAAAAATATTTCTTACTTGTTCAGATTAAGTAGTTTTTATGAATATAAATAAATAAAAATAAATATTGTAAATATTACTTGCTCAAACAAAGTAGGTTTTAATGAAATAACAAAAAAATATTTGACAGTATAAAAGAACCTGAATTCTTGATTTTAAGAACTTGGTCCGTTTCAAACGGCCATTTTTTTTTTCAAATAAACCCATTTAAACGCGTTCATCTTGGTCATAGCGAGTAGTTTAAATAACCCACTTACCCATAGCAAATAGTTTTTTATTATGACATTTTTATTTCTTCAGAATGTTAAAAAATAGTCGGTTTGAGCAAGTAGTTTTTTACTTTGATATTTTTATTTGTCCAAAATGTGAAAAACTACTTGATCTGAGCAAGTAAGAAATATAATCTACTTACTCAGATCAAATAATTTTTTGGTTCTTTAGACTTCTTTGATCAGGAGGACGAAAAATGAATTTCGCAAGAAAAAAGGCTCGAATTCTAAAATCATAAAACTTGAGCCCTTTATTTAAAATGATTTTTGTTAAAAAAATAGTAATTGCACCAAATAGACGAGTTTTGAAAGCAAAGTGAAGAGAAATCAAGTTTTCCAAAATTTTAGGTAAATAATAAATTTTCAATGCCACATCATCAACCAGCTGTTGATAATTTTGCGGTTGATGATTTTACCCTTCATTGACATATTTAATCATCTGATTTTGTGGGGCCGCCTCACTTAATGCGATATCACCATTTTAGAGAATTTCGGGTTATATAATCATTAATATATATATATATATATATATATTTTAATTTAAATTAAATGCATAATAATTGTTTGTTTTGGTTCTATTTTTTTAGTGAATTTCGGTTATGAAAATTATCTTTTCCATAACTGTGATATTGCGATCCGAATTTCCGGCTTTTTTTGAGAGAAATTCAGCATCATTTTGGCAAGTTTAGATTTACCATTAATGTGATACTTTCATTAGTGTGATATTACCATCTAGATTTTCAGATTCGTTTGAAGGACAGTAAACATCATTTTGATTGATTCATTCTCACTATCGTGAGACTATCACAAAGCTTTATACGTTCAAGTCTGTGAAAAAAGTTTGGGTTATGTGGTTTTGCTATTCATTGATATTCTATAGGCATCTCAAGTTTCATGGTTTATTCTCCATATATTTTTAAAGGATTCAATCATGAAAGGTTAGTTTTTGTTAGAAAAATATTTCTCATTTGTTTCTTTTTAGATTATCATAATGTATCATTTTTCTTATTTCAATTTCATTTGAGTTTTCATTATTTTTTGTTTTAAGTGTTTTGTTTATAATTTGTTGGCATCAATTTTTTTATCACTTTTACCCGAATGTTTTACTTGCTACGTACATATTTTTCATTTGTTGTTAATCATCGTTTGTCATTGTGTGTTCAGTACGTGTGTCATTGTTAGATGTTTATATATGTTATTTATGTGCTTCAATGTCATACTTTCAAGAAATAGTGTTCGTTTGATTGAGTGATGTATGTTTCGAAACATGTTTTCTCGTTCAGAGTAAATCATTATATACATATTTTCAATAACGCGTTTATTGTATGAAACAATAAATTTATTGGTTGATCAATAAATGTGAATAGTTTATTTAGAATAATCATATGCTATCCTATTATTATTGTAAATCAACCATTTATAGATATCAAAATGTAGTTTTGTTCTCGTACAATATATCACATATTGAAATATTACTATATTAATTATTTTTTATTGTTTTACATTATTGAGTTTGGATGGTTGACTTTCATGTAAATTTTATAAAAAAATATATTTCGGGCAATTTAAAGATCCATACTATTATTATGTATGATGGAATATGAGATGAGGCAAAGTCTTATGTTGATTTTTGTTCTAAACCTTTTTTGGTTGATGTTAATACGACGTTTGTTGAGCTAGTAGAATGCATCAATATGGTTTTGGATTTTGTTGATGGAAGAGACCAGTTTAAAATTATTGTCAAATTACAATTGGCAATGATTCATCTACTACTGTTGAAATAAAAAAATGATCACGATATTTAATGGTATGTTTCGTTGATAAGCAATGAGAATGGGGTTAACTGTCCACTTATTATTGACAGTAGTAAGTTCAATAAAAACTAATGCCTTGAATTGCAAAATTATATGTTTGACGAAGGTAGTTAATCAGCACCAATCAATTACGAGGATGCTTAAGATGATGGCATTTTTATCGTTGTGGTTGATTTAAAAAATATCCCTAGTAATGTTGACATTAAAAAAAATCATTGTTTAGAAATAAATATGAGTTGAAAAAGGCATTGCTTATAATTGTATTGAAAGAGAATTTTGAATTTAGGATTGAAAGATCCAATCAAGAAAGAATAAATGTCCATTGTGCTAATGATTATTGTAAGTGATTTGTTCGAGCATCTATATATAAAGGTGGTGAGTTTTTGATGGTACGTAAACATATCAAAGAACACATTTGTTCATTAGATATAATTCAAAGTGATTATCATCAAGCAACGCCCGATATTATTAGCCAATGCTTTAAAGTTCGATATATGAATGACGTACGAGATCAGTCAGCTCCCAAAGACATTAATGATCATATGTGTTTGAAGCATGGGGTTACTATTAGTTATTATTGTTGGATCGGGTTTTAAAATTTGATGAAAAATAAATGAATCACGCATGATTCGTGGGCGGAAAATAATTTTTTTTCACAATAAACATTTAATCAGATTAAATATAAAACTTTTCTATCATCACGCGTATTTAAATAAACATATTTAGAAAGGTAGAAATAATTTAATACATTTTTATTGTATAGGAGAAATTCTGATTTGATGGAATCTAATTAATCGTCTAACGTTCTTCCTTATTCGTAGGACTTCAAATAATCTTCACACCAACAACCACGCATAGGATTTAAAAGTATCTCTCATAAGGATATTGTTAGAAATAGAGTGTGAGCTCTCTAAACAACTGAGGAAGAAAAAAATAATTTTTTCTCTTCTTCCTTTTGGTTTTTGGTGGTAACTGTAGGGAGGGGAAAGGGTGAGAGAAACTATTTTCTGCGTTGTATAACTCTTAGCTTAGCTTAGGGTTAGGTTTGTAACCCTTTTATATTAATTAGGAAATTCAACTCCTATATGATAAAACCGAAATTTACCTCCCTAGCATTGCAATCTATGATTTTTACATCTCTCATAGAGTCAAGACTATGTCTAAATTCATCAGTTAAAATCAATAAATTGAATTGATTTCTATCAATTAATTAATTAATTTTTTTTATTTACTAACTATTCAATAATTAGAAAATAATAAATTAATTAATTTGAACCTTAATTCTACTCTTCATTAATTTAGTGATGACACCCATCACATACGAGTTCGGGAAGTGTATCTTGGTCCAAAATACGTTTTTGGTCCAACTGATGTTGTTTCTCATTCTTGTCCTTATGAGCTACTCCTAAGACCGAATTTACCCACATGAATAGAGTTATGGGATTCAAATATCCGACTAATTTATCTCATCAATTCTCGACCTATTTAATTCCGACATCGTACGACTCCTCTATAAGTATGATGCCTAATCAACTCTCGATTCATGCACGCTACATTTTTTGTTGGTGCAAATAAACATCTTTATTTCACATTCCAAATTTTCTTCGTGAATATCAGTAACAAGTGTATGATATAAAATTACCATTTTACCCCTTTAATTATTATCTCCTTAGCTCCTTTATTGACTGTGAATAAGAAAGATATAACAGTGAAGTGTCTTGTACAGTTTACAATGTCTTATTCAATGACTCATATCATCGAGTACCAGGCCCGGTGATATTATTGCTATTGCAATTTTATCACGAATTCCATATCTGTGAATCACGCAACTCCAATATAATTGAATCACGATCCCAACAGCCGATGTATTGTCTGACAGTTCGAATTCACTCATTTGGTGCATCAAAGATCGTAATTAACTAGGTCAGGTTTCGTATTTACCTCAGGATTAAAGTAATTATGAAAATATCATTAATGTGTAATAATTAGATTTAAAGCTAGATAAACGGCTTTGCTCTAAACTTAATTTGTTACTGGTCTATTCAACATGTTCTATAATATGTCTAGGTCAACCGTTACAGTCTCCACTCCCATGTCCCAAGACCGGCATCCTTTGGTTCAACCTAACAATCCTAATCGGACTCGATTGCCAGTCGATCCTAAGACTGCAAAAAATATTTGGAACTATTTCAGATAAGTTTGTCTGAAATACCCCTCTATCTTTACTATTCTTACGTTGATAATAGTTTCAGGACTTAAGTAAATTATAAACACACTTTAATTAAATGAAAACGTTCATTTATTTATAAAATTCAGTAATGTATAAATGTCAGAAAAATAACCAAATACTCATAAAAAATTTTTACATCATACTTTATGGACATAATTCTAACAAACTCCCACTTGGACTAAAGTAGGCGTGCATAATCTCGTATCCCCATGCCCTCGAGATAACCATCAAAGACTTTACTGCTTAAAGTCTTCGTGAATGGATCTGCCAGGTTGTTGACCATCGATATGTGTGTTACTACAACATCTCTATGCTGAACAATCTCTCCGATGAGGTGATACTTACGTTCTATGTGTTTGGATCTTTTATGGCTCCTCATTTCCTTCGAGTTTGCTACAGCCCCACTATTATCGCAATAAAATGTCATGGGCTTGTTAGCATCTGGAAGGACTTCCAGAGTCTTCAAGAACTTTATAAGCCAGACAGCCTCCTTTGCAGCTTCACTAGCCTTCACATATTCAACTTCCATGGTAGAATCATTAATGCAAGATTGCATTATACTTCTCCATACTACTGCTCCACCATTTAGGATGAACATCGATCCCGAAGTGGACCTCCTAGAATCGTTCTCTGCTTGAAAATCAGAGTCGGTATAACCCGCCATATTCAAGTCAGTATCTAAATACACAAGCATGTATTTTCTCGTTATCCTAAGATACTTCAGGATATATTTGACGACATTTCATTGCTCGAGTCTTTGAAAATGACTCACCACACCCACATCATAGCAAATATCTGGCCTATTGCAAAACATCACATGTATGAGACTTCCTATGCAAAACATCGCATGAATGTTTCTCATGTCTTCCTTTTCTTGAGAAGTCTTGGAAGACTGCTACTTGGAGAGGCTGATTCCATCCTTAAAGGAAAGATATCCCTTCTTGGAGTCTTGCATACTGAAACGATCCATTACCTTATCAATATAAGATGCTTGATACGATGTCAATTCTCTATTCTTCCTATCTCAAAAGATTTGAATACCTAAGACAAAGACAACTTCTCCAAGATCCTTCGTATCGAATTACTTTACAAGTCAAATCTTGACATCGGATAATTTTCCTACATCATTCCTAATGAGTAGAATATCGTCCACGTATAAGACTAGAAAAACTATATTCCCTTCATGTATCAACTTATAAACAAAGGGTTCGTCCACTAACAATTTAAAACTAAAGTTCTTGACAGTTTCGTTAAATCTGATATTCCACGATCGGGATTTTTGCTTAACTCCATAAATGGACTACAACAGTTCCTAAACCTTGCCCTCTTGGCCTTTCTCCATAAACCCGTATGGTTGAGCCATATAAATGCGCTCTTCAAGATTGCCATTCAGAAATGAAGTCTTGACGTCCATATACCAGATTTCATAATCGAGGGCAGCAGCAATGAGCAAGAGAATTTGGATGGACTTAAGCATGACCACCAGCGAGAAGGTATCCTCGTAGTCAATACCTTCCTTTTAGGTGTAGCCCTTGGCTATTAACATAGCTTTGGATGTCTTCACATTTCCATCCGGACCTCTCTTTTCTTATAAATCTATTTACACTCTACAGATTTTACCCCTTCAGGAGGATCTATAAGTTTCCAGACTCTGTTTGAGTACATCAATTGTATCTAGACATTCATGGTTTCTTGCCATATGTTTGCTTCAAATCCAGTCATGGCCTGCGAGTAGGAAACAAGTTCATCATGATCCTTATACATATTATTTGTTAAGGCATCTCCATAAGACATGTGTCTGTCATGTTATCTCACTACCTTCCCACTACGTCGAGACTCCATATGTTCAGGCTCCTATTGTGGTTCTTCCATTTTTGAACTGGGATCAGTTCCTGATTGGGGAATCGGGCCACACAACAATTCCTCTAGCACAAGTGTGCTTCTCGGATTCACACTTCTTATATAGCCCTCTTCAAGAAAATGTGCATTCGTGCTCATGCATGTTTTCTTGTCAGTCGGACTATAAAAGACGTATGACTTTGTTCCACTGGGATAACCTATAAATATGCATAATTCTGATCGACTGACCAACTTACCTGTCTTTGGTCTTAGTACATGTGGCGGGCATCCCCATATCCTACGGTGGCTTACGGATGATTTTCGTCAACTCCATATTTGATATGGTGTACTAGACACCATTTTTTATGAAACTTGGTTCAGAATATATATCGTCGTTTTCAAGGCATATCCCCAGAACGAATCTGGGAGCGATGAGTAACTCATCATGGATATAACCATATCCATCAGACTTTGATTCCTTCTCTCTAATACACCATTCTGTTCTGAAGTGCCATGTGTTGAAAGTTGAGAAAGAATACCTTATTCCTTAAGAAAGTTTTCAAACTCTCCTAGCAAGTACTCTCCATCACGATCAGATCGTAGTGTTTTGATTTGTTTTTCTAATTTCATCACAACCATAACCTTGTACTCTTTGAACTTTTCCAAGGTTTCAGACTTTTCACGCATTAGATAAACATGTCCAAAACACGAGTAATCTTTTGTTGGTTACAAAATATTCATAACCTCCTCTTTCTTGGATATTCAATGGCCACATACATCACTATGTACGAGTTTGAGGCATTGAGTGACTCTTTCATGATTTGCTGAAAAAAGGGTCTCTTGGTCATTTTACCTTCTATGCATAGATCACATGTGGGTATTTCTTCCACACTTAAAGTTTATAGTGGACCATCATTTGCAAGTTTCTTAATCATGTCTAGGCTAATGTGAGCAAGACGCAAGTGCCACAAGTAGGTTAGATCGATTGAGTCAGACTTCGACATTCTACTATCCCTTTGTAAATCAGTATTTACTTCAGTGTCACATATCATTGGAACTTTTTGGTTTTACATAGAATAAATTATTTATCAACCATGTAGTAGTAATTAAGCAATCATTTCTAAAAATATCAATATCTTTATCAATGAAATTCATAGTGAATCATTGCTCAATCAAACTAGCTATTGAAGTAAGACTTTTCTAAAAAATTCAGGATATAATAAACATCTCTAAAACCAAAAAATTGTTATCGAATGATAATTTAATATTTCCAACTGATACAGCCGATACTAGTGCTCCATTCTCTAAACGGAAGCTAAACTCACCCTCGTCAAATCATCTACTTTCGAGTTCTGCTTCTTATCTTTCTTCATATCTCTCTTGTGTTTTTTTTTTGCGCCAGAGGTGGAAGACTTACTTTCAGTAAATTTTACCTCCCTAGTCTTCCTTTTGCCCTTTAGAAAAAGGGTCTCAGTAACTTTGCAACTCCTTCATAAGTTCTAGAAGTGAGTACTTCAACTTATTCATCAAGTAATTAAGTTTGAAGTTCACAAAAGTATCTGACATGGTCTCGATGATCATATCAACTTGAGTCTCGCCGTCTACCTCAGCTCCCATAATCTCTATCTCATTTAAATAACTAATGATTAACATCTTATGTTTTCTGATAGGAGTTCCGGGTTTCATCTAACAATTCTTGAAGTTTCACACATCAGCCTATTTGGCTTGAGGACCCTGATCCCTGAACATTTCAGTGATGTTTAACATCGTATCAGTGGCGGTTTCTATGTTCTGATGTTGTTGTTGATACACATTGCTAACATATGGCAAGATGTACCACCCAAAATTCTCATTAGAACGTAGCCAAGAAGTATAAGTATATTTTTCCTCTTTAGTCGATTCAGCAATAGGCTCAAGGGGACAAGGGGTGGTGAGCACGAACTTGTATTTTTCTACCGTCAATACGATATCAAGATTACATTTCCAATCCATGTAAGTTTCACCAGTAAGTTTGTTCGCCTTTAAGATTGTTGAAAGTGAGGATAATGACATGATTACCGAAAAGAATAAATAAAATGGTGTAAATAAATACTCAATCATTTAGGAAAGTAGGATGCATGATGAAAATACTTAAATATTAAAAAAATACTAAACAATATTTCTTCCATGATGTTACGATCAACAATGATAACTTGCCTCATCTAAGGACAACACCCAAGCTAACTCATATCGCATCGAGATTCTTCTCGTTTGGTTAACGCTTCTCAAGATGTCACTACATCTAGTTTAACCAATCACCAAGAGTTTTGGTCACCCTGACCCCATTGACTAGCTCCTATTTGAGATTTCAATGTGCTTTGGTCTAAGTGTTTAACCAACGCATTGGCTCTAAATGTTACTTTGAACTAATAGTCCATCTAGGAGCAGTCCTGCCACACCACTACTTTTAGAAGCTTTAGCTTCTCAAGCAACTCGATGACTCAAAGTGGCACGAGTCTCAAGTTTCTCCCACTGAGAGAGGACCGTTAGGACGGCTCTAAGTCATTCCTCGTGCCAAGATCAAGTTTACGTTGGAGACCTCGAGAATGTTTCAACGTAGACGACCCTCCCATTGGAAAATATTAATTTTTCTTTGCGTTTTCAAAAAACATAACTCTTTATAAAATTGAAAAAATAAGTTTTGAAAATTATAAACTTTAATAAAATTTAAATCACATTTTAAAAATTATAACTTTTATAAAATTTGCATTGCATTTAAATCATAACCCATTATAAATTTAACTACAATGATGCATGTACATACTACATGACATTTTGATATTGACACATCCCTATTTCTATATGACATGGTATATGATGATATGAGATTAATAATTAAAAATTAACCTTTATATGGCTCATTTCTAATTACAACCCATAAAAGAATAATGAATCAATTACAATAGTTTTAAATACTAATCTTCATAGCGTCTATAATTTTTCTCCTTCTCTTTCACGAAGTTCCACTAACTTGTAACTCTTTACAAAAGTCCAGTCCCATATTCAAATTCAATTTAAAATTAATTTTCTAACAATTTTTACTTTGATAAATAAATTACCAAGTAAATTAATCAAATGATTTATTTTTAAAAAAAATTATAAGGTTTGTTATGATGAATTAGTGTTAAAAAATTATGGAGTTAAGTAAAATTAATTTTTAGGACCTGGATTGGGTTTGGAATCAAATCCTAAATTCCTATAAATTATTTGGGCCAAGTAACCCTTACGTGGTCTAACACCTCAATAGGCTTGGTGGGTCCAATCCAACCCAATCCCAATATGGTCTTGTGAACACTAGAGTTTTCAAAACCCTAATGTGTCCAAAACCCAAAGATTTCCAAAACCCAAAGGTTTCCAAAACTCTAAGGTTTTCTAATTCCAAAAGTTTCCAAAATCTCAAGATTTCCTAAACCCAAAAGTTTTTAAAACTTCAAGATTTCCCAACCCAAAAGTTTCTAAAACCTCAAGGTTTCCTAAATCATAATTAGGAAACCTACGGCGGTGAGCGGCGGCGGCAAGCAGAGGCGTGCAACAACATGGGGCAGAAAGCGACGACGACGATGAACTGCGACTTTTCTTGCGACAACGGATTTGCTTGGTATTTAAAGATACAAATTTTGCAAAAATTAAATTACATCAAATCCTATGCCTCAATTTCGGCGTACATCAATTTTAAAATTGAAAATAAGACACCTAGAGCCAATCGATTGGGATCAATTCATAAAACACATTCAAATATGCTCTGAATCTACCATACAAAATATATGTCAATATCAAACATCCATTGATACATACATCTAATCACTAAATATGCATTATCAAGAACCCAAGACTTTTATACCAATTGTTGGATCGGATTTTAAAATTTGATAAAAATTAAATGAACCACGAACTGTTCGTTGGCAAAAAATATATAAATTTTCACAACAGACATTTAATCATATTAAATATAAAATATATTCTTTGATCATGCGTATGTAGATAAAAGTATTAAAATATTTTCTTATATCAGAGAAATTTTGATTTGGTAGAATCCAATTTAATCGTCTCGCGTTCTTCGCAGGACTTCAAATAATATTCACACCAACAACCACTCGTAGCATTCAAAAGTATGTCTCACAAGGATATTGTTAGGAATAGAGTGTGGACTTTTAAACAACTGAGGAAGAAAAAACAATATTTTCTCTTCTTTCTCTTGGTTTTCGACGACAACTGTAGGGGGGGTTTGCAACCCTTATATATTAATTATGAAATTTATCCATATACCCTTTTATGATAAAACTGAAATTTACCTCCATTACACTACAATCTGTGATTTTTACATCTCCCCTAAAGACAAGACTGTGTCCAAATTCATCAATTCAAATTGATAAATTTAATTGATCCCTATCCAATAATCAATTAATTTCTTTTATTAACTAATTATCCAATGATTAGAAAATAATAATTTAAACATTAATTATGCTGTTCACTAATTTAGTGATAACACCCATTACATATAGGCTCAGGAAGTGTATCTTGGTCTAAAACACGTTTTTGATCCAACTAATATTGCTTCTCATTATTGTTTTTATGAGCTACTCCTAAGACCGAATAGACCCACATGAATAGGGTTATGAGATTCAAATACCCGACTGATTTATCTTCATAAATTCCTGACCTATTTAATCCTGACATTATACGACTCCACTTTAAATCTGATGCCGAATCAACTCTCGAGTAATGCACACTACATTTCTAGTTGGTACAAATAAACATATTTATCTCACGGTCTACATAATATTTTATGATGTTTCCGTTCATGAATATCAATAACAAGAGCAAGATGTAAAATCATCATTTTACCCCTATAGTTATTATTTTCTTAATTCCTTTATTGACTGTGAATAAGAAAGACATATCAATGAAGTATCTCATACAGTTCACAATGTTTATTCAATGAATCATGTCATTGAGTACCAAGCCCGATTTATTTATTCACACACCCATCAATAAAGCATAAGGTGATATTGTTGCTATTACAATCGTACTACGAATCTTGTATATGTGAATTATGCAACTCCAACATATTTGAATCACGATCCCAACAATCAAGGTATTGTTCAGTAATTCTAACTCACTCATTTGGCATATCAAAGAACACAAGTAAATAGGTCAAGTTTCATATTCACCTCAGGATTAATGTAATTATGAAAACACCCTTAAGTTGTAACAATTAGATTCAGAGCTAGATAAACGGTTTTGCTCTAAACTTAATTTATTACTATTTTATTCAACATATTCCATAACATGTCTAGGTCAATCGTTAGAGTCTCCACTCTCATGTCCCAAGACCGGCATCCTTTGGTTCAACCTAACAGTCCTAATCAGATCTCGATTTTCCATTCGATCTTAAAATTGCGAGTAATATTCTGAATTGTTTCAGAATAATTTGTTTTGAAGACCCCTCTGTCTTTACTCTTCTTACGTTTATAATAGTTCCAAGACTTAAGTAAATTATAAACACAATTTAATCAAAGGAAAACTTTCATTTAGTTATAAAATTTAGTAATATATAAATGTCAGAGAAATAACTAAATACTCATAAATATTATCACATCTTACTTTATGGACATAATTCCAACAATTATAAGGCATGGAAAGCCAAGAAAAATGCGTTGGATTTGCTTCGAGTCATAAGCAAGATTACCATCATACTGTTATGTACTGAAAGAAAAAAACCCCAGGTATATCATTTTTTTTCAGTAATTCAATGATTGACTACTGAATATGGGATATAGATGCAATATCTTGTGTACATGCTTTAGCTTTAATGGACAATAGGCACTTGAATCCATACTTGTATGTTTTGTCGTATTATTTCAAGAGCCAGCTAGATGCAACATATGATGAATTGGTTCATCATCTTGGTAATAATAGTCAATGGAATGTTCCGGAAGACATTCAAATTCATCATATACTACCTCTTAAAACAAGTCGTTTAGCTGGTAGACCGAAGAAGCAAATGATCTCATCGATAGGTGAATTTAACAAGGTAAAATGTGGAATGTGTCATATGATCAGACATAATCGAAAGAGATGTAAGAACCCGGTGGTGTCAACCAACAGTTAATCAAATAAATAAAAGGTAGAGATTAGATTTCGAGGTTGATATGTTTATGATAAGAGTGTTTTCTTGATCAATTTTTTTGTTTTATTTATTTATTTATTTATTTAAATGATGGTTTTGTGACGATTATTTTTAATAATATGTTGATGATGGTTTTTAATACCTATTAGGTATTTCAGTCTAATGATAATAGTTATTAACTAATGATATAATAGACAATCAGTGTTCCAAAAAAAATTAGATTATTGATATTAACTATTGACTATACACAAATTATTGATTAAGATGTAATTAAACAATAAATTTTTAGATAACCAATGATTTACTTACCAATATGTACTTATGAAAATATCAAACATATATCAAAATAATACCTATTAGGTATTTCAATCTATTGATAATAGTTATTGACTAATGGTATAATAGACAATCATTGTTCAACAAAAAAAATTAGATTATTGATATTAACTATTGACTTTACACAAGTTATTGATTAAGACGTAAATAAACAATAAATTTTTGGATAACCAATGATTAACTTACCAATATGTACTTATGAAAATATCAAACATATATCAAAATAATGGTTATATGATCTTCTGGTTTTTCTCATGAAAAAAAATTGAAAGTCTGTAAGCTCAGACTTGTAAATTTCTTCCCAAGTCACTATACTCAGGGTTGCGATGCTGGATTTCTAGCGCTGTGTCACCAGCATAATAAAATTTGAGCTAGTTTTTAACTTCAATAATACAACACATTTTGAAAATAAAAATTATTCATAAGGAAACATTCATCAAACATAATCAACCATATATTTATCACAAAACTTCTCAATATTCGGTTGATCAAAATATCATCTACTTCAATCCATATATACCAATTACTTAAATCCATAACTATCAACTACTTAAATAATTCACAAAAAATGTATCAGATCTATCAACTACCAGTTAAAGTACTTAAAGCAGTAAAACGTCAAGTTTTTCAATCAATCACAGTTAGTAAACCAAAACATCGATCTATTCATCTCCTTCTTGCGTCTAAGTGATGATATGAGAGTTTGGAGGTGTGAAAATGTTAGTTCCATGATGCGGGATGATTTCCATGTTCTGTTCAAAATTTTGCTTCTTTTTTCTCTTGCCATAAAGTTTTGTTATATCAAGTCCCTTTCCCTTGCATTGTCTGATTCATGACACCCTTTTAGTTAGAGACTTGTTGACGGTTGGTGGAACATGTGGTGAAACAGTGGGCTGGACAATGGGTGCTTCCTGTCATTGAATTCAGATTTTATGTCGCTCAATAATATACATATATATAGTTATTCAAAAGTATATCAATTATTTACCTTTATATCATCCAAGCTTAAATATGGCAGATTGCTAAACACACCATCATGACTGTCCTTGTTCAGTTCAATGGAAATTTGACAGTTAGGTCCATCTTCCATGTCCTTATTTGAAGCTATAGTAGTTTGTGTATGAATTTGTTGATCTTCCACACCGTTGTCGACGTCCTAAAATGGACGTTATCAGTTTGTATTCATAATTGTGTAAAATATTATATTCAGTATTCCAATGATTTACCACACAAAATAAATTACATTTTATAACAGTGCATATAATGATCAAACAATGAAAGAAATAAATATTCTTCCAAAATCACAAAATAATTCATAATCAATTATTGATATACATACATTTGTCTTTGATAGACTCAACAACTCTTCCAACATAGGGTTGATCCTTTCAAATTGCTTATCAACTTTTTTCTTTAGATGTTCTAATCTAACTTTAATAAAAAATTCTTTCAATGTTTTTCTTTTCTTAGGTTCAGAGACTTCGACAATATTCTGAGATTCAATTTGAGCGTCATCAATTTATGGTTGAGTACCAACCACCTCTTTACCTTTGGATAGTCCAAATTTTCTATCATAGTTGATACTCTTTAATTCATCGAAGTTGCTTGAAATTTATCAATCTCCAGCTTCAATCATTAAATGAAAGTATGTCAAGTTAATAAAAAATATATATTTAAATATAATATATCAAAATTAATTTATACTTTCATTCTTATGCCTAAAAATCATGTCCGTTAAATCCCTCTTGTCTAGTTGACATGTCCTCTTTGCAAACGACATCGATGGTGTCGTCAATAATATTATTGTTTTGAGTGCCCAAACGATTAAAGCATATGAAAAATCATAGAAAGGATGTGCATTGCTATAAGGAAAGTTACTAATATTCCTCATCCATGCAACCATTACCTCAGATGCCAACTTATCCCAAGGATATACATCAAACAAGTCATCGTTATCAACCAACAAAATATGAAAATGGTCAACCAAAATATGCTCATGCTTTGGAATCAACAGATTTTTCAGGCAATACAACTTTGCAAGCTTAACTATCTCCTCCTCCTCCTCATCATTTTTGGCAATTATCCAAGTATCAAATGCGAAATTCAACATATTTCTAGAGTCCATCTTATTATTCTTGAAATACTTTTCTTTCAATTTTCCATCTCCTAAACTAGCTCTATTAGGTATGTACTGATGAAGTGTATCTCAAACCACTTATGACCGCAAAATCCCTCATGGTGAAACGAGCCACCCGTTCATTGAAATTAGAATAAATGGAATCACTCATCTCATTGAGCCAAAAACTTCTTAATTTGGAAATCAAGAAAATGTCCAAAACATCCTTTCCTGAATGCCTTTCTCTGCTTTTCATTTAAACTCAGATTTACATGTTCCATTATTGTTAGCTTAGATAATGATTCAACATTTTATTTTTGTTCTAGTTTGAGTCAGATACAATCAATTTAAAACCCTATAACAATATAATATTGCCTAGAATTTTATAAAAATAAGTATATAAAGATTTTAAAATATATTGAATCCCATTTTACCTCGTTTTGATTTTCTTCATTGAAACGCAACTTACGCTTTCTAATTGATATTTTCTTGGTGCCTTTTTTGGTTGATTTCGATGACTCACCTTCAACACTTTTGTCCACTATAATCATACTGTTATAAAATAATAAACAAATGATTATCAGAATTTGATAATGTTCAATCATATAACATAGTAGATAATCAATATGTTATTGCCATCTTGGTTATAAAATGATTGAGGAAGTTAATAAACTAGCGATTTAGATGGATATTAAAGATTTTATTAATTATGATTTAAATATATTGTTAATTATAGTTTTCTAATTTGTAGGGATCAATTAAGTATATCAAATTTACCCCAAAATATAGGTAGAGTATTATATATAGATTAGAAGCATATTTATATAAAATTATTGATTATTTAGAAAACTTGCTATTTACCTAAACCAATTGAAAACCAGTTATTTCTTAAAACAACCCATAATATTATCTATTATGCAAAATTTCCCAAAAATAAACTCTTGCAAGATTCTGTGACTAGTTTCAAGAAGAACGAGGCTTGGGTTTGGTTAGAAACAATAGACCTTTAACCCATGAACCAATTTGATTTGAGCCATCGTGCTGCTTCCAAAATAAGTAATGTTCATAAACAGCAAACTTTAAAAAAATCATCCAAAATGGCCACAAGTATAAAAAGCCTCAAAATAGCCAACTGACATGATTTTCGAAAAAAATAGTCTATCACGCGCAATAAATATTTCGGTTCACGCGCACCACTTACTCTAAATTTTAGTAGTTTATATAATATATAAAGTATATATTATATAATACCCATATGGTTTCCATAATATATTTTATATATACAGTTTAAATTATATAAATTTTATGGACAAAAATTCAAAATTTCACTTGCGTGCGTGGGGAATGGTTTTTGGCCATTATTTATTTATTTTATCTTTGGCCGTTTGTTTTCTTAAAAGTTATCTATTCTTGATGTTCACCCTTTCAACATAGTATTTATCATAAATAGGCTATTTAAAAAAAACTACAAAAATAGTTTTAAGTATGAAAAATATCAAAATTAGCCACTTTAAGGGTGGAACACTTGTCCAAAAATAAATTTTGACCTTAAATGAAAAAATTCGGCAAAAAAGCAACGGAGAATTCGATGTAGATAGTATATATGATGTATATCATATATATTATATATATTATATATAAAATATATTATATTGACATTTTGTTTTTTACGAAATTTATCGTGTTTTTAAAATTTATATGTTATATATGTAGTATATTTATGGTATGTACTAAATTGTATATTTCATATTAGTTAAATTTTGTGATAATAATAATGTTAGATTATATTTTTTTCTCTTTTTAATGTATGTATATAATATATTTTGTAATAAATATAATTACATTTATACAAACGTTACTTGAAATCTTAAATTTGATTGATACAAATATACTCACAATCTCACAAAGACACACACACACACACACATGTTATTCATCACATGATAATCTTGATGATATTATGTGGTGGGATAGTGGTATATGGTTGGATATCTAGATCTGTAATCAGGTAAAATATTAATTGATTTATTAAAATAATTAAATAATTAATTAATGTAATTAACTAAAATAATAATTGATCAATCAATTAAATTTGTTATTCCAGAAAATGAGATAAATGGAAAAGAGTGAATAAATTGGTGAGTTAAGGGAGGGGAGTGGGCTGGGTACCTGAGTGGGGGAGGGGAGTGGGCTGGGTACCTGAGTGGGGGAGGGGAGGGGCTGGCTGGGAGGGGCGTGAGGGAGGGGATGGAAGCAGGCTGGGTGGAGAGTAGATTGGACTGGAGAAGCAAGCTTTGAGAGGTTAGTGGCTATTTTATTATTGAAGAAATTATACATTTCACCAGTTTTTAGGGCCATTCTACATAAATGTCTTTTTTTTTTAAATTGCATGTATGGCCATTTTTTTAACAGTGGTATTTCCTCTTTTAATTTCTTTTCCTTTCTGCCCATATCTTCCCCGAAGTGAGCTTTGGTTTCTAGGGTTTAGAAGACAGCTCCTCGCCACTGTTGTTCGTCGACTGCCTTCGTTCATCACCGTTCGTGGTTTGTGTTTCGGGGAAGATAGGGTTTGTCGGGGGTCACTCATCGTTCTTCGGCGCCCTATTGTTCCTTGCCGTTTGTGGTTTGTGTTTCAAGGAAGATAGGGTTCGTCTGGGGTCTCTCGTCGTTCTTCAGCGCTCTACTATTTGTCGCCGTTCATCGGGGGGTCGTCATGTTCTTCTTTTTCAGTGCGTTTTCCTTTGTATCAACGACAAAGATGCCATTAGAGTTTAAAATTGAGTGCTTGTTCAAGATGTAATGCGTTGTTAGGATTTCATTCTTGGATCTGAAAGTTTTTTAAGATTACTGATTGGATATGAGGTTTTGCTGGTTTTTTCGCGATGGTCTTTCTGGTTTTTTCATTTTTTTGGATTGCTTTATACGCGACATCGATTTTTTTTTCCAGATCTTGTTCTACGTGATTGTATTTAAATTAGATATCATGCGTATCTAATTTATATACATTACGCATAGCCAAAACAAAACAAACCAATGTTTTAATTGGATACTATATATATCTAATTTATTTACATTACGCATAACCAGTGTAAGAGTGTTCAATGTTTCATATTACTCTTGTGTTCATAAACAAAAACAAACCGGGTAATTAGATACCATAATTTATATACATTACGCATAACGAATTTAAATGGTGTTTAATATTTCAGATTATTATGGTGTTTATGATTAAAAATAAACCAGTATTTAAATTAGATACCATACATCTAATATATATACAATACGTATAGCCATTTTTTCCCTTCTGTTAAAGCCACGTGTCATTAAATGGTAGCTACAGTTACGCGTGAGGCTGTTGCACGCGTAATTGTATCGCGTGTTTTAGGCTCTTTTTCATGAAGAGCCTAATAGTAAATGATGAACCATTTATCATTACCTCCCAGGCCGCCTAGTCATTTTTGCAATAAAAAAAGTTGGACGACCATTTTGCTACATAAATGGCCCAAATGGCCGTTTGTATAGTTCTATATTTTTTAGTCAGAAATTATTGTAGATGGCCCTATTTGCTAAATAATATGCAACAATAGCCCTCAAATCTATTACATGCAGAAATTGCCCTGTTTAATTTAGAAATGTTTAAGTCAATAGCATAGTTACTATTTTTTCATTTACTTCCTTCAAAAGCAGATTTAAAATAGCACTAACTAATTGAAAAAATTATTCTTCCTCAGCCAAGTCTCATTAATTTGCAGAATATTCTTCTCTTTGTCCATGGGCGAATTGGTTGCAGGGGCAGGAGATTCTAAACAATTAGCTTCATTTTTCACAACGATGTCAAAGTCCTCTGATATCATTGTAGTCCGATATATTGGTGATAGTCCGATCCACTGTCGTCACGCCCTTTATTGTGACGTGACGGTCGCTACAACCGTGACAGGCAACGACGTTTGTTGATGAACCGCGAGGTGGTCGGGAATCTGTAGAAATGAAAAGAAAAGGAAATTGTGAAGAAAGTAAATTTTTGTTAGAGATAAATTTTTGAGGAAGAAGATGAAGGAGTTGATAAAATTAATCATAATTGTCATGACATAATTGGGTGTTAATTGAGTGGAGTCCAACCATATAAAGGGTTCAGTTACGGTACATTCCTGTACCAAACATAATGTGAAATAACCATTAGATTATTTTGGTGGGCTCCATAAGATATGATCTAAATGTATGTTTTTTTCTGTATGGTACGTACAACGTACATTAACTTTTTTTCATGTTTTAATGGACTACAGCTGTGTTAGATTATTCATTGATTAGCTTTTCCATGGTTACATTCCCATCAAAAGGTAGATCTCACTATAGTCCACCTACTGTCTTGAGTGTCATAATAGAAATATTACAATGTCAATGGACATTATATGTAATAATGATGTAATTAAAAAGTGGCAATGGTAAATACGAAAATTGCAGGGCTTTTATTAGAAGTGTGAGCGATCACTGTGCACATAATATCAAGTGTCATACCTAAAACATATTCTTACTCTCTCTTTTATTTTTAATAAAAAAGTGTATGGTTAAAAAGATGTTTACGAGTCGTAATTTTTAACCGTGTGAGTCTGGAGATGCAGTGTACTTTGCTACATATATGTTACTACATTTTATATTTTTTCCTTGAAATGCATATAAATTTTACTAAAATGTAATTGATTTTGATATTGTATTCGTGATAATTCAACAGTAACAATATTTCATTAATTATATGTCAGAAAATTTCAAAACATGTTTAAAATTTAGCTGCTAGTTATTCCCATTGAAAATGTTTGTTTTAACAATTGCTGTCTCGTTCTAGAAATAGGAGAACTATCTGCACCATACTCTTATTATCTCATTTATTTTGAATAAAAAATGTCTCTAGTTAAATAAATGTTTACGGGTCATAAAATATTTTTAATTGTTTCAGTCTGGAGGCGCAATGTACTTGTTGCATATTTGTTACCGCCTTCTATGTTTTTTCATTGAAATACATAAAGATTTTACTAAATTATAATTAATTTTAATATTGTCTTTATATTATTTCAACAATTAATATTTCGTTAATTATATTTCAGAAAATTGAAAAAATATTTTTGACATATGGATTATGGAGATGTAACATTAAGGATACATATAAAACATGCTGTTAAAACTAGGAGGAAATAAACTTAAAGATGTTCAAATACGAGTATCTCAAAACCAAAGCTTCAACAAAATATCAATGCAGTACTAGTCATCTACCTCAACTAATTCATAACCAACATCCAAATATCGTTCTAAACATTCAAACATTCATACCTCCAAATATCTAAGAAAGTTATGCAAGTTTTTTAGAGTTTTCAAATATGTCAAACATCTTTCAAAATATGGTCTAGGTATTTCATCATCTCTTATGAAAGAATATTGAAGGATGGTGGCTCAAATATGAGCATATGAAAAATAGTAAAAAAAACATATTATATTTTATGTAAAGAAGTTCTTGCATGATGTAAAAGGAATATTTACAAACTTACTTCATTTGTTATAGCCGCAGCCAGATTTCTTTCCCCCGTCTAAATTTCCATCAACGTTAACCTGCACTCATCAATTTTAAAGGGATAAAAAATACCCATTACTGCAATGTTGCAAATAATATTTATTCATTTTTAATATGATTAAGAAGTGTAAACATATTGTTAACAACATGTTAACTATATGTTTACCAATCAATATCCATATATTAATAAAAGTAAAAAAATGAAACATAAATAGATCACAGTCTCAGATGTCAAAAACTACATGATGTAGTCACAAAAAATAATGTGAGAATAAATCCATAAATTCAAAAAGCGCTCAGGGAAAATAGAAAATAATGGAACAATATATGGAAAAGATTTTAAAGTCTCTTGCCTCATAGATAAACTACCAGTCTCTTTGTCGAACCTTGCCAACACACTTAGGCACAAGTATCACTCAAGAAAAGTCATGAAAACTGATGTCTATAAGTATTACTTAAGAGTACTGTCAATAATATTTTTACCATTTGTGTAAACATGATGTTTACTTCTTATACTTCATTAATAGCGACGGACAAGTAAACCAAAATAGTCTAAAATAGGCATATAATGCTGTGAAGAAAAATATCATTAGTTTTAAATAGATTTCTTCTAATTGACATGATTATCACTAGTTTTAAATAGTACTGAAAAAATCAAATCACCAAATTTAAGTTTTAGTCAACCATATTTCTTTGTTTATTAGTTGATAATGATATGAAGAAAAATAATATTACTATAATTACTATTTCATATTTTCAATGCAGTAAAAACAATTATAGTTACTATTTACTCCTTGATATTCTTAGCCATGACCATCATTCATCATGACCCAAAAGAAACCAGGGTAAAAAAAACATAACTCATCTTTCCAGATCATTTTCATCAATTTTGACTCTGTGAATTTAAGAAATTGGAAAAGCCAATAATTCTAAAAATTTTGTCAATTTTGTCTATGTGAATTTAAGAAATTGAAAAGGTACACTAGAAAAACGTATCCTCACTTTTTACAGACCATTTTCATCTTTCTTCACCTCTTCATGAATATTAAAATTGACCCACACAACAAAGATCACAAACTAACCCAAAATGCTCACAGATAAATACAATTTAACTACCAAATAAACAACAATACAAAGAAGAAACATAATCGATGGAAACTGAAAAGGAAACCCTTCTCATTCTTAAATTCATAAAGTCATAACCGTGAGGCGACGATGGATGGGCGTGAGGTGACGGTGGAGGGTCGTGAAGTGCCTAACTCAACGTCGATGGCTAACAGTGGCTGTGCGTCGGTGGCTCTGTGGTTATTGATATGGTTGTAGCTTGCAGGTGGCTTGCTCGTGGAAATCGCGTGAAAGAGAGATGGGAGAGACAATTAATTGTTGTTTTTGTTATGTAGAGAATTAATTTTGATATGTTTTTTATTTTATTTAGTGGGCTATATTAGTTGGTGGACTATTTTTATAGTTATTATTATCTAGAGGTTATTGTTATTAATTATTTATATAATAAGACTATCCATATCAAAAATCCTTTTTTATTTATGTTTATTTTTGGGTTATTTGTGTATTATTTTCTTACAATTGTCCATCTTCCAAAAAGACCTACTCAAACACCATCAGAACCAAAACATTGAACACTATCAAAATTCTCCAGGTTGTTCTTTGAATTATCGTATCCATTGTCAAAGGAAGAAACCCTAATTTGTTGTTTGAATTCATTTTTTATTACTTTGTCATATCCACGGCAAAATCAAAAATCAAATTCTTCTATCAACTTTGTCCGTTTCCTTTGACTTGTCCAACAAAAACTGAAACGCTCTATCAAACCCTCAACCTCTCCACTTCTTTCATTTCATTTTACTATTTTCGTCCCAGATTCAAGTCCCTCTCTATCAAGTCCCTCTCTGAGATACTGTTTATGGCGATAGCCCGCCCTTGTTCGATCCAAAACTCCAACTTTCCGAACTTCCACTTTAATTCGGTCCAAAACCCATCTCAGAACCTCAATTCTAATTCTATTTTTGCACTGTTCTATATCTGATAATATCTCCATGGCCGCGGAGGCCACAGAGACCACGACCAAGTTCCCGAACCCGGATTTCCGACAGGTCCCTTCGCCTCCTGATTTCCATCGGGAAATTATTGTCCCGGCCCACGATGGCCTCCAGTTCTGGCAGTTTATGGTTGCCGGTTCAATCGCTGGATCGGTCGAGCATATGGCCATGTTCCCAGTCGACACCGTCAAGACTCATATGCAAGCTCTTGGTTCATGCCCGATTAAATCGGCTGGTGTTCGGCAAGCCCTTCGGTCAATTTTAAAGTCTGATGGACCGGCTGGGCTTTACCGTGGGATTGGCGCCATGGGTCTCGGCGCTGGACCTGCCCACGCAGTCTATTTTTCTGTATACGAGTTCTGTAAAAAGTCCTTCTCCGGTGGGAACCCAAACAATTCAGCCGCCCATGCCATTTCCGGTGTCTTCGCGACGGTTGCGAGCGATGCAGTTTTTACGCCGATGGATATGGTAAAACAGAGATTGCAGTTGAGTAATAGTCCGTACAAGGGAGTGTGGGATTGTGTAAAGAGAGTATTTAGAGAAGAAGGGTTTAGGGCATTTTATGCATCGTATAGGACGACGGTTGTGATGAATGCGCCATTCACGGCGGTTCATTTCTCGACATATGAAGCTGTAAAGAGGGGGTTGATGGAGATCTCGCCTGAGAGTGTAAATGATGAGCGGTGGGTTGTTCATGCCACTGCTGGAGCCGCTGCTGGTGCTTCTGCTGCTTTTGTAACAACACCACTTGATGTCGTTAAAACTCAGTTGCAATGTCAGGTATTCCCTCCCTCTCTCTCTCTGTAATCAGTAAAGGTTCATTTGTTTGTGAAATCTAGAATAATTATGGCAATCGGATTAATGACAAAACATGATTGATATATTTGATTGTGGGTGATAATCTATAGAATAAAAGGGAGATTTAGGATTTTTATGTTGGGTATATGTATAATTTCATGAAAAATATGTTTGTATAACTTTCTGGTAATTTAATTGACTTCTCATGATTCTTTTGCCTTGGTAATTTGGGATCCCTAGCAAATTCATTTCATTCGGCAGATTGCTAGCAAATTAGGATCACTGCCAGGCTAAAGAATTAATCCAAACAAGCAAGACATTTCAATTATCAAAGGATTCCTATATAGGATTGCAGCTACCAAACGGCCTCTAAGTGACATAGTTAGGCTTAGGACTGAGTGACTTAAGCTTAGGACTGAGTGGCATAATTAGGCTTAGGACTGAGATGATTGTTGTAGTTTCATCGTGGGAATTTGACTATCTTATTGGGGGTGGGAGAGGGAGGAGGCAAAGAATTGTTATTTTATCAAAATTGAGACAATTAAAGTTTTCTACTGCAAAATATGGACAAAGTTAGTGTTAAAGTTTATAATGAAGCTACTTAAACAAAATACAATATTCAATATCTGCTAGACTAGAATTGTCTTCTCGCCTTAGTGCAAAAGAGTGTTGTGAACAATGAACAATGAACATATGCCTTTCCCTGCAGTTTAAGTATTGTAGTTATGTCCTCTGATTTGATCTATGTTAGGAAATGTGAAAATCAATCGATTTTGGATCTAATATGGAAAGCTTACTGCACATGATATCCACAAGTCTTTTACAATAATCAATTTAAGAATATAAGATACATTTGCAGTATCAGACGAAATCCATTTTGAAGTTTCAGGACGCTTATCATCCATCATTCCCATTGAACTTTGTTGTTTTTTTCCTCCTCTAACGTAATGTGGTGATATCAAAATCAAGGAAAATTATATAACAATAGCATACTGGGAGGAGAGAAGAAGGGATAGATGAGGACAGAGAAAAATGATAAATTTTTTCTCTGTCCTCTCCATTCTCTCTTTCTTTCTTCTTCCAGTGTGTTACTGTTAACAGCAATGGAGAATGACTCCAAAATCAATTATGTTAAATATTTTATGTTTTGAAGATTGTTGAAGTGTTTTAACATTTTTTCCGGGGCGGACAGGGCGTATGCGGATGTGATAGATTCAAAAGTGGTTCAATTAGAGATGTCATCAGAACGATATTGAAAAAAGATGGAAGTAGAGGGCTTATGAGAGGATGGATTCCAAGAATGCTCTTTCATGCTCCTGCTGCAGCAATCTGCTGGTCTACATACGAAGCTTCAAAAACTTTCTTCCAAGAACTCAATCAAAGTAGTAATAGTGACACGGAAAAGTGAACAATCCCGAGCAGAAAAACAACAATTTTCTGGTATAATTTACAGTGAGAGCTTTTACTTGAGAGAAAGGATCTAGGCAGGCAGAACAAGGGGAAACACATAGAGAAGAGGTATAACGGGAGATGTGATATTAATAGGTGACACTGGAAGTTAATGTATAATGTTGTAGGTTTAGTAATAATCTCATTTACAAGGTTCGGTTCATTCATTTATTTCTCTTTACTTAATGATTCTGTGTTCATGAGAGCTGCCGAGAATCACTTTCTTGATGTATTTTTATACAATGGTTTCTTAGTGCTGTAGAGCCATCATAGAATTTTGTTGGGTGATTGAAGGTTCTGAGTTGATTGTATTTGTATCATTTATGTTGAGGTGAATGCATATTCTTCTTCAACCATTGTCTTCTTCTTATGTAGTCTTCTGTATGCAATACCTAAATTTTTGTGTTAGTCCTAGCTGTCCAATTTGGTCTTGATCGACTGAAATCGGTGCAGATTTTGTGTTTTTTAATTGTGAATTTTTGGTATGACTAAATGAAGTTCTGATCTAGCCAAAAGATGAGTTGAAATGAATGATAACTATAGCTTGACAAGGTATGAGTAATTAATATTTATAGTGTTAGGATATCAACCGACGCACCAGTGGTCTAGTGGTAGAATAGTACCCTGCCACGGTACAGACCCGGGTTCGATTCCCGGCTGGTGCATTTATTCCTTTTTTGCCGCTTCCTCTAACTGACAAAACGCCAATGAATCAGCCTGGCTGGTGCAGTCAATCTATGCGGTTCCAACTCAATTTCCACCCAAAACCTTAATAGCTTAATACTTGAAATTCAGTTGTCCCAAACTTTTTTTATTTAGCATGTTGACGTATTAAAAATTATTTAATGTGATTTTATTATAATTTTTTTTTTGTAAATTTACTACGAGTGGATATCTAAAAACCGTGAATTTACTAATACCTTAAGGAATGTGATTTATATCTTGCGCACACTAATCGTTTCCATTTGGGCTGGCTTCATCAATAGACGAAGTAGGTCATCGCATGAAGATATCCCATTGTTTGTTTTTTTGGACATCCATTTTTCTTTTGGTACTTCCTTACTTTTTTATAATACATAATTAATTCTATATTCTATTAATTATGAGACAATCATCATTAAACCTTTAATGAAAAGTTATTATATTTCGATATAAATTCACTGCTAGGTTTAAATCGATCAGAGCATCTAATAGAAATCATTAATTTACATTATGATGTGTACCTGAGAATAGTTTATCGTTTTAGATTTCTAACTTTTGTGCAAGATAAAAATCTTAGAGAGCACTACTCACTCTGACAGTTATGAATAATAGATGAGGTACTACAGAACATATAATATATATATATATATATATATATATTATATGTTCTGTAGTACCTCNGTTGAGATTTAATCTCATAAGTTGGAAACCATAATCCAACATTATTACATATTCAATTAGATCACAAAATCGATATGTATAATTTAATCCATCAAATAATGATAATTACATTGCTATCTCAATTAAAAGAAAAATTATTGCAAGGACCACAAAAATAATACTTTATTTTTTAGAAAAATAATTTTTTTCTAACAATCTCTCACTTGGTCCATGTACTTCAAGTTGTTAGGATTGCAACAACGTTAGGAAACTTGAGTGGCCAGTTTTTTGTTTTCTTAAAAACATAATTATCAAAATAGATGGATTAAGACTTCAAGAAACACTCTCATCCATATACTTCCTTAATATTGGATCATGAATGTTTATACTGATAATATATTAGTTTAGACAGTTCCATGGTAAAAAAATCAACTCTATCTAGGATTTGAGCAAATAAAGTGTGGTTTTACTACATATCATGAGCATGTGTGTAAGGAAAAATTTCCTCAGACTCAAAAAATAAGATTAATGAGAGAGAGAGAGAGAGAGAGAGAGAGAGAGAGAGAGAGAGAGAGAGAGAGAGAGAATTCTCAAGAACAAGTATATAATTGCTTGAGTTTGTATTGAATGAATTGATTTACAATTGGTCTATATTTATAGGTTCTTGATTAGTTACAAGATTTAGCTAAATCCCTTTAAACTCAAGGAATCAACAAAATATACCTCCTAAATTAAGCTTATCACATCAGACTAAGTTTATCTAATCTAGCAACTGATCGAGCTTAGTTTATCTTTATCAATAACTACTCAAATCTGAACCGTCAGATGAGACATGATGAGATCAGTGATTCATGTGGGTTTTTCCCACTTGGCCACGATGGTAATCCATTCTTTCCGCTTCTAATTGGTCATGCTTACTTATATGGCTTCTTAGACGCTTTTCACCTATGCATTTTCCCCTATTGCATTCAATATCACATAGTGAAATTAATTTGAAATATTAAAATTTTTTTCCATCATTGATATCATTACTCTCTGCCTTTTTTGTGCATCATTTATGATTGTTTCTCCCGTAATCTTTAGTCATTTTATCTTCCAGTTCAAAGAATGCTTTACAAGCATCATTTCAGAGTAACCTTTTTATCTTCCCGTTCATAGAATGCTTTACACACGTCATTTCAGAGCAACTTTTCATCGTCCCGTTCAGAGAATACCTTACATGCGTTATTCCGAAGTAACCTTTCATTTTCCTGTTCAGAGAATGCTTTACACGCGTCATTTCAAAGCAACCTTTCATCTTCCCGTTCAGATAATGATTTACATGCGCTATTCCAGTGCAACCTTCCATCTTACCGTTCAGAGAATGCTTTACACGCATCATTTCAGAGCAACTACCCATCTTCCCGTTCAGAAATGCTTTTGCAAGCGCGCTAGGTGTCATAACTTTACTCGTCAACAGTCGCGTCTTTTCATTTCTTGTCTCGCTGTTCACATCTCCCAAGTTGCCAGTTCAAACGGTATCATTTCCATTATCTTCAGCCCTCGATTGCCCCGTTCTAACAAACTGTTTTATACTTTCTTTTGAAATATGCTGCTTATATAAGGCTTCCTTTCCCATTTCCTTCCTTCACTTTTCAGTTTTCTATCTCTTAAGTTATCGTTATCGTCCTCCTTCTTTCTTCTTCTTTTTTTTTCTTTGATTATGGAGAAGTGGAATATTCCCGTACCCTTAGTAAGAAACTCAGAAGAGTTTAGACTATTTATGGCCTGTTACCGAAAATATTTCCCCCAGATGTTTTATGTACGTTAGGAGGGAGTGAATCCATAGGCATTCCATGTAATCCTCCCTACCAAATCACTCTTAGCGCTATTGTCATAACCTTAGGTCTTAAGATTCCATTTTCCCCTTTGTTTTCCTAGTTCTTTCACACAGTGGGTTTAGCTCATTCTCAATTCACTCCTAGCTCTTATAAGATCCTCCTAGTTGTAGATTCTTTTAATAGGAAGTAGAATTTTGGTTTAGGGTTAGACGAACTCTTTCATTACTACATAGCTAAATTCTAAGTTGACATTTATTACCTTGCCCCTCGTCTGTCTGAAAAGGGAGGGGGTTTAATAACCAGAATCCCAAAAGGAGGTAAGGGTGAGAGAGGGACACTCTCTTGATTGGTGGGAACTGAGATGATGATGGCCGCTGAACAATTCCTAAGAAATGGGCAATTTTCAATAAGTCGTCGGAGCTTCGATTTTTGCCTTTATTTTCTCTTATTCGCTTATTCCTTCCCTTTATTTTCTAACTGATGTGCATTTCTTTTTTACTTTCTTCTTTTGTAGCAAAGAAAAATCCAAAGCCCTATCTGTCCAAAGAGTTTAAGGTAAAGCATTAAATCTGCATAATATCATATCATAATTTACACAACTAACTCTTTGGTTTTTAGAAGGACTATCTTCATTTGTTACTCTCATAATTGTTCATCAAATAGTGAACAAATATTTAAAATAGTTAAAAATGAACATGTTCAATCACTACTAAACGTATTTTTTTTGTCACTACAAGAGAAGAATGCTACGATAGTGGCCAAGAAACGCTATTGTTGCATTTTCATAGCGTTTTCCAAAATGCGATATTAGCCAACATTATTAAAAATCGGAACCTACGATAGCATTTTTTAAACGCTATGGTAGCCTTGCCATAACGTTTTTAACCGCTATGGTTGCCCTGCCATAGCGCTTTTTTAAACGCTTTGGTACCCTATTACAACATTTATAAATGTTGTGATAAAATTTTTATAGCATTTTTAAAACCATGGTATATCTTTCATAGCATTTTTCAAAATCGTAAAAGACATTTGATAGCATTCTTTTCATGCTATAACTAACTTAGTGAACATACTTATTCTTGCAATTGTACAAACTTAAAAAATAATAAATTTTTGACAAAATATTACAAAATAACATAATCACATAACGTTTTATTTAATTACTCAAAATTATTACAGACTATTGTCCGCTAGAAATCATAGTTTCAAATGACAAATACATATTGAATTTTTACATAGAACAAGCAAAAATACTATATCGTAAAGAGAAAGATTAAAATCTAGTACGACTCTAAATCTAATTATGAAGCTTTAGAAACCGGTGTCGTTTGCTGTAGAGGCAAGATCAGTGCTTCGACCGATTTTAATAAAAAATAACTTGGTCGAAAATGTTTGATCAGTAAAAGAAGCCACAACACAAATACTCCAAGGTGTAACATTTTGTACCGAAGAAGGATTAGGACCATCATTACCAGCTGAAAAAACAACAGCAACTACAGTTTGCATTACATGAATTGAACCAATTTGAGTAGCTGGCCCATAAGAAGGATTATGACCATCATTCTCATACAGTTTATTTTCTTTATTAATTCTTAGAAACTAATATATTCACAGGTAATACAAGAATAATTAAAAAAGAAGAAATTAAGGATGTTAACTTATAATTAACTTAGTTAGTCATATTACTGGCCAAGGTTCCTGCCTGTGTTGCATTAATTCTTGATAAAACCCCGAAAATCTTTGCTTGTAGCTATATAACATGGCTTGCTTAGCATCTTCTTTGCTGAAAAGTTGAAATTTATATTCAAACCAATCCATAAATATAGTGTATATTTAACCAAACAAAAAACTAATTAAATATAGAGAAAATATCAGAGTGAACCTACATATTAGAAAATAGTTGTAGATGATGTTTTGAAGTGATGTCAGTTTTGTTAACAAGGTTGAGACCTAAGTGAGGGCAGTAATGATTTATAAAGAAAACAAACCATAATTACACTATGGAAGATTCTAAGAAAGATATTCACTTCATTTCTAATATAAATTAATGTAGAAAATCATAAACAAAAAGAAGCTTAATGAAACAACATATTTGTTTCTGGTTTTGAATTTGATATCTGTAAACACAAAGTTTTAGTTTATATTATACTAATATTTGTTTATCACCATAGATATAAGAGCTAACAGATTATATGTGTTGCTTAAGAAACTCTCTACCTGCATCGCAACAGGAAAATCGTTGACAAAATCAGGTGGAAAAAACAGCTTAGCTTGCTTCTTTGTGAATGATGTCTTTCCTGCAAAAATAGCAGTTTGAGGAGAGCTGAAAATTATTAAGACATCACAGCATACAACTAACAGTTTTCTCACTTCATAGGCTATTTACAATGATTTATCCTGCAGCACGTTCATGGTTATACTAACAACTCTTTAAGAAAGAGAGTAGATTATGACATCCCAAATGTGACAATATTACATTAGTCGAACCTCTCCAGTTTCATGTGATTTGACTATGCGGGATAGAATTCAACATAGGGCATATTCTCCCATAATTTTGTGAATTTCTCGTAACCATTTGAAATATCAGATACTGCTGAAGACAATTCTGGGTAAACAAATATCAACCACAAGTAATTATAAATAATTAATGACCACAAATCCACAACCTATTATACATTTAAGCACTAACATAACCATGGAGGTATACGTATTTCTACTCAAGAACTACCATCTTAAGAAGCAACTTCAAATTGAAGTTCTCTTAATTCATATCTTAAAAATGAAAGAACTGCCAGTATGACTGATTAGTAAATCATATATAAAAGAAACGCAACAAATTGGTGCTCAGGCAGGATGGACCAGTGTATATATATTACATTAACTATCAAAACTCTTTCAAAAATATTAGACTGATGAAAAGAATTCTAAATTAAAGCCAATTGACAACTAGAAAATAGGAAATTAGTAAATTCCAAGCAATATTGTTTAAGCAACAACTCTAAAGCAATAAGACATTAAAAATTAAAATATTGGGAAGCAAAAGTAGATCAATTAACCTGGTTGGGCACCAAACTTAAGAAAATCATTGTAAACCGAATGATGTCCTGCTGCCTTTCACCTCCGAGCACAAGAAAAGGATTGGAAAGTACTTTTTGACCTTAACCCTTCTTCTGTTTCAGCTCCCACTTTTACTTCGAGTCCGTCTTCATCTTTAACTCCATCTGTTGTTCCATTTCTAGCACGCTCTTCATCAATTCCAACTCCCTCTTTTCGTTCAGTTTCCAACCACTCAAGCTCTAGCTCTTTGGATCATCAAGAATTGTTTGATCGAACTACAGCTGGTATGAGAACTGGTAAAAGATTGCGAAGCAAATTTGTGGGTCTGGTTGAGAAAATGAACCGTACTAACACCTCTAGCTTTTCCCATTCAAAGCTTACGCCTACCGCTCCCATTGCTACTGATCCCGTTCCTACTATGCTCGTTACGTAGATCGAGGCTCCCTCGAGCTTTGACCCACCTCCTCCTTCGGCTCTTACTTCAACCTCTGGTGTGCCCGCTGCCATTAAGGGCATTCCTGATACGATAAATTCTCACATCATCCTTCATGGAACTCAGTCTCATTCTGATAATGACATCTTGATGAGGCTTTCGATCGGTGGTTTTATGAGCAGACTCAGCCATGACTTGATGCGGGTAAGTTTTTTTTTCTCCTCTTCTTCCCACAAGTTGTATAATTTTCTTTCTTACCTTATTTTTCTATCTTTTCCAGGCTTCCATTCACCACAATGCTCTCCAAGACTTTCATACTCAGTGTGATCAAACCTTGACCTAACTCTGAAGAGAGCTTTTGTTGGTTAACTCCACAAATGCTCGCCTTCAAGCTGAGAAGGAACAGCTCGTGGCTAGTGACATTGAGCTTCAAAAAGCTTTGGAGAAGATTGCTTACGATGCTGAGGTTGCCACTGCCAAGGAGGGGAAGTCGGTGGAATCCCTTGAAGCCGTAAAGAAGGCTTTGGGTGAATCTGAGGTGGCTAGGGATGAAGTTGAAAAGGCCAGAAATGTGGCCATTGAGTGGGAAACAGCCTTTGATGCAGAGTACCGAGCTCTATTTGAGTACGGGGAGCTTATGGTCTATAGCGCGTGCTACATGGATGCAATGGCAAATTGTCGTTCCAAGCAACCTCTTTCTCTAGAATTTGAAGGCTCTACGGGTGCTTCAATAGAGGATGCTCCTACTCAAGTCTTGCCATCTAATGTCATTCATATTCCTGCTTCTGAGGAGGATGCCCCCTAGGGGGATCCTGAAGTTGTTGTAGTTTAGGTTTTTTTTTTGCTTTCCTTGTCATATTTTTCTCTTTTAATTCTCTTTTCCATTGTAATTTTACCTTATAATCAATGAAAAAGATGTTATCCTCCTCTGCACTTTCAAACTTTTTCCCTATTTTCATCCTTTCCCCTCATTTTTGTAAGTGTTGAATACTTTTCAGACATATTTCCTTTTTAAACTTCTTTACTTTTCAGACTTCTTCCTTCTCAGACTTCTTTCTCTTATTTCCTTTTCTTTTTAGAACTTCCTTCCCTTTTGGTTTCCTTTAGAGGGTAGTGCTACAAACACCATTCCTCATGGACTTAAGCTCTAAGTGAGTTCAGGAGCCTATTTCCTTTATAAAGTAAAGCTTTCATGGACATAAGCTCTTGGTGACCTTAGAGGCGTGTTTCCTTTAGAAAGCAAAAGTTTTCATGGACATAAGTTCTCGGTGAGCTCAGGGGCCTATTTTATTTTCTTTTAAAAAGTAAAAACTTTCATAGACATAAGCTCTTGGTGAGTTTAGGGGCCCACTGTTTTTTGAAAAAGAAATAATGAACAACAGATTTTTACGTGGAAAACCTTTAACGAAAAAAACTATAGGTATAAATGTTTTCACTATTAAAAATAATTACACATAATATTTACATAAATGTAAAGCATTCTAAGGTTTGGGTAAGTCACTTCCCTCATTCGTCATTAGGTCATAAGATCCGTTTCCTCCAACTGCTTTGACTATGAAGGGTCCTTCCCAATTTCGTCCCAATTTTTCTTTATTTGATTGAAAAATCTTTTTTAGCACAAGATCTCCCACTTGGAACTGCCGTCCACTGAATCTTTTCTGGAAACACTTCCTCATTTTTTATTGTAATTGGCTATCCTTATAGGAATGACTTCTCTTTTCTCCTCAGAAAGTTCATATTTTCAACCATCCACTCGGTGCTAGTGTCTTTGTTCATCTCTAATCTTACAATGGGACATCCAATTTCCACTGGTATGACAGCTTTCACTCCAAATGTTAAAGCAAAAGGCATTTCTCCAGGCGACTCTCGTGGTGTTGTGCGGTATGCCTAAAGAACTGATGGTAACTCTTCAGCCTATTTCCCTTTCACAGCTTTTAGTCATTTTTTCAGATTCTCCAATATCGTTCTATTTGACCTTTCTACCTGCCTATTTTCATGTGGGTAGTATGGAGTTCACATACTGTTCTTTATTCAGAGATCATCATAAAAGCTTTTCACCTGGCTTCCAGTGAACTGAAGCCCATTATCTGAGACAAGTACTTTAGGGATCTCGTACCTGCACACAATATTTTTTTGATAAGAACTGCCTTACCACCTCTTCCTGAACTCTTGCTAATGCTTCTGCTTCTATCCACTTGGTAAAGTAACCAGTCGCCACTAGTAAGAATCTTTTCTGAGTAGGAGCCATTGACAGTGGGCCAACCACATCAATTCCCCATTGCATGAACAACCATGGGCTCAGCAATGTCTGTAATGCTCTGGGAGTCATTTTTGGAATGAGAGAGAATCATTGGTACTTGTCGCACTTCCTTACAAAGGACTTTGCTTCCTCTTACATTTTTGGACAGTAGTACCCTTCCTTCAACAACTTGATGGCTAGAGATCTCCCATCAGAATGATTTTCACAGATTCCTTTATGTACTTCAGTCATTACGTATTTAGGCTTCCGCTGGGGAAAGACATTTGAGGTATGGGCCCGAGAATGATCTTCTATAAAAATTCCCTTGGATCATGGTGTACCTAGCACTCCTCTATTGGAGCTTCTGTGCGTCCATTCTGTCAACTTGGAGCTCCTGATTGAGTAGGTAATGCACTATATTCCTCCTCCAATCAATCACATTGTTTTACATTATGACCTCCATTTGAACGTACATCTTTGCACTTGGTTCACTCAAATACTCCACAGTCACTGTTCTTCTGAACAAAATTGGACAGATGATCCCAAGATGGCTAATGCATCTGCCCTTGAATTTCTTGCTAGGGATATTTGTGTAATCTCATGGTCTTTGAACAACTGTAGCATTTCCTTGGCACTCTGAAAGTATTCTGCCATCCGACTGTCTTTTACACTGTATTTTCTTGTGATTTGATTAGCAACTAACATTGAATCGTAAAATATTTTTACACTAGTTACCTTGAACTCAATCATGAGGCGCAATCTAGATAACAATGTCTCGTATTCTGTTTCATTGTTGGACGCCTGAAAATCGAATGACATAGCTTGTTAAAAAAATTTCTCCATACAAAGTCTGGACCACCACTCCCGCTCTAGCTCCACGATAATTCATTCGATGCCCCCATCCACGAATAGAATCCAAGCGTCTTCACCTTTTTCCTCCATTATTGGATCATGTTTTCTATCATCATAAGTAAAGTTTGCAATGAAGTCCACCATGACTTGAGCTTTTATGGTGGTACGAGGAGCATATCGGATGTCATATATCCCAAGCTCTATTGCCCACATCGCAAGTCTTCCAGTTTTTTCAGGTGAGTGCACTAAACTATTTATTGAAAACTCCATCACCACATTTACGGTGTGCCCCTGGAAATAGTGCCTGAGCATCCTTACAGCAACCATCAAGGCGAGCACCAACTTCTCCATTTTCCCGTATCTAGCTTCTGCAGTTGCAAAGCTTTTGCTCATAAAGTAAACGAGTTTTTGACACCCTTCTTCTGTTCTGACGAGTGCTGCACTTACTATGGTTTCTGATACTGCGGGGTAAATGGATAATTCTTCTCCTAATAAGGGTTTGGACATTAGTGGTGGTGAAGTCAAATACTCTTTGATTTTTTGTAAAGCATCTTCACATTCTTCATCCCACTGTTATCCAGAATTCTTGTTCAGCTTGGTGAAGAATAGCCTGCACTTTTTTGTTGACCTAGACAAGAATCTATAAAGCCGCTAACTTTCCTGTCAAGCTTTGGATCTCATTTTTTGTCTGTGGTGATTTCACGTCCATGATTACTTTTATATGAACTGGATTGATTTCAATTCCCATACTGTTCATAGATGCCTCAGAAATTTTTCCGTTGCCATTCCAAAAGTACACTTTTCTGAACTTAGCTTCATATTTCTTTCTCTCAGGGTAGAGAATGCTTCTTCCAGGTTACGGATGCGATCTTCCCTTCTTTCTGCCTGAACCAGCATATCATCAACATATACTTCCGTCGTCTTCCCGATCTTCTTCTCAAAGATTTTATCAACCAATCTTTGGTATGTTGCCCCTGCATTTTTCAGATCGAATGGCATTACAATGTAGCAATATATTCCAAAATCAGTGATAAAAGATGTTTTTCTTGATCTGAATGGAACATTTTACCTTATTATATCCAGAATAAGCATCCATAAAGCTCAAGAGCTCGTTTCCGTATGTGGCATCTACCATTTGATTAATTCTTGGTAATGGGTAATTATCCTTTGGACAGACTTTATTTAGATCCATAAAATCCACGTAGATTCTCCATTCTCCATTATTTTTCCAATTCTTGGTAACGGGAGCGAAAGATCGTTTCTCTTATTTGACAGATTTAACGAAAGGATCAACATTCAGTTTATGATAAATTATTGACTCATCAATAGCTGTCATATCCATGGTAGTGGTGGCGAAAATATCCACGTTCTTTCTAAGGAATTCGATAAGCTCTCCTTTTTCTACTTCAAACAGTCCCGATCCCATTGTGATTACTTTTCATTTTCTAAGGTCTATAGGTTTGGTCTCTCTTCCGACTTCATGCCCCTGGTGGCTCTTGCTTAGTTCATCCATATCTAATTGCTATTGTTCAGCTTTTTCTTCTCCGCTCTCAAGAACAGGGAGATCCTTATTCTTTATGGAATCAAGTGCCGACACTGTGCAACATCTGACTAATGATTGATCCCCTATAATGTTCCGTACCCCATTTGGTGCCGAATATTACAATGTCTGGCAGTAGGTCGACGAGAATACTCTCATATTGTGAATCCACGTTCTTCCCAGGATCGCATTGCAGGGTGACCGCACGTCAATGACCATAAAATCAGGGATGTGGTTGAATGGCTTAGCCCGTACCGGGAGTGACAAAATCCCTTCAGAATACATTATTTTTCCATTGAACCCTATGAGTGACTGTCTTGGGCCGTGCAACTTCTAGGTGTCTATCACCATCTTCTTAAGCGTTGAACGGTGGAGTAAGTCCACAACACTTCCATCATCAATCAACACACTCTGAAGCAAACAGTTTTCAATCTGAATGGTTATCACAAGAGCGTCACTGTGCCCATCATGTTTTTTGCTTTCTTTATAAAAATAATCAGTTTTCCAATTGCTTCCTCTCGGTCATTATTTACTTTGAGGGTGGGCTTTTTACGGTAGATTTTCATTTCCTTCCTGATTGTTCATTCTGACTCCGTCATGGCGACGATGGTGTCCACTATTCTCAATGGTTCTTTTTCCTTAGGGCGCTGTTGCTTCTCATCCCTCCTTGGCTGGTCTTGTCTCATAACATATTCCTTCAAATTTTCCTCATGGACGAGCTTTTCAACGTAGTCTTTTAGTTGGTAGCAATCTTGGGTTTCGTGGCTAACACTCCAATGAAAGTGACAATATTTATCTTTATCCCTTGGATTTAGCTCATTTGTAATGGGATGTGGCCATTTCAATCAAGGTTCATCCCTGATAACTTTAAGAATTTGATTCACTCAGATAGTCAATGAGGTATAGATTTTGTCTCTAGGGTGAATTCCTCCAGCTAGCCTTGACCTTTTCTCGAGGTCACCCTGTTTCTCATATGTTTTCTTATAGGAATGTATTGAATGATTGATTTACAATTGACCTTTATTTATAAACTCTTGATTAGTTACAAGATTTAGCTAAATCCTTTTAAGTCTCTGGAATCAACATAATATACTTTCTAGATTAAGCTTATCACATCAAACTAAGTTTATCTAATTTAACAATTGATCGAGCTTAATTTATTTTTATCAACAACTACTCAAATCTGAACCGTCAGATGAGATATGAAGAGATCAATAGTTAATGTGATTTTTTCTCCTTTGGCCATGGCGGCAATTCATTATTTCTGCTTCTAATTGATCATGCTTGCTTATGTGACTTCTGATACTGTCTTTTGCCTATACAATGTGTACTGCACGTGATCTTAAATTACACATCTTATTGCCATCATGCTTCATCCAATCAATCTCTGTCACCGAGACATATTACAACAAATCTGTATAATACGCGAATCTGTACAAATCTGTATAATCTAGACAGCGCTCTTTTGGTGAAGACGCGTATAGAACACGAATAATACGCGAATCTGTACAAATTGTATGATACTCTCCGTTTCAGTATTTTTCCCAAAGATACGGATTTATACGCGTATGTTTGGGCCAGGAAGTATAATTCGTGTATTTTATACGATACGCTAATTATTCGCCCAAATCAAATACCCTATCCCGTGTATTCGCTTCTCTATGTTCTTAAAGAAGAGAGGCTTATATGGCTAGGATTGTGAGAGAGAGATAGAGGCTGGAAGGATTGTGGGTATTGTTTTTTTTTTTTTTGGTGTTGCAGAGAAACAATTGGGGAAGAAGATGAAGGAGAGGCTACGGTACAAACACTGTACCGTACATGATTTAATCTACTCTTGATCATCTCTTTTGAGGCCATAAGAGATGATCAAGGGTGCTATTAACTACTGTATGGTACATCACCCGTACCATAAAAGAATTCTGAAATTTATATAAAATAAGTGGAAGAGCTGGATACCACTTTGTTACCTTAATCATCTTTTTTAACCCCACGTTACATGATCTAATAATCATTTAATCTTATATTTTGTACATGATTTATACCATTTTTTAAAGTTCTTTTATAGTTCTATCTCTTTTTAAATTAGGAAAAAGACACTTAACTTTTGTAGTTATTTACAATGTAAACACTTTACTTGAATTTGGAATTAATATCTCAAAGATTTGGTATTTTAGTTCTTTCTAATTATATTTATTCTACTTATTTTATTCTTGTGAATTAATTGATTTTAATTGTAGTTGAATTATGTATGGAACATTATTATAGATTGAAATATTATAGTTGATATATATTTTTAGATGGAAATAATATTTGCGATTGATATTTAAATGAAACCAATACTACTAATTGATCAATATTTTGATTTTGGAGTACTTGTGCTATTTTTGAAATTAAATTATGAATTGAATATTCATTATGAATATGTTTGAGGAATTTTTATATTAATTTGTTATTGTCATAATCATAATATTTTATTATATTAATATATAATTGTAAATTCTGCAGTTGTATTTTCAGTATCGAATTTTTGAAATGAAAACTTATAATACTCGTTTAAAACTCGCATCAATTTTTTTACAAATCGTGTATTATTGACCGAATTTTAGCCAAATGTTTTACTGTTTAATTCTGGAACTATACAAGCTGAATAATACTTCATATTTTTATCGTTCCCGCATTAACTAACTATGGTCTAGAGTGAGGGTTTACTGATACGAATCCAATTCCACATCTAGCCTAAGCATTGGAGCTTAAAAAACTCCCAGGCAATATAAGTAGCAAGTACACAAGTTGTATATATATAAATTATCATATTGATGCATCAAACTTCATTAAACTGAAATAAAAAAAAATCATCAAAGAAACAATTATCAATGTCTAACTGCATAAATGTGAAAAAGAATGTGAAAAAAACATATTATATGTCATATGATCACGATTAAGGGGTCTACAATCATTCTTTGTGTGTCTATATGAGGCACCTCAACGATACCTTCATTGACCTTCTGGCACAAAAAATATATTTAATATGAATATGTTTGTTGTGCTTAGTCAATTTCTCATTCTTACATATTTTGTCACAGTCTCATTGTCACAAAATAACACAATGGGCTTATGGATGGAATCCACGACCCTTTTTGTAATGAAATTCTTCAACCAAAGTACATGTTTGGTCACTTGATAACAACTTACTAACTCTGCATACATAGTAGAATCTGTTATGATGGATTGTTTAGAGCTTCTCCATGAGACAACTCCTTGATCCAATATGATAACATAAACAAAAGTTGATTTTCTGTTAGTTTGACAGCCCACATAGTTAGCATCAGAGTATCCAATCACTTCTAAGATATCTGATTTTCTATAGACTAACATGAAGTCTTTAGTTCACCGAAGGTACTTCAAAACTTTCTTCATGGCTTTCCAATATGCGATGCCTGAATTTTGTTGAAATCTTCCAAGCATACAAACAACATAACTTATATCTGGACGAATATATGTCATGGCATACATCAAACTCCCAACTACAGATGCATACCATTTTGAATCAACTTGGCTTTACTCAATTGCATATTTAGGACATTGATTTTCAAAAAGTATATCCACCTTTTGCAACTGAAACTTCACCACGTGAACAATTTTCCATTCCAAAAGTCTCCAATACTTTCTCAACATATGCTGTTTGAGATAAACCAAGTGTACCAACAATATGATCACGGTGAATTTTAATACTAAGAACATATTCTGCATTATCCATATATTTCATATCAAAATGTTTTGATAAGAAATTCTTGGTATCATGTACAAAATGAATGTCATTACTGGCCAACAAAATATCGTCCACATATAAGATAAGAATAATAAATCAACTCCCACTCACCTTAAGGTATATGCATTTGTCCACTACATTTTCTTTAAATCCATGGCAGTCACATGATTAAATTTTAATACCGTTGTCTGGACGCTTGCTTCAATCCATAAATTAATTTGTTCAATCTACAAACCTAATTTTGTTGTCCTTGAATGACAAAATCTTATGGTTGAACCATGTAAATCTCTTCGTCAAAATCCCCATTGAGAAAAGTTGTCTTCACTTCAATTTGATACAACTCAAGATCGAAGTGTGCAACAATGGCAAGAATAACTCTTAACGAGCCCTTTGACGACATTGGAGAAAAATTCTTTGAAAAATCTATACGAAGCTTCTGCTTAAAACCTTTAGCTACTAGTCTTGCTTTAAACCTCTCGACATTTCCTTGTGAATCCTTCTTAGTTTTAAAAACCCATTTGCATTCAATTTCCTTTCATCCATCTTGTAGATCGGCGAGTTCCCAGACATTATTAACATCATTGACTTCATTTCTTCTTTCATGGCTTCCAACCATTTTCTGGACTCTTAACTTTCTATGGCTTGAGAAAAGGAAATGGTATCCTCATGTTCAGTTACGTTTACCTTACTAACATACACTTCAAAATCATTCAGTATATTAGGACGACGAGCTCGAGTTAACCTTCTAAGGGGTAAAGGCTCAACAACTGGGTGAAAGCGTAACAATTTTTATGGTAAGAGACTATGATCCAACTACTCGATACAACGATCTATTAGATCGTGTACTTAGGCATCGCGATGCAATCATATTACATCTCAACTGGGTGTGTATATTTTTAGGCTTTCACAGTTTTGGTTTGTATATTCATAATGATACCATGAGTGCTTTAGGGCATCCCCAAGATAAGTTTTGCAAATTTAATGGATTGGAAACTGAAGCAGGAAATTCTTGAGAATCAACTAGTAGGGGTGCATGATCCAAAATAGAAACACCAGTTGATATGAAAGAAGAAGAATATGAGAATATACCAGATTTATATGAATCGGGTGGTGAAAGTTGTTGTAAAGAGAATGAAAAATTACGATGATCTAGACTCCCACTAGAATCATCATTCTCAATAAACTTTGCATGAGAAATCTCAACAATCTCCATGTGCCTGGAAGGACAATAAAATCTATAACCAGTTGATCTCTCTGAATACCCAATAAAATAATATGTGACAGTACGCGGGTCAAGTTTCTTTATGTCTGGATTATAGATCTTTGCTTCTGCAACACATCCCCAAACATGCCTATACCTAATACTAGGCTTATGTCCCGTACACAGCTTATACATAATCTCAGGAGCAGCTTTACATGCTGCGAGTGACATCTTGATAACTCCATTTTGCTCAGGAGAACCATGATTGGTGTATTGAGGGACAATCCCTTGCTCTTAAGATATGTGATAAAAAGACCATGATTCACACCTGCATTATCCATTCTCTCATAATATTCTCCACCTTTGTCAGACCTCACAACTTTAATCTTTTATTTCAGTTGTTTTTTAACCTCAGCTTGATAGATTGTAAAAATATCAAGAGCTTTAGATTTAATATGGATAAGATACACATAAGCATACCTTGAAAAATAATCAATGAAACTAATGACCATAAATGTGAAAAGGACAATAAATGTATGTATGAACAAGATCTAAGAGGCCTGACGCTCGAGTGGCCTCTAATTTCTTTTCTTATGCATCTTCCCCTTCACATAATCAATACACAAATTTAAGTATGAGAAATCTAAGTGTTCAATGATTCCATCCTTGACCAATCATTCTAATATCTTTTTAGATATATGCCCCATCCTCCTATGCCACAACACAGACGAATTGTCTTTGACAGAAACGCGTTTGACTATAGATAAAGTAGAATCACAGAAAAATAAGAAGCGAGAATATAAGAATCATCACGTAATAACTTATATAGACCATCAATCAAGATACCATGTCCAACCAAGTTATTATTACTATGAATACTAGCATGGCCATCACCAACCGAACCATGAAATCCAGAAGCATCAAGTTTTAAAACAGAAATCAAATTCTGCCTAAAAGTTGGAGTAGTGTTTAACACTAAATCAATTCGTCCAATAACTTCTATTTGAACGTGACTCTCATCCCCTAAGATCAAATGATCCTCATCCTTAAGTTTTCTCTAGCTGTGAAGGCCCTGAGATGAACAAGATATATGAACTACTACAACAAAATCAATCCACCAAGTATCTTTGGCACATTAATTACGTTTGATTCAAAAATCATTATTGTAGTTTTGGTACCCTTCAACCGCTCCTCCTCAGTTACACATATAGCTAAAAGCTGGTTAATATCCCACTTAGTGTCTTGTGAATTATAATTCACTCTAAAATTCTCAAAAGACTTAGGAAGAGAAAAAAATCACCACATGGACCAGTTCATCAAATGAATTTCCTTGTTCCCTAAGTTCATTTACAAGTCTGCACATTTTGTAAATATGTTCCCTCACTAAACCAACACCATCATAATTAGCTTTCACAAGTTATAAAAGATAATGATATTGTGGTTGCTTCTTGGTACCCACAAATTGAGTTTAACACCCCGAAGACCGACTGAGGTTACTTTGGTAATTTATAAAAATAAAGCGGAAGCTAGATAAAAATTTTTCAGTTAAATCAATTCATTATTTGTGATATTTAATGAAACAACACATTTATAAAGAGAAAAACTCAACACATTTCTAAACTTTAAGATCAGAAATTCATAAAAAACTTCATTAAACTTAAATAATATTTCAAATATCTTTAATAAATAATAAACTAAATTAAACTTTAAAATAGTAAATTACTCAAAACTTAATTTCACGTCTCGTGACAGAACACCTAACTAGACTCATCACATTCATCACCATCATTCATCATCTGAAAATTTAATATAAAACAGGATGAGTATAAAATATACTCAATAAGTAAAATTTTACACATACATAACAAACACATGCACATCTAATTTCATTTAAATCATTAACATAAGCGTTGTGTTTGACATATACTTTATAAATCATTTTCACATTATTTCCATTGCTCTAGCTTTACATCTTTCATTATAATCCTTCCATGCAATGTTTGACTATCATATTCTTTTCTTTACATTAGACATCTTTACAATTTCCATTGCATTTTTTTTACATTATTCAGGATCTCACTTGTGCAATGTTTAGCCAATCAGATGCAATGAGTCATTATTACGGAAACCTGTTCGACTATCGAATTATTGGTAGTATCATTGGACAAGTCAAATGATCATTCATTAACATTAACATTAACCATTAAACATTATCGGGTTCGTCGATCCCCTACTTTTCATTTCTCACTCACCCCTTTAATGACATAAATATACACCTAGTCTTTTAAGCTTTTATTTTATTTCTTTATTATTTCTATTTTATAAGCCTTAACGTGTAAGTGTTTGTATACATATTTACATTCATTACCAAAATGATGTATTCACATCGTTAATAACATAAAAATATACAATTAAGCATAAAGTCACACAAGAAAATTATCACATATATAATCATCCATTATCATAGATTAGACATATCATTAACATAAAATTAAACATCTAATCACATAGGCACATTACACATATATGAGATTTACATATAAGGACAGACAAACGAGAGTACAAAGACATACAACACACCCATTATGATTTTCAGAATATGACAAAAAAATTCTACTTACCTGATCACCCTCTAAAGAACTATGATTTTCAGAATATGACACTATATGTATTCAGTACAAAGCGATAATCCAAAAATAGAAAGTAACGCTAAGCGCGGACTTGATAAAATTCGACACAACTTATACTAGGGTTTTTTAAAAGTTCTAGATCTCATACAGGCTGATCCCAAAAAATTGACACAACTTATAGTAGGGTTTTTTAAAAGTTCTAGATCTCATACAGGCTGACCTCAAACTTGCTAGAGTTTCATATATTAAACTTCATGAAATTCTGATATTGTTAAGTGTCAAAACATGAAAACAAAATTGTTATAGAAAACTGTTTTTTCTCCAAGTAAAACAGTAATGTTTGAAAATATGTTTCATTAAGTAAAACTTATCCAAAAATTTTGAAACCTTACAGAGTTACTAATGATTCATATAAAATAAGACTGTAAAAGTTTGGTATCAAACCAAGTTGATATCTGTACCGAAAGAATCCTAAGTTTAGACATTGAAAAACTGTTTTCCCCTTATCCAGATAGAAAGTTTAGAAAGAGTATGAGTTTTGACCTAATTTTTTCACAGAACGTGAGTTAATATGTTGAAAACATACCCTAAATATATCAGACTCAAACTCCATTGTTTGGGTCCCGAAACTTGAAATTGATTTTATAGTGTCTAGAAAATTTGAAATCCTAGTTTTCATAAAAAAAACATATTTGTTTTATCGAAAAACATTGATCTCTTATCGAAAATGATTCATGGGACATGTATGAACATAAAAGAGTGTTAAAACTCAGTATTATACAGGTCTATAAAGGTAAGACATGAAGAACAAAGCTAAAACATTTAAGATGGAAAATACAAAGTGACAAGGCTTTACCGAAAACAAATAACGGAACTACGTCTACGAATCGAGCCAACCGTTGCTGCCTAGAGCGTGAATCTTCTTAGAACAATAGGGCGCGAAGGTGAGAATCATGAGATGTTTGTCATGCAAATATAGGTTGCAAAAGAATGGGGGAAAAGAGAAGCCGAAATCACCAAAGGGATAAAGTGATGTCCGTTTGATGCTCACAACGAGGACACCAGGATTTTTTTGCACAACTCAAGGGAGAAGGGGAAATGGGTGTTTGGCCAAAGCAAAGTGAGAGGGGGTCAAAATGAAGAGGCAAATGGTTTATGAAGCTTATATGATAGTTAGCATTTCAGAAGCTTTCTAAAACCCTAGTCTTAGGTGTTTAGGAAAGTTTCTAAAACTCCACCCTTAGAGTTTATGAAAGTTTCTAAAATTTTAGATCCTTAAATCCATCATAGTTTTTATTTGTATATACTAATTTATAAATTTATTAATCTAATTACACATTAATAAACATAATACACAAACAATTTTGATAATTAATATTAATTACATTAAAATTGGACTAGGCACATTTGAGTCGTTAGGGCACCTCGAAGAGCTTCTCTGCATAAACATTTAAATTAATTCATTTCAAGGATAAAATCAAACACTTATAACAACTCAATGCAACGATATAGAATTAAACTCAAAATTAAATATAAAGTTAGTTGTGGTGTTACATTGAGACTTAATCAAATCAAGAAGTCATTTAGCAATGTCCTTAATTGGACCACCACCCCGAATAGCCTCACTAATAGAAGCACGAATCAATCAAACAACCATGGTATTTTCTTTAGTCCATTTCTCATAACAAAGCTTGTCTGCACTTGATGTTTCAACTGTAGAAGCATAGGGTCTTTTTTGAAAAAGAACAAATTCATAATCCAAGAAACCCAACATTATGTCTATCCCTGATTTCTAGGCTGAATAGTTTGAACCATTTAATGATTCAATACATGTGAGTTGTCTTTAAATAGCAGAAGCATCCATAGCTCCAAGCATGTTATTTCACATAACATTACATGGATGTTATAATACCACAACATTGTAATTCATGCTTGAGGTCTAAAGTTGAATTAGCGAGAGTGTTCTACTTAACTTAATTACCTTCCACCTTGCGGGAACATGTAACATACTCATTAATATAATGAAAACTGAATGTTGCTCGAGTCTCTCAATTCAAGTGAATATTATTAAGATAAAATGAAGTGTGTTTGGGGTTGCTCAATGATTTATTTTTAACTAAACTTATTTTTGTATTATCTCTAATTACAATAGTGCTACTGACCAGATCAATCCTCATGGCTCACAGAGACATTTTTAGGCCATTCATTTTTCCTTCAATATTATATATTCTACCCATAAGTTAATTTAGTTTATTTTAAAAATGTTAATTAATCGGTTAAAAAGTTCACCCTAGTCCTTACATTTGAATACTCATAAACTTTCAAGACATCCAATTTAATTTTTCAGACTTTTTCAGTTGGTACAATCGCTTCCTAAGCCATAAATTAAAATTAGACCCAACACCTAGTGAGTAGTGAGTGATTAACTAATTTAAAAATTAAAATAATAAATTGAATATTTTGAAAGTCAGTGTCCTTTTGTCATTGCATACTTTATTAAGTTTAAACGCCTAAAATTGTAAACAACGTGAATCACAATTTATAACTCCATATAATATAATTGTTTTTGTGTATATTTAGTTTGGTTAAAGAGTTTAAAATTTTCTCCACCTGTGTAATAATCTTGCAAATATTCTAACAAATTATATTCTTATACTTGTTTTGTTACGTTAGTTCTAATAAACACATACTTTAAAATTAATATTATTTTTGCTTAAGTAATGACCATTGGTAAATTTAGATGAAGAAAAATAAAAGGAAGTAACAAAAGAAGTATTTTAAATTATATACTTGTTATTAATTAAGTTTAATTATATCTAATTATATACCAAAGGTTTTGTTATCGCGTTAGGCCTCAACTTACAGTGACCCGCCCCGTCTTCATGGATATGAAAGACGTTTACCCATTGGCTTCTCTCATCCTAACATACTTTCAATTGGAGTGTGTAGAATATATGTGTCATTATATTATACAATTACGTAGAGTATACAAGTGAAAATAATGTTTGTATTGAGATTTACGAGATAATAACTTAGAGTAATTGTTAAAAGAAAAGATTAATTCAAAGTTGAAGCTTCATCAAGGAGAGTCAATACTCAAGGCCACGAGTGGGTGTAACTGTTTCTTATTATTGAACGAAATACAGAATGACGAAAGGATTGCTCAAAGTCAGCAATAAAAGTAGCCATAAAATTGACGAATGATGTGAAAGTATGAGTAGACACACACTTGGAAGCAAGCGCTTACTAAGGCTTGAAGGGGGCTGCCTCCTCTACTCTTCCAAGGTTCCCACTCGTGAGTTAGACAAATACTCAATCATGTTAATAGTATTTATATATGTACAGGATTGACCCATTGACAGAGAATAGGATCGTTGAGTTGTCAAATGAAAGGCACATTTGAAAGTTAAAAACAAGTGCAAGGTTGATGTGACAATTAAAATAATAGTTAAAGTCGGTTAATCTGGTGATTGCAACTGCCACACGATTTTGTTAACAAACAAGATCAAAGTAGTTTAGTACCTTGTCTCTCCAAAAGGATCATAAAAAAGAATGCCTATAAATACAACATAATGTATCCAAGAAAAGGCAATTGCATACAAGTTGTTTACATTACAAATCAAATATCTCTTACATTCAATAGTTCATTCAATATTTCACTATTTTACTCTTCATTTAGATTAAGTAGAGGAAAAATTATTTAAAATTGGTGCTCTAGTTGAGATATTCAGAAAAACAAATGCTCAAGAAAAACTGAGCTACAGTGATAAAAAAGAGGGATGCCTAAAACAATATCAAGTCTGCTCCCATTGCTGAAAGAATAATTGAATCACAACTTCAACTTGAACGACAAAATTAGGTTGTTCAAGCAGCCTTAGAGGCTGTATCAACAAGAATGACAAACTTGGAAAATCGAAATAATGAAACTCTTACGCAACCTTGCAAGCCTTACAGGAACAAGTAGCCACGCTACAACAAGAAATAGTCCAAATCTATAATGAATTGACTCAACATTTTCATGCAGAAAATCGGAGAGATCAAGTATCTAGAGGAGAAAACCTAGATGATGCAGTTATGCAACGCACAGATCAAAATCAGAACAAGGAACCTCCGTTGAATGAAGAAGGTGAGGCGCAGTCCAAATATGTTAAGGACAGAGCCGTTAGCGCAAACAGGACTAAAGAGATATTGTATGAACAAGATATAGAGAATATGTTGGAATCAGAAGATTAGGTGCCATGACTATAACCGACTTGGAGTAGTTAGAGTAAAACGTCACTAACCCCAGAAGTTTTGTCTGCTCCGATCCCAAAGAAATTCGTAGCGCCAAAATTCAAATATTACATAGGAAAGAAGGATCTTGTTGATCACCTAAGCAAGTTCAGACAGATGATTGCACTGTATCAGCATGAAGACGCGCTCATGTATAGAATGTTTCTGACCAGCTTGGATGAGAACACTTTTAAATGATATCATTCTCTCCCTTCATGTTCGATAACTAACTTTTATGTCATGTCTTCTATCTTTTTAAAATAGTAAGCAACACACTGGTATGCATAGAGGACTCTGAATACCTTCTGACGATCTCAATCAAGAAAGAAGTGAAGATGTCAGAATACAACTAACAGTTCAAAGAAGAAATGGGCAACACTGAAGCTTGTGATGATCATGTGGCAAGACTACCATTCCAAAAAGGTTTAAACACCAGTCTTCGCTGTTCGAAGATCTTTCTAAGGAAAAGCCGCTAACCATGATGGAAACCTTCCTAAGGGAGCAAGCCAATAGAAACATAAAAGATGAAGAAAAAAGTATGATGAGGTTGTCCGAGCAGTTGGCTGCAGCATTAGGTAGCTCGAGAACAAAGAGAGCTGAAACGCCTGGTAACAAAGACAGCCGCGCGGAAAGCTAACAGATAAAAGACCCCGTGGACTTGAGCGGGCCATTCAAAAAGAAAAAAATTATAAATGATGAACCCTAGATGAAGAGGGCGCCGCCCATCAGACAAGAACGTGCTGAGAAAGAAAAAGTAAAGTACAACTCTTTTCACAAAAATAACGAGCATATGACAAAAGATTATTATCAACTCAAAGATTACATAAAAGAATTGATCGGCAAGGGCTATCTAAAACAATATTTCGTTAAACCTGAGAAAAGATAAGGTGAAGAAAATACAAAGTAGAGAAGACATCAGAACCCTTTAGTATCATAGACATAATAATAGCCCTGACGAAACTCGAAGAAACAACTCGAAAAAAAGAAGAGGGCGTATTCCAAAAAGACAACAATGTCCAGTGATGAAAAATGATGAGACCCCAATAACATTATCATCAACTAAGACACGCATGCCACTGGGAGCCATAACGACGCATTGGTAATCTCAATCCAAATAGAGAACTGCTTACTGAGGAGAGTCCTAGTGGATAACGGAAGCGCACCAAATGTGTTATGCCGTTCGACCACAGATAAATTAGGAGTAGATGTATCAAAACGTCAAGACTTAGTGTAACAGCTAATAAGATTTAATTGGAAAAGTAACATATTTTGAAGGTACACTTTATCTCCCTGTACTTTCAGAACTGTTCAAATTTCTAAAGGAAATTGCGATTATAAATACGCCATCACCCGAAAACGCTATCCTAAGATAAACCTGGATTCACAAATTAAAGGCTGTGCTATCTACCTACCATTAGCACTGAAGTATCGAAGCCCTGAGGGCATAAAGAGACCCAGCAACAACTCGATGTTGTACTGTTACCAAGGTATATGTCGAAGAAGGGTGGCCATAGTGACTGGAAAATGACCAATGATCCAAAACGAATAATAATCAAAGCTGCTTAGTAGTCCTTCTGAGTTGCAATAGTCACGATATGAAGCCAGCAAGTTAGAGATGGTACAAATCGATGAAAGTAGAAAAACTATGAAGTTAGGCGCAACGCTAGCCGAAAAATAGAAAAGAGAGATAGTCACCTTTCTTAGGAGGAATAAAAATGTGTTTGTCTGGACCACAATGGATATGCTTGGGATAAGCGAGGATCTGATATGCCATCGCTTAAACATGGACACGCAAGCCAAACCGATAAAGTGAAAGAGGTAAACATTTGCACCTGAGATGAAGAAAGCAATCAAAGAGGAAATAGAAAGTTTAACGAAAGTGGGATTTATCTGAGAAGTCATTTACCTAGATTGGCGATCAGATGTCATACGAGTAAAAAAACAGAAAATGGAGGGTCTGTGTGGACTTAATAGAGCATTCCCAAGGACAGTTACCACTTCCTCGAATTGACCAAATAACCAATGCCACATCTGGGCAGAAATCCTCAGCTTCATGGATGCGTTCTCTGGACATAATCAGGTAAAGATGCACCCCTTAGATAAAGAAAAGACGTCTTTTTTAACAAATCAAGATATTTAGTGTTTCAAGGTCATGTCATTCGGACTAAAAAATGCAGGGACCACCTACCAGCTGTTAGTAAATCATATATTCTGAAAGCAGATAGGGTGAACAATAAAGGTCTACATAGATGATATGCTTGTGAAAGTCAACAGACTGAGCAGACCATGTCTTCCATCTAAAGGAAGCCTTATTTGAATTAAGGAGGCACAACATGAAGCTAAATTCAGATAAATGCACTTTCAAGGTTGAAGCTAGAAAATTTTAGGAAACATTGTCACATAAAGAAGAGTTAAGATCAACCTGGACCAGGTCAAAGCAATAGTAGAAATGAAGGCACCGACAACCTCGAGAGACTTGCAAACGAGAAAACTAATGGCGATTGGAATATTCTTGGCGAGATCAATGGATAAGTGAAGGCCATTCTTCTTAAAATTAAAGAAAAGTTTTCCACAAAGACGAGACAAAGAATGTGAAACCACCTTCCAAGATGATAACAAATATTTAAGCTTCACCACCCCTACTGTCGAAGCCTCACTAGAATGAAGACTTATATTTGTACCTTGCAGTTTTAGAAGCAATCGTTAGTGCCACATTGATTAGAGAGAAAGATAAGCGGCGAAAGCCTGTATACTTCTTGAGTAAATGCCTAGAGGAAGCGGAAATCAGGTACATAATATAGAGAAAATTTTCCTAGCCTTCGTGACTGCATCGTAAAAGCTCAAGCTGTACTTCCAAGCGCACAAAATCATAGTGCCAAAACCGACATTATTCTACATTCACTAGACTTGGCTGGTAGATTGGCTAAATGGGCAGTAGATGTAGGCAATACGAAATATTCTATGTATCGAGAACCTCATTGAAATCACAAGCCTTGGCGGATTTCACCGCATAATTTACCATAGACCATTCAACATTAAATGACAGTATCGACACGTACACTGAAGGATGGAAGTTGTTTCTAGATGGAGCATCAAACCAAAATGGAGCTGGGGTAGGCATTATGATTCGAACCTTGCATGGCGAGATCATAGAATGAGCTTTGTCATTCAACTTCAATGCTTCAAACAATGAAACTGAATATGAAGCACTATTAGCAGGAATCTGCCTCACAATGGAACTCGAGGTAATGAAAATACATATTTATTGTGATTCCTAATTAGTGGCTAACCAGATTGCAGGTAGTTCATGGTTAAAGATGAAAGGATGCCAAATACCTCCAACGCACAATGTAAATTTTGGAGCAAATTGAGGTATGCCGGGTGACACAAATCTCGAGGGGAGAAAACTCTCATTCAGATGCTCTTGCAACTTTAGGGTCATCCATAAAAACTCATGGAAGAAGTGTCCCTATAGAATTCCTGGAATCTCCAAGCATAAAAGATCAAGCACCCGTATTCAACACTGAAGAAGTGGAACCTAGCTGGCAAGATCCAATAATACGTTATTGGCAAGATAGAAAATTTCCAGAAAATAAGTTGGAAGCTCAAAAGTTGTCCCAAAAAGCAGTCAGACACTCCCTGTTGTTGGCAAACTTTCCCGAAGGTCAGGCCCGTACCTGAGATGCCTCAATCTAATAAAGGCAAAATACATCTTAACAAAAATCCTCGAAGGAATTTGCTGGAACCATATCGTAGGAAGATCCATGGCATACAAAGTACTTAATGAAGAAACCTAGTAGCCCAAGATATATGTAGAAGTGAAGGAATACATAAAAAAGGTGACAAACGCCAGCGGTTCGCTCTAGTGCCCAAGTTGGCACCCAAAACACTACGAACTCTGGTGAGCCCATGACCCTTCATGTAGTGAAGGGTAGATATTGTTGGACCTTTTCCAATGGACACAACTCAAAATAAGTTTCTTATAGTTGTTACATATTACTTTAACGAGTGGATAAAAGCTGAAGCACTAGCTAGAACCCACGAAGAAGAGGTAAAGACCTTTCTACGTAAAGAAATAATATGTATGTATGGAATCTCAAAAGTCATAATCTCAGACAATGGATTACAGTTCATTAGGAAAACAATTTTGATGTTCTATGAAGGATTACAGATAATAGCTTTATAATCTACCATGTACTACCCATAAGGAAATGGACAAGCAGAAAGTTCAAACTGAACTTTACTTGAAGGATTAAAGAAAATGCACGAAGTAGCAAAGGGAAATGGGTTAAAGAATCACTATAAGTGTTGTGGGCCTATCATATAACACCACACGAGCCCACTGGATAAACGTCTTTCGCACGAGCGTTTGGAGCAGAAGCAATCATTCCTGTACAAATTGGTTGTCCCACTATGGCTTCAGATATTAGCAAAGAGGAAAATACAAAGATTATGGAAAAGAAACTTAATTTACTGGGGGAAACACGAGAACTAGCTCTTATCAGACTAGAAAGCTATAAGCAGCGGTGGAGATCTTATTTCAAAAAGAGAGTTAGAGCAAAGAGCTTCCAACTCGGATATTTGATCCTAAAATGGACCTTGCAAAAAGACAACAGAAGGATATGCAAAAGGATCATACTCGCTAGCTACCATTGACAGAGTCGATCTTCCTAACCATGGAATACAACCTACCTCAAGAAGTATTACTTATGACTTTAAACTTTCCTTTTGTATTCAATAATAGAATATCTCAAAATTCATGATTTTTCCCTACTAAAGGGTTTTCGACATAAAATTGTGTCTTCTTTTATCATTTCTGCTTAATTTAGATTTTATATTAATTGTAGGATTTTATAAAGCCTGAATCTAATAAGAGTGGGAGCATATAGCTCGAATCTAATAAGAGTGGGAGCATATAGCTCGAATCTAATAACGAATCTAATAAGAGTGGGAGCATATAGCTCGAATCTAATAAGAGGTAGAGCGGAAAGCTCAAATTTGATAAGAGGGAGAGTACGCCTGAATCCAAAAAAGGGGAGAGTCTAAACTTCAGAGAGTCCATCAGTAGGCCTAAAATCAACTAAAATTTGCCTAAATGTGCCAAGCAATCACTTAAAGCATCAACTAAAATTTACCTGTGTGCACCAAGAGCCCGCATAAGGAAAACTCAACTAAAATTTGTCTAAGTGTGCCAAGCGGCTGCTTAAGGTAAAGTCAACTAAAATTTGCCTAAGTGTGCCAAGAGGCCACTAAGGGCAAAGTCAACTAGAATTTGCATAAGTATGCCAAGAGGCCCCTTAAGCCAAAGGCAACTAAAATTTACCTAAGTGTGCCAGCTTTATGACAACTTCAGCAATCACCGGGGCATGAACACTCTCCTCGTTGGAAGGAGGAATTGCTTCACTTAGTTCAAATTGTGCGGCAGCCAGAGCATCATCATCAAGATATCTGTTGGTGTAAGCCTCCCTTTCGAGCAATATAAAGCACATAAGCCTCGTCTTCTTTCTTCTTCAACGCCTCATCCGTTGAAGCCTCCATCTCCTCGACCATCTCCCGAATGGCGTCCTGAGTGCGAAGATCAGCTTCAGCCTTTACCTCTATCAGGTTGGATGCCTTTGTTTGGATTTTTGCTTCCTCAATCTCTTAGTCATTTGCTGCAAGTTGGCACTTGAGGTCAGACACTTCTTGATCATGCCTCACCATTTTGCCGCCAATGCTGTTAAGCTTGGCAGCAAGGGTGTTATGGTAAAGGGCAGCCGACAAAGGAAAATGACAATTTGAAAGTATTTATAAAAAATAATAATGCGCATACAAAGAAGAAGAATACATGTTTACCGAAAGAAGACTATGATTGACTCTCTTACGGAGAGTCTCAACAGTTTCTTCCCCAAGAAAATTAGCGTTGATCGTGCACTAGAGATTACTCGCGATCAAATGAAAGATTTCATAATCAATCATAATATTAATGTCAAAAGGGATTCACAGGTTAAAACTTAGAGGAAATAAATACCAAGACTATGAGGCCGCCTTAGAAGCGTCCAACCCATAATCAGGGGAAATAGGCCTCACTGGAATGACAGGTAGTGAGGTAGAAAAGTTTGGCTGTAAGGAAGGTTGAACTGTTGGAGCAGTACGAACAAAAGAAATTAAAAAGGCTAGAGAAGATCAAACATGGGAATGAGAATTTTCTCCTAAAGAAACTGGTTGAACATGCTCAAACGCAAGCCATGGACTTAAATTGTGGGTGGAACGTTGAAGTGAAAGCTAGATTGGCCTCATACTTTCAAAAGCTTAAGCAAAAGGAGAAGTAGTAGAAGAATAACTACTAACAGATGCAGCTGACAAAGGTAACCATCCAGGAGAGACGGTAGGCAAAGGAAAAGACGAAGAATGAGGAGAAAGGAAAGGAATATCACACTCAGGGTCAAGCAGCCATTGTCAATCGCCATTTATAACTTCGTATGCAATGGAATTTTTGCTTTTATCGTTGGGAATCTTAAACGGACAAGAGTTTTTTCTCTTGTCTGCAAAAAGAAAAGAAACAATTAGAAGAATAGAGAAAATACAAAATGCAGAATAACGAAAATGGGATGAAGAGGGCATGGTCACTTACCAAAGGACCTCCACTCGGTTGGAATGTGGAAGAGACCGCCTCCTCTCCAGTCCCCGCTAACTTAGAATGCCTCTGCATTTCACCACTTGTCACCCTCCGGTAGGTCCAAAATTAATAGACCACCGGTCAGGCCACTCCTTAGTGTAGTAAAATAAGTAAAATTCTTCTCCCTAATGGAGTAGAGTAGCTGAAACTCGTTCAAACCTAAATCTGAGCCATATAGTCAATTTAGGGACTCAAAACATAAAATTATCCTATAAGTATTTAGGGTAAACTAGGCAAGAGAAACATCATGATAACGGAAAAACTTCTTGAATAAAGGAGAAAGAGCGAACCTAAAACATAAAGCAATGTACATAGTTCTGAAATTTAATTTTTTCAGGTCTAGGAACAGGTTGACAAGAACGACGTCGAAATAATAACAAAAAAATCCTTCAAGGAAAAGCCCTAAGAAATTGGGTAACGAATCTATTGAACTCATCCATATTTCTAATTATAGGAACAATAGGGGAAAAGACAGAAGCCATTGAATAACTAAGATGAAAATAGAAGATAATGAAGAAACCTACTAAAGAAGGCATTTAAGAAGAGAAATAGAACATGGGCCTTTCAAATATATTGCCACGGACGTTAGAGGACAGATTTAATCTGAAACTTAATAACTGTCAAAAGGTGAAGCAGCGTGTAGCGGTAATCAATGTATGAATTCAGACACATAAAGTTTGACTATAGGAAGAAGAAAGCTGCAAAAGTTGAATAGATAAAAAACCCCATTGCTCAAGAAAGGAAATGATGGCGTTGGATGATGAGAAACGACATCAAACACAAAGCAATGATAAAGGAAATAGCGTTAACAACGGCTAGGAAGCGACGAATCAATAGTCTAATGTTTTACATCAATGACCTCCAACCGTCGAGTAAAAGCCAGGACAGTTTCACAGGATTGACCCATTGAGAGTGAATATAATTGCTTAGTTGTCAAATGAAAGGCACATTTGGAAGTTAGAGGCAACTGCAAGGATGGCTTGGAGGTCAAAGTATCCAACTAAGTGCCGAATTCGGTCAAAGTGGTTATTGCAATTGCCACAATTTTGCTAACAAAAACAATCTATGTTAAACGGTCATAAAAAAAGAGGCCTATAAATACAACCTGATGTATCCAAGAAAAGGCAATTGAATACAAGTTGTTTACATTACAAATCGAATCTACGTTCAACAATAATTTCGTTCAATATTTCACAATTTTACTCTTCATATAGATTCAGTAGAGGAAAACCTTTTACAATATATATGGTGTGAGTTCTGACTCAGCAAGTTAGCCGGTAAAAGTAGTTAGTGTTGCTGTATTTTTTGTTGAGCCGTCTAATGAAAGTTGAGAGTCTACCGTGCTTGCAAAGAGCGGTCCTTAACTAACTAGAGAATTTTTTAGTTTGTGTGTGATGTAATAGAGAGTGAGTAAGGTATTATGTTAGATTATCATTGTAGCTCTCCACTAGATGAATGGTGAGAACAAGGTGTAGCAGCACTTAGGAGGAGAAAAAGTTTTGTAATCATATCTTGTTCTTTGTATTCTTTTGATTTTTGTAGTGAATTTGGTTAGTCACCGCAGCTAGATGTAGGTTCATTCACTGTTAACCGAATTAAGATAACTCTCTGTTTTTTCTCTCTTTCTTTTCTCTTCCTTATATTTCAAGTTATTGTTTGATTGTCATTTTCCGTGTTCTTGTTCAATGGTTTTCTAAGATATGAAGGTCTCCCACTTCGGTTTTGGTTACTCGAACGCTGAAATCCGTTCGGCTGAAGTTCCATTGCTTGCTCACTTTAACATCCAAATCATCTTCACTACCAGCCCGGTTTAATAAGACCTTCCAGGCACAAAAACATAGGCCATAAAAACAAGGAAAATTATGAATGTAACCAAATAGGAAAGAAAAACGTTAAACTGAGATGCCAAATTTCTTTTACAATCGACTTTCTCATAAACCAAAGAGGAAACAAAAGAAATTCCAAGAATTCCTTAGTCCATCTCAGAGAAACTCGCAGATCATCCACATTAAATCACTTCTTCAAGTGTTAAAAAAGAAACTTTCACATAGATTTGTGCTCTATTCACATAGCAGACACAAGTTCAAAAATTAAAAAATTGCTACTTCAAACCTAAAATCAAAAACGAGACCAACAATTAAGATCCTACTAACCCTAAAGCAAATAGAAAATCCATATAAACCCAAATGTTTTAAAACCCTAAAAACCATAAACTAATTAAAGCAAATTCTAAACCCTTAATTACCTTTAAAAAAACTGAGCTTTAGGAGGCGATAGCTTCAGCCACTGTAGAAATAAAGAGAGCTTTGACTGAGAGAGAAAGAGAGAAAAGCTCGAGACTGAGCTGGGAGAGAGGCAGAGAGAGAGAGAGAGAGAGAGAGAGAGAGAGAGAGAGAGAGAGAGAGAGAGCTTTGATGGGCTATGAAGAGACAACCAAGCTCGAGAGAGATAGAGAAACAAAGAAGCTTCGTGAGCCAAATCTTAGACGAGGGAGAGACGAAAGAGGAAGAGAAGCTTCGAGAACCACTCGCACAAGGGAAGGAGAGGATAGAGGCAGAGTCTCACATCTGAGACGAGATAGAGACGATAGGCACATATGGGTTTTTTGAAAACTATACCCATTTGAGTTTGGGTTAAGATACCCTTTTCGAAAAATAAGTTATTTTAAAAATTTAAAATATTATGTATTTTCGACCATCAACTTCACATCACCACTTATAATATTTTTATTATTATCATTTTTTTTCTTTCTCAATACAAATATTAAATCAACACATATACAAATTTCACCATTTTAACTCTCTTCTCTCATCTTCAATGAAAATCCTCCTCCTCCTTCTTATTATTTTTATTCGTCTTTATCTTCTTCTTCTGATTTTTATTCTTATTCGTCTTAATCTTCTTCTTAATCTTCTTCTTCTTCTTCTTCTTCTTCTTCTTCTTATTTTTATCTTTATTCTTCTTTATCTTCTTCTTCTTGTTCTTTTTCTTCTTCTTCATCTTCGAGACATTGTGACCTACTCTTATTCAGCGAGACCCGACACATTCTTCTTATTATTCTTATTTTTAAACGAGAGCTACTCTAGCATTCATTCTTCTCTTATTTTTTATGCACAAGTATTCATAACAAACTAATTGAAACATTCAAGTAGTGATTTTGATTATGGAAGTAAAAAAATATTACTTGAAGGGTTCGAGTCATTTTATTGGACTACTTGACCCTCCAAGTAGTGAGTTTAATTCTGAAAGTAAAATAAAAATATTACATGAAGGGTTCAAGTAGTTGTATCTGACTACTTAAACCCTTCAAAACGTTATTTTGATTCTGAAAGTAAAAAAAAAAATTACTTGAAGGGTATAAGTAGTTGTATCTGACTACTTGAATCCTTCAAATAGTGAGTTTCACTGTAAAAGTAAAAAAAAAAACTATTACTCGAAGGGTTCAAGTAGTTGTATCTGACTACTTGAACCCTTCAAGTAGTGATTTTGATTTTGGAAGTAAAACAGATATTACTTGAAGGGTTCAAGTAGTTGTATCTGACTATTTGAACCCTTCAAGTAGTGATTTTAATTTTTGAAGTAAAAAAAAATATTAAATGAATGGTTCAAGAATTTATATCTCACTACTTCAACTTTTCAAGTAGTAATTTTGATTCTGGAAGTAAAAAAAATTACTTAAACGGCTCAAGTAGTTGTATCTAACCAGTTGAACACTTCAAGTACTGGTTTGGATTCTGAAAGTAAAAAAATACTACATGAAGGGTTCAAGTAATTGTATCTGACTAGTTAAACCCTCAAGTAGTGACTTTGATTTTGGAAGTAAAAAAAATATTACTTGAAAGGTTCGAGTAGTTGTATTCGATTACTTGAACCATTTAAGTAGTGATTTTGATTCTGAAAGTAAAAAATTATTACTTGAAGGGTTCAAGTAGTTGCATTTGACTACTTGAACCCTTCACGTAATGATTTTGATTCTCGAAGTAAAAAAATATGACTTGAAGGGTTCAAGTAGTTGAATATGACAACTTGAACCCTTCGAGTAGTGATTTTGATTATGAAAGTAAAAAAATATTACTTAAAGGGTTCAAGTAGTTATATCTGACTACTTGAGCCCTTCAAGTAATGGTTTTAATTGTGAAAGTAAAATAAAATATTACTTTAAGAGTTCAATTAGTTGTATCTGACTACTTGAACATTTCAAGAAGTCAGTTTGATTTTGGAAGTAAAAAAAATTACTTGAAGGGTTCAAGTAGTTCTATTTGACTACTTAAATCTTTCAAGTAGTTATTATGATTCTGAAAGTAAAAAAAATATTACTTGAAGGGTTCAAATAGTTGTATGTGACTACTTGAACCCTTCAAGTAGTGGTTTTGATTATGAAAATAAAAAAAAATATTACTTAAAGGTTTCAAGTAGTTGTATCTGACTACTTGAACCCTTTAAGTAGTGGTTTTGATTCTGAAAGAAAAAAATATAATACTTAGTAGGTCCAAGTAATTATATATGACTACTTAAACCATTTAAGTATTGATTTTGATTTAGAAAGTAAAAAAAATATTACTTGAAGGTTTCAAGTAGTTGTATCTGGCTACTTTCCTTCAAGTAGTGATTTTGATTCTGAAAGTAAAAAAAATATTACTTAAAGGTTTCAAGTAATTGTATCTGACTACTTGAATTGTTCAAGTAGTGATTCTGATTCTGAAAATAAATAAAATATTACTTGAAAGGTTCAGGTAATTGCATCTAACTACTTGAACCCTTAAAGTAGTGATTTTTTATTCTAGAAATAATAAAAACCACTACTTGAACCCCTCAAATAGTGGTTTTAATTATGGAATTACAAAAAATATTACTTGAAGTGTTCAAGTAGTTGTATCTGACTAGTTGAACCCTTCAAGTAGTGATTTTGATTCTAAAAGTAAAAAAAAATTACTTGAAGGGTTCAAGTAGTTGCATCTGACTACTTGAATCCTTCAATTAGTGATTCAGATTAGGGAAGTAAAAAAATATTATTTGACGGGTCCAAGTAGTTGTATGTGACTACTTGAGCCCTTCAAATATTGATTTTGATTCTGAACAAAAAATTATTACTTGAAGGGTCCAAGTAGTTGTATCTGACTACTTGAACCTTTCAAATAGTGATTTTGATTTTAGAAGTAAAAAAATATTACTTGAATGATTCAAGTAGATGTATCTGACGACTTGAAACCTTCAAGCAGTGGTTTTGATTCTGGAAGTAAAAAAATATTAGTTAAATGGTTCAAGTAGATGTATTTAACTACTTGAACCCTTCAAGTAGTGATTTTGATTCTAAAAATAAAAAAAATACTTGAAAAGGTTAAGTAGTTGTATCTGACTACTTGAACCCTTCAAGTAGTGATTGATTCTGGAAATAAAAAAAATATTACTTGAGGGGTTCAAGTAGTTGTATGTGACTACCTGAACCCTTCAAGTGCAAAGTTTGATTCTGGAAGTAAAAAAACTAACTTGAAGGGTTCCAGTAGTTAGATTAACTACTCGAACCCTTCAAGTAGTGATTTTAATTCTAGAAGTAAAAAAAATATTACTTGACGGATTCAATAAATTATATCTAACTACTCGAACCCTTCAAATAGTGGTTTTGATTCTGCAAGTAATAAAATATTATTTGAAGGGTTCAAGTAACTGTATTTGACTACTTGAACCATTCAAGTAGTGAGTTTGATTCTGGAAATAAAAAAATATTACTTGAAGGGTTTAAGTAGTTATATTTGATTACTCGAACCTTGCAAGTAGTGATTTTGATTATGAAAGTAAAAAAAATATTACTTGAAGGATTCAAGTAGTTGTATTTGACTACTTGAACCCTTTAAGTTGCGAGTTTGATTGTGGAAGTAAAAAAAATATTATTTGAAGGGTTCAAGTAGTTGTATCTTGAACCCTTCAAGTAGTGATTTTGATTTAGAAAGTAAAAAAAATATTACTTGAATGTTTCAAGTAGTTGTATCTGACTACTTGAACCATTCAAGTAGTGATTTTGATTATTGAAGTAAGAACAAAAAATATTACTTGAAAGGTTCAGGTTGTTTTATCTGACTACTTGAACCCTTAAAGTAGTGATTTTGATTCTAGAAGTAAAAAAATATTACTTTAAGGATTTAAGTAGTTGTATCTGATTACTTGAACCCTTCAAGTAGTAGATGTTGGTTCTTCTTAGTAATCTTAGGTTGGATGAAGCTGCTAGAGATTGCTAAAAAATGAAATCTGCTACAAAAATATGGCTCAAACCTGAAAGTTTGTATAGTACCAAATCATTGTTCAGTAGATCGTAACTTAAGGAAAGTTTTTTGCCTATAAGATGCAAGATGAGAAAATTTTACATATGCGGAAAATACTTAATTTTAGACCTTTTAAAAATTTTAAAAGTTTACATATGCGGAAAAGTTTATACTTAATTTTACATAGTTATTATCCACGTTGCGTCGTTTGCCTGTTGATTAAATAAGTATATTCACATTTAAGATGCATGATGAGAAAATTTCATGAGCATATAAACTTTTAAAATACCAAAATCAATTCTTCTTTTCTCTTGGGAAATATCACAGAGTTGTAATTGAAGACATATTTTTAGTTTTGTTTTGTTTTTTATTTCAAGACTTGTACTGATACCAGTCTATGCAAAAACTTTATATTTAAACAACGCCCATTCAATTTTTTTCTACTTTTGGCCACGAGTTACAATTTAATGTAACTCATGCAAAGCAACGGTAGGGAATTTAATTCCCAACCTTCTTAATTCAATCAACTAAAATTACATAAATTAATTTAATTAATCTTTGACATTTTATAAACTAAGTGTGAGTTAGTTGTTTAAATCATTTGATTGACCACATGATATATACTTTGATTAAACAAGTCCAGTCACAGCGTAATCTAAATTTGAAATTAGCATGGAGACATTAAAGATAAACATACCCTTGATTACATCATTACAAACTCTACCGATTAAATCTGTAGTTGAACTTATTAATTATTAATTAAGATTAAATTCATTATAAAATTATAAATGAACTGCAAGTGTATTTCACACCCCTCAATGTAACTATCACTGGCATAATATTTTCTTTGGTTGAAAGGAATATATTATTCTCCAAAAAGTCTATAAATTCAAGGGAATACCCAAGAAAGCAAAACCAAAGAAACACAAAGACACTAAACAAGAAACTAAGTCAAGCTAAAAAAGCCCAAGTAAAAGAGAAAGTAGATACAAGTTCCAAATTTCAGAAATCCTAAGATACTCATCAATCCTATGAATTTTAATAATGAACATAAGTCTCTCTCTAATCATTCTTGTAATCTTCTTTAAAATGAAAGAAGACTCAATAATATCTCCTAGGAAAACTCTCTTCATCCTTTCTATCCAAGTGCAATATATAAAAATGGTAAAAACCAGCCTAACAGTCTAAGAATTAAGGGTCTTTCCTGGTGTCGTCCTCAAAAGCCATTGCTGAAATGGAGTCCAAGAATGGAGCACACAATACAATTCACCCATAGAAAAAAGGGCATCAAAGATAGCCTAGCTAATAGGACAGGTGCAAAACAGGTTTTCCACTGACTCCAAGCCTTGAGAGCAGAAAACATAGTCCCTGCCAACTCTAGAACAATATTTTACAATATTATCCTTCGTAGCAAGTCTGTTATGTCAGGCTAACAATGATATGAAAGAACACTTAGGGATAAAGCCCTTAAACCACAATAATCTTGTACAATCTAGAGATTCATTTTGTTGCACAAGAGCATTATTGGTGCTCTTGACAGAGAATTTGCTATTAGAATAAAGCAGCCACTTCCAAGAATCTATCTGGTTTCTGACAGGAGCTGGAAGATCAAGATGTACTCCACAAGGATGATGTCTATTCCTAAAACCATCACTAGGCCACATACACATACTATTCCTGATCAAAACAGAAAGCTTGGTTACCAAACACAAAATCATTTTTTCCAATATTTAGAAGGACCCCAATCAGGTTTCATGTTTCAGTCATTATGCTAATGTGGTTTTCATCCCCCACACTAGCTCTTCAAAACTAGCATTTGCAAGAAGTTCGTTCTGCTATTGCGATTAATGTTAATCAAAATTCTTTACATGAGATGCATTTGTCATATACTCAATGTAGTAGTTTAAAGTTGCAATGGAGCAAATATCACCTCATTTACAAGAAGTATGTTCTGCTATTGCGTATATTGTAGCCTCAAATACTAGACAACAAGAATATTTAAAATCAAGCGAAGATTATGGTTTAAAATCATGAAAGTTAAAAACGGATGTAGATAACAGGTGGAACTCTACATATTTAAGTTACAGACAACACAACCGTATTAGAGTATAATTTGTAGTAAATAACTTTAGTTTTGACGTAGCTACTATTTTTCTTGAATTTCTAGAACCTTTTTTATGTTTCTACTAATATTTATTCTGGTATTTATAATGCAGCTCCACATCTTGTTCTTAGATAATTTTAAGAAATTACTAGTGTTTTTGCAACTTATAAGACATGATTTGTTCCGACCTATTTTTTAGAACATGAAAGAAATATTGGCTTAATATTTTTAATATTTTTTTATTTTACTATTGCAATGGACCCTCCGATAAAATTATTTGAAGTTGAAATTTTCATTAATTTAATGTTTGAGAATTTAGGAGTTCCCTTATTGTAAATTTTAAAGAACCTAAATCACAATTAAATTCATTATATTTAGTATATGAATCAAAATATAAAAATGATGATAGTAAAATTATTGGTTGTTTTAGTTCATATATACAAGTAGGCAGTTCTATGAATATTTTTCAACAAGAATGAACTTTAATGAAGGACATTATTTCTACTCATCATAGATTGAAACTTTATAATATTTTTTGAAATAGGCATGTAATTGATGAAAATGATGAGTTAGATATTTTACAATGGTGAAAATTGAATTCAACGAGCTAGTTTTATTATTCTTATATTTCCTCCCTTCCCCTATGGTTCAACTCTCACATGAAGCAATTTTGGAAATTTCAACACATTTTAGAAGCAGACCGGTCTGGTTCAAAATAACTGGAGCGGTTTGGTTCAGCGGCTCGACACAACCTGGCCCATGCTCTCATGGACCAGTTGGTTGGTCTATGTCGTGCCATAGGTATTTATCCTACGAGCTGGCCCAGGACTGGACCATCTAGCTCATGCAAGAGGTCCATCACTGGTCTGTGAACCGTCTGGGCCTCTTGCTTGTGATGCAGACCCGAATCAAACCGACCCTGTGGCCATGCATACCTAGCTTGTTTCACTAGGATATGCCTTATAGACTTGTAGCTTTTTCTATTGGGGGTAATGCCCTCAAAACATGTGTATTAACATTTTAATATGAAATTTAATGGAAATATATTTTTTTATAATTGTTCTTTTAAATTATTGTTGAATAATTATATAAATATCTGAAAATTTTATATTCATTAATGAGACTATGATCTTGTATTAGTACGAGAGAATTAAGATTATAAATAATGAATATAATTGTCAGCAACATATTAAAGTATTAAATCTTTAATGAATGATTGCTAGTACGGTTCACTAAGCATTATGAATGCATGTGATCTAGATCCAAATCATTGACGTGGATAGATATCATAGTGAATGTACTTTATATAGTAAGATTATATATGACAGAACGATGTGAATTAATATCTTTATTAACTTATCATTTATCATAAAGATTTAATACACATCAATCTGATGATCATATATAGACCGCTCTGAATCCTGATTAGTCATGAACTCATATACATGTCTACTGGATATTTTGATTCATTCGTTAAGGGTTGTTTGTAAAACATACTAGTAACTTTTATTTTGGAGATTCAATGATATTGATGGCTGAGTACATGATCTTACACGATTTAAAATCCAAGCTTTCCTAATGGATCATACATTAGTTCCCTTAAGTGTTAATTCTAGAACTGAATGGTTATTAAGCTCAAATTTATAATACGATTATAAATTAATCAATTCACTAGTGAATTAATGGTACTTAAGGATCAATAGATAATTAGAAGGGAAAAATGGTGATTTTGACCATCTCTAATTTACGAAAAAATAATTGGAGGACAGAACTATGTTAAATGATTATATCAATGGACTACACGAGAATACTTTGTAAATATATTCTATAATCTATAAGAGTGCAATTCTATATTTATAGTGGAGTAAAAATGGAATTAATAAATAAATTATTTAATTAAAAAGTTTAATTAATAATCTAGTTTATTGGAGTTTAGGACTATAAGTTCATAGTTCACAAGTCACATTTGTACTACACAATATATGGTGTGAATATATCAGGACATGAGAAAATGACTGACTTACAAAAAAATTTTTTTATTCTCGTACAAGTACATAATTATGCGTGATTAATAAATTAAAAATTATTTATATTAAATTATGTATAAATAATTATATCGATTAATTTTCTAATTATCGATAAGTAAGATATTATATTTAATTTGTAAAATTAGATCATGTTAAATTATTATTAGATAATAATTCAAAATTTGAATCAACTAAAACTATTATTTATGATCTAATAGATAAACTAGTTGATAGAAATAATCAGATAAGTTAATTTTAAATTAACAAATATCTAGATATCTGATTAAAATAAATATTTAATTCACAGTAATTATCACGTGTCAATCACTGATTGGAAATGAGAGATTGACATGAACTAATATAGTGCCACGTGACACTATAGTAACGGGCATGCAATACTGTAGTGCCATACGAGACTATAGTATTGCCATGTCACGTAGTGTCGTGAGGCACTGTGATGACTCACAGCAACTGCAGTGCCGTGTGACACTATAGCTGTGTACAAATTGCAATCGGTCCCATTGTAATAGTAATTTTGAAATTAAATATTATTTTCAGTTTATCCCTAAAAATGTGATGTGTGAAGAAAAATAGTTTTTCCTAATTAAAAGGGTTTTGTTCTAAACTTGAAGATTATGAAGATGAATATCAGGTGGAGAAGAAGATATTTTGGAAATATGTAATCTTGTAGTCCTCTTTATAATTTTATTTTTTTATTTCAATGGTTATAATTTAGAATTGCCCAATAGTCACTCGATCTATTATAATTATTTTATTTAATTATTAAATATATGTTTATTGAAATGATTGATAGCATGACCATGCATTAGTCGATCACATGTCATACATTAAACCCCACACAATTTTATTTAGTCATGCATCTCATCAGCAGAAATATGATTTATTAGGATTGTCCTAATATATTTATAAACTGCTAGGTTTTAATTAGTTAAAACTCAGTAATCACACCATTCTAAAGGCTATAGTAACTTTTAGGATAACCGACTTTAGTAAAAGAGTTTTATTAAAGTTTGACGAATGTAATTAATTAGTTAATCTAAGTTCACATAATTATGATTTAGGTTCTTTAGAAGGTTAAATGAACTCAAACCAATGAGATTGGATTAACTGTTAATTTAACATTCATAGTGTTATTATCTCAACTAGTAATTAATATAGAAATAATTGATTAGTTAAAATAAAAATATATTATCCTAAAATAGTGAGTGAGAGAAGGTTGACATGTCAATGTAACCTATGGTCTCCCCCTAAGGAAGGTTTCAAGCTGTATCAATATCAAGGTTTGACTTCTTAAGAATATTTGACTAAGTGATGTCATTTAATTTTGACTGATCCTAAGGCGGTATATTCTAAATCAAGTCATGGAATTCAAAATAATGGGTTACACTCACAATTAAACATTGAGTGGATAATTGTGACTTGACCAAATAAGCAATACCTTATTATTAAAAGAGAAAATATGAGATATTTTGAGTTTTAATTAATAAAGATGAGAATGTCTCATAGACAATCTAAAATTAATATGACTGAGCCTAAGGTGACACATTAATTGTTAGGTTGTCTTATCGTGGATTAGTAAATGCTAAATTTATGTGTTTAAAATTTTGCATTCATGTATCTCGTTTCCTTTCCGAATTCTAGATATTTTTTTTCAATTATATTGATATGTATGTTTTATTTTTCAGTTATTATTATGTCTATCATGGGCAACCCTATTACTGTTTTATGTGTACTTGAGAAATTAAATGGTGATAACTCCATAAGATGGAAATCCAACTCGAACATGTTGCTAGCTTATGGGCATAATGAATTTATTCTTGTTGAAGAAAGTCCTGAAAGGCCTGCAATCAATACTCAGATTATTGACACATGGGATACCATTGGGGGCGAGGTAAATGTTACCGAGCAAAACCCTTTTCCCTCTGTTGTTAGTAATAATAAATAGAAAAAGAAGAATGCTAAGGACAAAAGTAAGAATAATGATGAAAAGAAAGCCAAAAGGTCAGTCGAGGGCGAGAAGAAGAATATTGACAATGAACTCGCAGGAAAATGTTTCCATTAAGGGGTTGAAGGTCATTGGAAGAGAAACTATAACAAGTATCTCTCCGAGCTGAAAAAGAAAGATAAATATGATTTACTTATACTTGAAGCTTGTTTAGTGGAATATGATTTGTCATCTTGGATATTAGATTCAGGAGCCACTAATCAAGTATGTTCTTCTCAACAGATACTTGATTCGTCAAGAGAGCTGGCTGATGGCGAGGTCATTATGAAAGTTGATACTGGTGTGCTCGTATTACAAAAAACATTGGGAACAATCTGCCTTAATTTTGGAAATAATTATTTAGTTTTGAATGATGTTTATTATATTGCTGGATTTTTGAGAAATTTGATTTCTCTTTCTCTTTTGCATGAACAATTATTTGAAGTTTCTTTAATTAATAATGAGTTTATTATTTCTAAGAATGGATTCAATATTTATAATGCAAAAATATCGAACGGAATGTATATGCTTAAACTGGCTAAACACACGTTAAATAATTCTAAATTATTTTAAGTAGCAAATCCTAAAAGTAACAAACGACAAAGAGTTTCTCATGGTAATGATAACACGTATCTATGGCATCTTAGTTTGGGACATATTAATTTAGATATATTAAATAAGTTAACAAATCATGGTTCTTTGAGAGAACTAAAATGACCAAGAGACTTTTCACTAGAAAGGGCCAAAGCGTCAATGAACCACTTGAGCTAGTATATAGTGATGTTTGTGGACCGATCAATGTACAAGCTGGAGGTGAGTATGAGTATTCTCTAACTTTTATTGAAGATTACTTAAGATATGGTTCTACTTACTTAATGCATAGAAATTTTGAAACTTTTAGAAGTTTAAAGACTTCAAAGCTGAAGTTGAAAAACAATTAGGTAAATCATTAGAAATATTTCGATCAGATCAATGTGGTGAATATTAGGATTTATAATTCAAGGATTACCTACTGGAGTATATCATCCTATCCCAACTCACAACACTTGGGACGCCACAGCAAAAATGTGCTACAGATAGGAGAAACCAAACCTTATTGGATATGGTTAGGTCGATGTTAAGCTACTCATCACTACCACTCCCTTTTTGGGGATATGCACTTCAAATGGCAACTTACATTTTGAATGTGATACTTTTTTAGTTTTTAGAGTTATGGAATGGCTCCAAACCCAGTTTGCGTCATTTTTGTATATGGGGTGTCCAGCTCACGTTCTTAGACACAAGATTGGAAAGTTAGGCTCAAGGTCTGAAGTGTGTATATTTGTTGGCTATGCTCCAGATACTAGATGTGGGTACTTTTATAGTCACAAGAATAAAAAAGTGTTTGTATCGACAAATGCCACATTCCTTGAACACGACTATATGAAAAATTACCAACCTCGAAGCAAAGTAGTTCTCGAAGAATTAGCATCTGATGAGATTCAGACCACTTTCATCATCAACTAATAAATGACAAACCACATAAATCATCGTTCCTGTTCAAGAAACCCTGATGCAACGTCATAGTGGGAGAGTTGTAAGACAACCTACTTGCTATTAACTAGAGGCACATGTCTTAATGTGTGACACTAATAAGGATGATCTATTATCTCATGAAGAAGCAATGGATGATCCTGAAAAGGCAAAATGGCAAGATGCCATGAACCAAAAAAATGAAATTGATGTATTCTAATTATGTCTGCGAACTTGTAGATCCACCTGAAGATTTTAAGCCCATTGGATGTAAATGGATCTCAGGAAGAAAGGAGATGCAAATGGGAAAGTATAGACTTTCAAGGTGGGGTTGGTAGCCAAGGGATATACACAAAGGGAAGGAGTCGATCATGAAGAGACATTCTCCCATGTTGCCATGCTAAAATCCATTCGCATCCTTTTCTCCATAACCGCTGGTTTGCACTATGAAATATGGCAAATGGACAACGAGACAATTTTTTTGATGAATCTCTTGAAGAAAGCATCTATTTGATGCAACCAGAATGGTTCTTGAAAAATAAGAAAGTATGTGCTTAAATCTATTTATAGATTAAATCAAACATCTAGATCTTGGAATCTTACATATGATGAGAATATTAAACATATGGCTTCGAATAAAATGTTGACGACACTTGTGTTTATAAATACATCAAAGACATTATCGTGGTTTTCTTAGTTCTTTATGTTGACGATATACTCATTAGGAATGATGTAGAAACTTTGTCAAAGGTAAAGAAGTGGTTAGCTGAAAATTTCTAAATGAAATTTTTGAGAGATGCGAGCTATGTTCTAGGCACCCAAATCCTAGGGGATAGAAAGAACAAGCTCTTGGAACTTTCTCAAACATCTTATATTTATAAGGTGATGGAGAGATTCTCAATGGAGAATTCCAAGAAAGGCCAACTGCCGACCAGACATGGAATTATCCTCTCCAAGGAGCAGTGTCTTAAGACACCTCAGGAGAAAAATGATATGAGAAAAGTTCCCTATGCTTTAGTTGTTGGTAGTCTCATGTATGTCATATTGTGTATGAGACTAGGCATTTGTTATGCGATGGGAATTTTCAGTCGTTACAATCGAATCTAGGTTTGGAACATTGGATTACAGTAAGGCACATTCTCATGTATATTAGGAGAACGAGAAACTATATGCTTGCTTATTCATGTTGAGACCTGAACCCCACTGGATATACTTATACGAATTTTTAATTATGGAAGCTAAATATATCGACCTGTAAAGCTGCAAAAGCAGCGATATGCCTCAATAAGTTCTATACTGATCTCGAAGTAGTTCCAGATATGGACAAGACAATGATCCTATACTATGACAACAGTGGGACGGTAGCTAATTCCAAAGAACATATGAGTCACAAGAGGGGCAAGCACATAGAGAGGAAATATCATATTGTAAGAGAGATCGTGCATCGAGGGGATGTGACTGTTATGAAGATAGCTTCTTATCAGAACCTGCCTGGTCTTTTTTCCAAGACACTTCCTGCGAAATCATTTGAGGGTCATGTGCGTAACATGTGGTTGAGAGAGATGCCACATTTAATTTAGAGAAAGTGGGACATTGTTGGGGGTAATTCACTCAAAGCATGTGTATTGACATTTTAATATAAAATTTAATGAAAATACATTTTTCTTATAATTATTCTTTTAAATTATTCTTAAATAATTTATACAAATATCTGAAAATTTTATATCCATTAATGAGATTATGATCTTGTATTAGTACGAGATGATTAAGATTATAAATAATGAATAAAATTGTCAATAACATATTAAAGTTGAAATCTTTCATTAACGGTTGCTAGTATGGTTCATTAAGAATTATGAATGCATGTGATCTAGATCCGGATCATTGATGTGGATAAATATCTTAGTGAATGTACGTTATATAATAAGATTATATATGACAAAACTGATGTGAATTAATATCATTCTTAACTTACCGTTTATCATAAAGATTTAATACACATCTATCTGATGATCATATGTAGATCAGTCTGAATCTTGAGTAGTCATGAACTCCTATACATGTCTACTGGATCTTTTGATTCACTCGTTAACGTTTGTTTGTAAAATAGACTAGTAACTTTTATTTTAGAGATTCACTGATATGGATGGCTGAGAACATGATCTTACAAGATTTGGAATCCAAGCTTTTCTAACGGATCGTATATTAGTTCCCTTAAGTGTTAATTTTAGAATTGAATGGTTATTGAGCTCAAATTTATAATACGATTATAAATTAGTCTTCACTAGAGAATTAATGATACTTAAGGATCAAAAGGTAATTAGAAGGGTAAAATAGTAATTTTGACCAGATCTAATTTACTAACCAATAATTGAAGGACAGAACTACGTGAAACGGTTATACCAATAGACTATACGAGAATACTTTGTAAATATAGTTTATAATCTCTAAGAGTGCAATTCTAGAGTAATAATGGAATTAATATATAAAATTATTTAATTAAAGAGTTTAATTAATAATCTAGTTTATTGGAGTTTAAGATTATAGGTCTATAGTCTCCAAGTCACCTCTGTACTACATAGTCTAGAGTGTGAATATTTCATGCATGAGAAAATGACTGACTTACAAAATGAATCTTTATTGTGGAGCAAGTACATATTTATGTTTGATTAATTAATTAAATTATTTGTATTAATTTTCAAAAATTATATATAAATAATTATATCGATTAATTTTTTAATTATCAATAAGTGAGACATTATATATAATTTGTGAAATTAGATAATATTCAATTATTATTGAATAATAATTCAAAATTTGAATCAACTAAATCTGTTATTTGTAAACTAACAGATAAGCTAATTGATAGAGATAATCAAATAAGTTAATTTTTAATTAACTAATATCTAGATACTTATCCGATTAAAATAACTATTTAATTCACAGTAATTGTCACGTTCTAATCACTGATTGAGAATCAGAGATTGACATGAACTACTGTAGTGCCACGACAACTACAGTGTTGTATGGCACTATTGTTGTGCACAAATTATTGTGGGTACCAGTCAGTGGTAATTTTAAAATTAAATATTATTTTCACTTTATTCCTAAAAATATAATATGCCAAGAAAATATATATAGATATTATTCCAATGGCCTCAGGGTTGGTCACATCAATTGAGAACTATTGGTCAAAGTGTTGAGAACACAATCGGGGCGAAAACTCTTTCCCTGATGGCTAACGGCAACTGCAATGTTGTGTGGCACTACTGTTGTGCACAAATTACAGTGGGTACCACTGAATGATAATTTTGAAATTAAATATTATTTTCACTTCATCCCTAAAAATCTGATATGCTAAGAAAATATATATAGATATTATTACAATGACCTTTGGGTTGGTCGCATCAATTGAGAATTATTGGTCAAAGTGTTGAGAACACAATATGGGCGAAAACACTCTCTCTGATTAAAAGTTAATAAAAAACTTTGAAAGAATAATAATCTTATTCTCAGTAAATTAATCATTCTCAGTAGATCTTTAGATCTCATGTGTTGAGTACATCTAGAGACAGAAAAAGTATCTTTAAATTATTCTACGTTCTCACACACATCCCAGTGTGTTTAAGGATTGACTTGAAAGATCTTGGTGTGGATCTCGAAGTCCGTTGTTCATGGGAATGCAAGATCGTTGGTTTGCGAGGACGCTTGATATATACTATAAAAGGTACATGATTCCTATCCATGTATATCTTAGATTTAATATATAAATATATAGTGGATCATGATTGAAAAGAGTTCTCAATAAAAAATTTTATTTTTAATCGTTTCGTTGCGCTTATTTTCTTTTATTAAAAAAGATTCATTTATAAATTTTTATAAACCACCATGCTTCCGCCACACAAGTGCCAATATATTTTGTATTGACACAATTCTTAATTAACAAAAAAATGATCAAATTCAAGAGATGATGAACTTAACTAGTACAACCTCGAATGGAGGAAATCTTAAGAATATCATCCTTTAGTGTGGAGTCTAAACTTTTAGTTATTTAATTCTCATTGTCGTTGTAAGAAGCAATGACTCTCAATAATACTGAAAAAGTTAAGTTGATATGTAAATTTAAGTGGTAAATTTAGATGATAAGATTTTAGATAACCATGTTTGATAACATATGATTGAGTTGAAAAGTTAGTAGGAATGTGAGATTATCTAGTTTAATATATATTCAAGTAGGTAAAGTTATATAAAGAATTTAAAAATAAATTAGATTATTGTGGAGCTCATATATTAAATATTTTAACACACTGAAAAATTAACTATTTTATTAACGAAACCAATAAAATCAAATCCGCTATTTTTTTACTATGCCAAAAGATAACTAAATTTTTGCTCACAATTTACAAATATATTTTGAGAAAATTACATATTTAGCCTTTATTTCATACCAAGTTTTAATTTGGCCATTATAGTTAATAAACTCAATTTTATCATCAAAATCTATACATCGTTTACATCATTTGTTAGACATTGTTACTATTTTAACATGTTTGTTGATACGACACGTGTACAAATAACATATCACACCAATAAATATGTTAAAAATAGTAACAGTGATCGATAAAATGATCACAATAAAATAATGTATAAATGTTTGTCATAGGTGTTTTCTCAACTCCCAATGACACAACGACACATGTCACGTCACAGTAGAAAACTCCTTATTCCAAGAAATGAGTGGAACCGACCTCGACTAGTTGGCTTCTATTGAGCTCGGGACGTACAAGACCCGAGCTCATGGAACAATAGGAACAAGAGTGCAAGGAAAGCTCTATCGACCCCGAGCGCCAAGTCATCGTTACCCGCCAAAGGTGATGATCAAAGTGGGACCCTCTCCTAAGCCTAAGCGCCCAACCGGTCTTATCACAGTGACAAAATGACAGGATAGCCTCCGTCTAGTCATCTCATCGGCACATCAACATTTCATATCCACCAGCTTTATGTCAAATGATGCATCTCTTCCATCCAATTAGTGCCAAGAATGACAGATTTCATCCCACAAAGCTTCTTCAACATGCCTTTTAAAGGCTTCTTTGACACACTACCTAAGGCCCTAAGGACTCAGGTATAAATACTTCCCTTAATCGCCAAAAGAGGTATGTTTTCTTTCCCCTACAAAAACTATGCCAAAATATTGATAAATGATTGACTTAGGCATTAGAGGCCCTTAAGCGGGGCAACCACCATCGGTTCCTCGCCTTTAGGGTTCATTGTCTGTGTTTTGCAGACATTGAGGTCGTGAGGAGATCCAGTTAAGATGAAGAATATGCTCACGACAAAGAGGAAAGAACTCTCATAACGTTACTCAAGCAGATTCCTCCTGGTTAGGAGGACCCCCACACTTGTAACTGTGGCATTTTTTGGCTATAATAGTTAGCATCGTCTATGGTGTACGACTATAAAGTCATCATCGTTGAAGCATTATGAGCCATTTCTCTTCCTACAAGGAGAAGATGGTCCCAACGTTCTACGCCGATGAAATTTGAGACGAATAGGTAGAAATGCCGATCTCCTTGCTGGGGAAGGAACCTCCTTCGTCCCTCAGGATTATCCGACAAAAGAAGAAGAATGTGGTGGTTGTAACCTCTGAAGATAACCTGTGAGGAAAGGAAATATGTACCAGATCTTGCGCAAGTCACTACGGTCTCTTGCACGATAAAGTTTCCATGTGCTCTCGTAGCTCCGGGGGAAACTACCTAGGGAAAGGCGGGATGACCTCCCAGCTCGGTGAAGTGTCACCTCTTGAAGAAACAAGAACCAAGATAAACCTGGGATGTGAAGGGCTAGGCTCCTCTCTTATACGATTTTGGCTGAGGTCACCCTCAAAAGGCGAAGGTAAAAATCCCCAAAGAACTTTTGGGAGAAATATACAAGCAACTGCGGAGATACCACTAGGTCGCCAACCGTCCAGGTTTTCGGTATCCCTTTAGCTGCCAGAAAATAATCGTGCGATGTGGTTGGACGAGCCGAGGATTAGTCCTGCTTTGAAATACAAAGGCTTGCATTAGCTATCCTACATAGCTGAAATGCAAGCCCCGACCATGTGGCCTCATGCCCCCACATCCACAATAGGCGAAATGGAAGGACGAGGATCATGTCAAAATTAAAGCGCAAGCTAACGAGTCACCTCAGGACACAAAGCCCCGATGAGAGGGCAATACAGATAGTCAACCCTTTCACACCAAATTTTGATGAAGTCAGAACTTCACGAGACCCCTACATGGGTATATTCCCCTCAGGCCCACGTATGAGGCGACTGGAACCACAGGGATAGATGAGCATGTGGTGCACTAATCAGGGAGTAGCCCCCAAAAGGGAACTTGATGGGCCATGGAGCTGGTCGTACTCCTACCATACCGTAAGGGGAAAATAGTTCAGGACAAGTCAGCGCGCGCCTCTGAGGAAAGTGCGAGGCTAGAAGTGTCTTACTGCTGAGGCAAAGATGAAGTTCAAATAGGAACACCACGATGAAAGATGGAAGCCCAAAAGCTTAGGAAGCCGGAGCTCGGCTATCCTCTCCCCTCACCTCAGAGTAGCAAACAACATAGATCGCATACTCATCCATAGTTTTACAGATAAGAGGCTTCGTTTTCTCCTCTCTTATAAATAACTTATGCTAAGTCCTTTTTATACGAATCTACTTTTATGAAAAGATAGAACATTTATATTTGCTGAAGGTTTCCTAGCTTTTCTACAAGCCTCCGGGAACGGTGAGGTACTCTAGCCCATCAATCAGGATTAAAAAAAAAGTGATTACCGGGGAGGTGCTCTAGCCCACCCGTCAAGAATAAACAAAAAATGATGACTAGGGAGGTGCTCTAGCCCATAAGTCGAGATTAAACAAAAGATGATGACTAGGGAGGTACTCTAGCCCACCAATCGAGAATTAACAAAAAATGATTACTAGGGAGGTGTTCTAACCCACCTATCAGAATTAAATAAAAAGTGATGAATAGTGAAGTGCTCTAGCTCACCAGCCGAGATTAAACAAAAAATGATATTTGTCGATGCTTGCAAATGGGATCGAGGGTCTAGTTAGAGATGACACCCATGACTAAATATTGACAAGTGTTGTTTGCCGAGCACTCATGCTCGTAGAAGGGATCAATGATCTAGCTAGAGTAGGAACGCTTGGATAGATATCGACAAGTAATGTCTACAGAGCACTCATACTCGCAGACGAGATCAAAGATCTAGCCAGAGCAGGCACGCTTGGTTGAATATCGACAGGTAATGTTCGCTGAGCGCTCGTTCTCACAAACATGATCAATGATCTAGCGAGAGTGAGAACACCTGACTAGATATCTAAAGTCATGTGTTTTGTGCATCTTCTGAGCATCTCATCTTGCAAATGGGATTGGGGATCTAGTTAGAGTAGGAAACGCCTAGCTACATATCAACAAGTGATGTCTGGCGAGCATCTCAGTTCCTGGGCGTGATTTAGAATCTAGCCAGAGTAGGCACCTTTGAGTAGATATCGACAAGTGATATCAGTCAAGCATTTCAGCTCGTGAACATGATCAATGGTCTAGCTAGAGCAGACACGTCTGGTTAGACATCGAGGAAATATGTCTGTCGAGCACTCAAACTTGAGAATGGGGTCAAAGATATAGCCAGGGCAGGCACGTCTGGCTAGACAACGAGGAAGGGAAAAATTGCCATACACTCATGCTCGTTCGGTAGAGCTAATGGAAAGCCATGACAAGCAATCTCGACACTAGGACCAAGGATATCTACTGAGCATTAAGGTAGGGATAATGCCATATGATGAACACTTTAACTCAAAGATTTATCCAGAACAAGGACACCTGGATAGGTAACAAAGGGAAGGACCCCTTGCGAAAAATCGAGGAGTTCAATATGCTTCGCTAGGCCTAGAAAAAGGTCAGCTAGAAGAAAGGATGCTCGACTAAATATTAAAAGGAAAACTCGTAGTGAGGACGGTTCACCCGACCAGACCTTTCAGTTAAGAGCACGATAGGCTTTTTAAATGTTGTGAGAGGGCTTACAGAGGGGACAACCCGTTGGACAATATCAAGTCGACCAAAAAGGATCTAGGCCTTTCATGGCCCACTCCAACTTAGGGTCATTCAATCCCACAGCTCAGGACGGTAAACATTAGTAGGGATACAATGCTTAACATAATAAATAAAAACAACTACACGGCTCAGGGTTAAGACCTCATCTATACCAGATTAAAGATCGACTACTGAAAAAGAACTAAATAAATGTAGAGGTAAATAAAGTTTATTTTCATTAATAAATAGAGGACTACAAGTACATGTAAAGCTACAAATGGCTCATCGGTTAAGGGGATGACCCTCCTAGGCTAACTTATAGTCCCCTCTTCGGGAAGAAGGAAAACAATCTCGGCAACTTCCTTGAACTCTTCTAAGGTCTCAAGGACTTCGGTTGAGGTGCTTCATCATGAAGCAAAGGTTAAGGCTACCGATCGGATTACAAGTCTTTGTTAAAGGTAAAGTCTTTACCACATCAGGGGTGGGCAGCCAACACAAACGAAGGATTCATTGAACAGGCTTATCGACGACACAAAAATTATCACATATGAAACATCGACGACTTCGTGGCATGAAATTCAAGAGGGGATGGAAAGGGAAGCGACAATCATAAAAAAAGAGGAGGATCCTGAAGGATAACCTCCAGAATGGAAGAAGCCCTCAAAAGGGGGAAGATTATCGTTCCTCCAAACAAAATAAGGAGAAGGACAATGAATGACTGTTTCGTGGATCAATGAGAAGATTTTGGAAGACCAAATGACAGAATGATACGATGCAGCATACCGAGGGGTCAGGATCCGCAGGACAGTAATACTCACCTCTTCTTACGGGCACCCCATTAATACCCCAACTCCCGAAAAGGTTAATGATCTCAAAACACGGATAAACTCAAAACACGGATAAACTCAAAACACAAGCGTGAGCTTCCTGGATCAAGTGAAGCTTATCACACCCAGGTAGCTTGGATCAGTGTTCGAGTTAATGAAGTCTTAGGCCCCGGATATCAAGTGAAGCTTATCACACCCAGGTAGCTATCCAAGTCCTTGACTGGGGTCAACTGTTATGGGTGTTTTCCAACCCCTAATGACACTGCAACACGTCAGCCGCAATAGGAAACTCCCTATGCCAAGAAAGGATGAGAACCGACCTCGGCTGGTAGGCTCATATGGAGCTCGGGGCTCACAAGTCTTGAGCTCATGAAAAAATAGGAATAAGTGCGCAAGGAAAGCTCCATCAACCCTGAGCACAAAGTCATCGTTACCCGTCAAATGTGACGACCAAGGTGACACTCTCTCCTAAGTTCAAGCGCCCAACCAGTCTAATCGCTACGACCAAATCACAGGATAGCCTCCATTTGGTCATCTCATAAACACATCAACATTCAATATCCACAACTTTATGTCAAAGGTCGCCTCATTTTCATCCAATCAATGTTAGGCAAGACAGGTTTTTTGTCCCACAAAGCTTCTTCAACATGCCTCCAAAAGCTTCTTCGAAAGAGGTTTGTCTTCTCTCCCCTATAAAAACTATGTTAAAATATCAATAAATGACTGACAAGCATTAGAAGGAGAAGTAAGCTCACCATAAAGAGGAAAGAACTCGCATAACGTCACTCTGACAGATTTCCTCGGTTAGAAGGGCTCTCACACTTGTATTGTGGCAGTTTTTGGCTAAAACAACCTTTTATATCGAAATGGAGTTTTATTTTCTATAATGACTACATTAAAATTTGATACAAACTATAATGGTCAAATATGTGATTTTTTCATATCGTTTTTAAACAAACATATAAATAAATTAAATAATATATTGTTCAAATTTTACGAAACAAAAAATATATACATCTTTCTCTCCTATATCACCTGATTAATTTTCATATTTGGCAAAGAAACAAGTAACATAATAGAACTTCTTAATTAACATATTATACATCTTTTGAAGAGTTTTTTAAGATTATGAACATTCATTTAACTTAATTATTTATATATATGAAAAATTTATGTATCCTTAAAGTTTCTAAACATAATAGTTTATGTAATTCATTTCAACTATCACGCATATTTTAATCTCGATAGACAAGATCTGGGACGAGCCTTGCGAGATGAAAATCTCACCCGTTTAAGAAATCAAATCTCAATCTTGGCCTGAACGAATTTAGGACATAAAAAAATCTCATATTCAGGATAAGGACGAGTTTAGTCCCATCGGGATCGTAGTAGGGTCGGGGAGGATTTTCAGGATCAAAATTTTTTTAAAACCCTCATGTGAAACTCTGGTTTGAAAAAAAATAAAATACTTAAATCAAATAGAGGGAATACAAACTAATAATGATGTTTTATTAAAATGTTAGAAAATAAAAGATATTTTGAAAAATATGTAGATGTGTTGGTTATATGAGTAACTAAATTAAAATAATTGTTTGATAAAGTAGATTTTTTTTGAAAAATTGATAGATAATCATTTAATCAGATTAAATAACTTTTATTATAGTAAATAAAAATGTTTGAGATAAACATAAAGAATGATAGAAAACAAATCTATTTTATTATTGTTGAAATAACTCCAATCAAATGCCCCGACTTTAAAGTTTGGCGTCATCGAACCTCGATAAAATGTCAAAGAAAATGGGGCCATGCAGACAATATTCTTACATAGCATTTCAACTGTCATTTGAGTGTATCAGGCAATGCACCTAACGCTAGATCCGGATCAGGCGCCCGGTCCCGGCTTCTATTTTGTTAGGGGTAGGGGCCTGCCTAGACCTTCGAATATACAACAATATATAATATGGCTTCATACAATCGTAAGGACTGCATTCTCTTGCGCCAAGTAATTTCATTCTGCTTTCACGTGTCTTCTTATTGATCCGTAATCATATAATTTATTGACTCATTTTTCGTCTATACATATGAGGTCTATGGACTTTAATTTAATTTTAAAATCACCTAGTGTTTGACAAACTATATACATGATTTGACATGTGTATGTGTAATTGGTGGTTTAATCAAGATGTGTTATCTTCTTCCCTCGTGGCAATTCCTGGTTTTGCCGACTAACTTGAACAATTTCTTTTCGAATTAATATTATTTTTATTTTTCATTAATTCGAATTATTCTAGTTATAATCCAGAAATGATTCGTTCATATATTTTACCGAAACATGAAATCAAAATAGATGATAAAGTAGCTAGAATATATGAAAATATATCTTATTTATAAGATAAAAAGACGTGTTGATATGATTTTCAATCCATTAGGAATAATCTCATGAATGAATGTAAGACATATATTTAAATGCTTTTCTAAGTCAATACATCTTAAGGATTTAAACACATTAAGATCACTTCTACATGAGCCTCGTATAAAATGATGGCGAATCAATTTTTCTACCTATACAAGCTAGGTACCACTAAAAAAAATCTTAGTTGCAAACCCTATAACCACCTTTTTAGATCATGGCACAAATCTGTGGAATTTCGTTAGCTAGCTATAATATTAGATGCATCTTACTCTCTTAGGTGTTTTAAAAGATAAATGTGTATTCATATTAAGGTTGTTAAGACTGCAATCGTGACAATACGATTCTATGTCTAGTACAACCCACACTATCTAGATCACATGGTAAAATCATAAATTGATAGGATCATAGTAAGATCATGAGTATGATCATATAATCATATAGGATCACGAGTAGATCGTATAGGATCGTGTAGATTTTTGATCTTACAATTCTATTAATATTCTAACTTATTTATTGGTGGATTGGCCATTATTTATTATTTTGTGCTTAAATGGAGTGATAATTAGATGCTATTTGAGAATATCAAGGTGAAAGCCTATAGATAAAGATAAAAACAAACAGAAACTAAGAAAAGAAATGAAACAAAATGAAAATTCCTAGACACCATTTTAACATAACTCATCTTCATCCCTCCCCATTTCTCTCTCTTTATGCATGTCTTTATAGTTGAAACATGACACTGATTGCGGCATTGTAAGTCAATAATATTGATGTAATGAGGAACATAACAAATAAAGTTCATGAGAAATAGAAAAAGAAAGATAAAGAGGAAAATTGGAAATAATTCTTATGGCCGGCCTAAAGAAATCAAAGAAGGAACAAATTGCAGTCATTTCAATTCAATATAAACTCTAGCTTCTCGCGTATTTTAACTCAACTTTAGATTTGAGGTGAGATCTTGGGAGATTTAATGCACTATTATTTGCAATAAAGAAGAGATATTTTCAATCACATAGAAGAGATATTTTCATTCAACAATGCTAAAAATCTCGTTCCAAAAGAACATATTAGTTGGAATCTCTCAGTAGTGTGAACTTTTGATTTTTTTTGCATAGACTTTCTTAAAAGTATGGTAACTTTATTTTTTATTATGTCATTTTAGAGAAAAAATGGATATTATATTCTTAGCATTCCTCAATATAGTGAATTAACTTTTTTATAAAATTATTTTTTATTATTAAATATCAATATTTTGTAGGATCTTAAGATTCTTGATCTGATCTATAAGAATATTACGATGGATATTAATTAAGTTCGGATATTAACCATCAAGCTTCATATCTAACGTTTTTTTATATTTTCAAATATGGAAGCTATAGTTTCGAATAACATGTATTATATACAATTTTTTTTTTCTTTATTTTGGCACCCATTGAAAGAAAATTCTAGTTCCGGCCTTTGACACAATTGTTCATTATTTGAAGAAAAATTGTGTAACATTACGATATTTGACACTGTTATAAGTTGATAATGTGTACATACCTATATATGAAAATAATAAACTCTAAATTACATGATTGGGATATATACTAATTGGCCACACACATTCACACATTATAAAGAAATGGTATTTTATAGACTATTTATAAACATGTACGTTTGTCATATAACATTGCTCTAAATTTTAATTGCTACCTAGAAATGAAAACTAATAGGATGAACATTTTTGTATCGAACCGAACCGAAAATGTTCGGTTCGGGTAGTTCTTTTTATACATTATGTTCGGTTCGGTTCGGAAAAATTAGAGAATCGAAGTTTCGATTTGAAATTTTGGTGGTTTTTCAACCGAACTGAAACTTCAAATTTTTATTATTATTTTATTTATATATATAATTTCATATCAAACCGAAACGAGCAAAAATTTGATATTTATTATTTTTTAATTGTATTATTTGGAAATTATTTTTTAAAAAATATTTTTTAATTAATAATAACGAATCGAAGAATCGGATCAAAACTCACGTTTCGGTTCGATTCTCTTATTATAAACGGTTCGGTATCATTGTCGAACCAAAATTTCAGTCTGGTTTGATTTTTCACCAAAAAAATTGACCAGAACGAACTGTAAACACCCCTAAAAATTACACTTAAGGTTATAAGCCCAATTAAGGGTGCTAATTGTTTTCCATTTATTATGCTTATGTTATTTTATTGTTACTAAATAAGATGAAACACTTTGGCCTTGTTTTGGGAGTAAGTTTTAGAACATGTTTAAATAAACTAATTTATATATCAATAATTAATAATTAGTATCATAATTAATCTATAAAATAACTAAGATATTTAGTCCACTAAATTACTAGTTAAATATAAGGAATGGGAGTAGTATTCTACTGAATACTGAGTACTAATATTTCTTTCTTTGTTTTTTATTTATTTGAAAAGAGTAGTAATAGTAGGCCCTATCATCTATGATAATAGGCCAAAAGAAATGATATTGGTGATTTAAATGCACCTTTTCGGCAGAGTAGGGTCAGTCAGACTGCCACAGGAAGAAGCCTTAAAAATAGGGTATAAAAGAAAAACAACTTTTATGACTACAACACCCGGACGTACGACTATCCCCCAAAACAGCATCCCTGTTCTTATCATATAGTCCAATTTCCCAAGTAATAAAAACATATAAATTATAATAAGGAAAGAAATAAGAATCATCTTATGTTAAAAAAAGAAAAATATAAGAGCATTCCTCAAAACTTTTGCATTAATTATTACTTCAAACAATTTTTTTATTTTTAATCGTCAATTTATTACCAAATTATTTTTTTAAATACTGAATTTTATTTTACTAGAAATAGATTACAGTGACAAATAATAGACATGGACTTCAATTCGAGACAATAAAAAAAACTTCAATTCAAGATAAAGTAAAAGTATACTCTAGTAATGTAAACCAATATAGATTTATAAAAAAGTTGACCATCCACTACTTAAGTTGGCTTGTCGGACTAACACAAAAGTATATTTATGCATATATAAGATATTTTATTGCAAAACTTGTTGATATGAGACTTAGAATCTTTAATTTCCATAAGAAAGTCATGGAAGATACTCTAAAAAGAAAAAAAAATACAAAACCCTCATATATCTATATCTAAATGTATAACTCCCTTCACACAAATATTGATTATTAGAAAATAAAATAAAAAAACCGACCGGAGAAAGAGATTTCAAAGACCTCATTTTATGATGAGAGAAAAATAATATATGAAGTGATCGATGAAAAAACAAGTTAATTATATGCTTACTAGTATTTATTATTAGGAAAGCAATAGAGAAATTGTAGGTCTTGGAAATAAAATGAAGAAAAAAAAAGCTTACGATTACGTACTAAATTAATATTAGAATTATTAATGTGAAAATGAGATTCATATGTTCTAGACGTACCAAACGAGTGACAGATCAAGATCTAGCTAATATAAATCTCACATTTCTGGTGAACATACGATGATATTTTTATCCTATTATACATTATGGTCATGGTAAAACAAACAAGGACCCTCCAGGGACCTTAAACATAGAAGGAAAAGTAACCAAAAAAAATTAATGGAACAATATATCGCCACGGTTTTTCAATTAAAAATCATTAGAACTATGAAATTCATCCTTACCAGCAGACTATTCTTAGAAAAATTATGATACTTTCAAAATATTGTACTTACTCAAATAAAAAATTGACAATTAAGGAAAAGTTAATATTTTTATAATATTTTTATCAAATGTCAAATTTGTATTTAACGAAATATAATATTTCGAGAGGACCATAGATTTTTCAGCTATTCTAAATTTGGGTAAGCGATTGGATAGATAGTAAAAGAACAGGGGGGCTGATTGGCATTCCCAAGGGGGGAGTAAATACTAATTAGAGTCACTGGGGACCTTAGTCTGGAAGCTGCTGTGTACTGAAAAAGAAAACAGAGGGAGTACTGCTACCACTATAATCCCCAGTTTTTGAAAGAATGGTGCAAGTGCCGAGGCATCCTCTTAATCACACAAAATATCATGTGAACAACCCATAGAATGACCATGGCGCAATGCTCATTTTCTAGTTTCCTCCACCCACCATAAACTCTCATTTTTTAGTATACACTATTTGGGGTTTAACTAAAATTTTCCACTCAAATATTATATATCATCATCTTAAACTTTTAACTCTAAATTTGTGCTTAAACTATTAAAAAGTTTCCTTGTTTCAAAACCGTTTATTTTGTTAATAAGGTTGTTTGGTACCTACCCCAAAACATATTTATGTATGCTAGTTATTTCATATGTTCTTATTTTTGTTTCCCAATTTCCATTATTACATTAATAATGGCGGGTTACAATCTTATTCAGTGTGATCACGTTCTTTTATGATACATTAATGGGAGAATTATAAAAATGACTCATTTTCTATTTCAAGTTGTAAAAATGTCTAGAAAATATTTTTATTACAAAAATGATCGAAATATAGTAAATAATTTATTTATCACTGTGTAATTTGGTAAATAAATTGTTACCACGGTCATATTTCGGTTATTTTTACAAATAAAACAAATTTCAACCATTTTTGTAACTCCATTCCTGAAACCTGTCTTTTCTTGCTATTTTCCTTATGTTAATTATATATTTTGCACAATAATTTCTTAATGTATACTTTTAAAGATAATTTTCACAATTTGTTTTTTAAAAACTTAAATTTTTACGGTATATTTTTCATGTTGAATTCAACACGACTTTGTTTATAATTGAAAAAGGTTGGGAGTTCAATAATACCATTATTTTTTAATATTTATCCAATTTAGCATATAATTAGTTTTAAAAAGTTCACGAACAATCAACCTAAATGGCATGTACTATCTTTAAATAATCAAATTCATCTAAGGTTGGGAGTCCACTAATACCATTATTATTTTATAATATTTATCCAATCTAGCATCTAATTAGTTTAAAAAGTTCACAAACATTCAACCTAAATGGCACATACTATTTTAAAATAATCAAATTCATCTGAGTAATTCTCTAAAAATAATTAGACTTTGGTTATGGGAGAGAGATGTTTTGGAGTACGTATCTGTAGAATAAAACGAGGGTTAAATTTATAAAAGAAATATGTTAAAAAAGAAATGGAGAATTTATATTTCAAAAATTTCAGTGGGGTCATAAATAAAAAAATAAAATTATAAAATTTAAAATATTAAGACAAAAAAGTCAGTGGTCAGACAGCTACACCATCGGCGTTTAGTCCCAAAACACTTTACCATATTTTTCCTTGCAATCTCAACAAAGAATGATAAGTAATGATTGAGATAGAATTACTAGAATTGAAGAATAACAGAGAAAGAAGGAGAAACAACTCAGAGGAAGAAAAGAAAGATGTGAGAAAGAGAGAAGAAGAAGATAATAGAAAGAATACTTCATTATGGTTAACCATACTAAATGCAAGGAAGTAGAATAAGCAATTGCTAGTTGAGATAGCATGACTACAATACCCCTAACTAACTAAACTAACAGAAACAATAACATACAATTAACTCTTTACTTTCACATCCCCTCAAATTTATCTGAGGATTGAAGATAAGTTTGTCCTTTAGGAAAAGTAAATTGAGGAGTGGACAAAGGCTTTGTGATTAAGTCTGTTAGTTGTTGTTTGGAGTTTATATGTCTCACAACAAGATCCTTCTTCATCACCATTCTTTTAACAAAATGAAAATCAATTTCTACATGTTTTGTGCGAGCATAAAGAACAAGATTGCAAGCTAGATAAATAGAAGAAGTGATGTCACAATAAAGCATGGGAGCTTGTGATTGAAACACATGCAGATCACGAAGAATTTGTCTCAGGCAACTCAATTCAACAACTATGTTTGCCAATGCTTTATACTCAGCCTCTGTGGAAGACCTGACAACAGTTGCCTGATTCTTAGCACTCTAGGAAATAATATTGAAACTAAGGAATATGACAAAACTCGAAGTAGAACTCCTGTCTGAAGGCCCTCCTGCTCAGTCAACATCACTAAAAGCTTGTAAATGAAGAGAATGGGGAGTAAAATGAATGCCATGATCAATAATGCCTATAATATATCTCAGAATTCACTTAACAACAACAAAAAGTGCTATTGTAGGAGAATACACAAGCAGTCCACTGCATTGTGCCCTATCTTTTGGCAAATTTAGCATTGAACTCTACTGGTATGAGCATTGGTATGGCTGTCAGAGTTGAATTTGGTATTCGCCTTGAAGGTTTGAGAGTGCTGAGTCGATTGAGCACCAAGAACTAAGGGAAAAGGAGAAGAACTCTAGTTTTGAGACCTCCATACTCTGCCTGAGTTAAATCTGCCAGAGCTATACCTGTTTCCTCTAAAATTTTTGAAGTCCCTGCCTCTATTGGTTCCTCTGTTGGGGAGGGAGGCAAAAAGAGCATTATTCTGAAAGATGGTATCTTGATTTTTTTGTTAAGATTCTAGGAATTGTTCTTCTAATTTGAGGAGCACATGAAGCTCTTCAAGTGATAGGGGCTTTGCTCTAGTTTGAATAGATGTTCTCAAAGGTATTGTATTTAGTTTGAATAGATGTTCTTAGGGTATTGTATTCAGTTTGAATAGATGTTCTCAAAGACATCAGAGAGTTTGTCTTTACCTCCTTTATTCTCTGGATATAAGAGTATATTCTTTGAGGTTTTCTTGGTTATAGACTGAAGATCATACTTGAGTTTAAGAATGTTTCTCCATGAGATTGAGAAGAATCTTCTCTCTATGGAGTCTCAGACTTCTTTAAAAGTCTTGCTACCAACAACGTAAGATGTGCCATGGGAGACAGGGTAGCGTTGATCAGAGTCATCAAGTCTTCTTGAACCTGGCTACCCAATGTTGGTGGGCAAGTGATGGTTCCATCGACAATCCAAACACTGTATGGACTTTCAAGATCACTGAAATATGGTACTTTCACATAACAAAATTGTTCGTATATAATCTAATAAATATAAGGTTGCAGATGTTGGATAGAAGGAATTTGGGTGAATGGAGGACAAATTCAGCACTGTTAGCGGCGAGTGGAGTTACATATTCTTGAGAGGACAAGGAAGATGGCATAGATTGAGAACTCATTTAAGAAATGTTTTGTGACCCAATTCGAGTTCCAGTGTTTTCTTGGTATCCAGCGGATTGAGTTTCAGCGTGGTCAGCCATGGATAACGACGTTTGTCTATCGTGGCTCTGATACTATGAAGAATAACAGAGAAAGAAGGAGAAACAACTCAGAGGAAGAAAAGAGAGATGTGAGAAAGAGAGAGAAGAAGAAGAGAAAAGAAAGAATACTTCATTATCATTAACCAAACCAAACTAAAGGAAATAGACTAAATACAAGGAAGAAGAAGAAGCCAACGGCTAGTTGAGACAGAACGAATTAAAATACTCCTAACTAACTAAACTACCAGAAATAATAACAACATAATTAACCATTTACTTTATCAATAATAACATAGAATGAGAGACAAAAGTTAGGGCAACTTTGAAATGATTGTGTTATGTTAAGAATTAATCCAAAAATATGTTCGTTGGACCCAATTGGTAATTTAATATAATATCAAAACAAAAAATCTGAGTTCAGACTTTCACATCAACAATCTTCCTCTCATTAAAAAAAATAATTTTTATAAAATTCACGCTTAAACATGATGGGAGTGTTACGAATTATTTCAAACATATAAGTTTGTGTCAACCCAATAATTTAAGTTTTTGAAATAATTAACAACTTAACATGTTTTGGGTTTTATGATGGAAAGCAAAATTCTTCTTAACAAAATATTTAAAATAAAAATGTTGAATAATTTGCAGAGTGAAATACAGTTTTTACAAGGTAATCAGAATTTAAAGTATAAGTTGATATGAAAGTTTGAGGGTAAAAATTATGTTCAACCATAAAATTGGAGAATGGTAATAAAATGTAGGTTGCATGGATAGAATTTTTTATTAAATTTTTTTATGATAAGATAAATTAACGCATTAATTAAATTTTTGTATTTACTTAATGCGATTGAGGGTTCGATTTAGTGTAATCCAAAATTCTACTATCGTAAAAAATTACTTTTTATGAGGATGATTTTTTCTAAACAAAACTAGGCATCTTTTTGGCCCTTGAAAAGTCCCGACTCTTCCTCAGTTTGTTTTCTATTTTCAAATATCTACTCGTTTATTGTTTGACTTGCTTTTGAAAAGAAGTGACGCTTAATGATAGGTATTAAGCATTTCCCCCTTAATCACAATCTTTCTTTTTTATTTTGAAAGTTGAAAAGTAAGTAAGAATACTAACTGTATATTTTCTACATTATCATAATTAGTTCCAAAGAAATAAAATAGAAAAGGACCCTAAAGAATCTTTACTAAAGATCGGATGGAATTTTCTTTTTCTTCCATGTTCGTCCTTTGGAATAACGTTTGCCGACGGAAAATTTGAGATTATTAACCAATGATGATAACTTTTGACAAATAGGGGACATCAAAAGTTTAAAATTACCCCGACCAATTATGTTGGGTTAGTGAAGGGCATCTTGGTGATGGTAAATGACCCGTAAAAACGTTTTAAGAAATTAAACAAATGATTAGTTGACGAGATGAGTTAACCGCATAGTGGTTAAGCCCCTAAAGTTATACTTTAAGGTCATGAATTATGTAGTTGATGAGATGAGTTGGTACACTGTGCTTAAACCTCCCCATACTTATACCATAAGACCGTAAATTTTAATCAAGTGTATATCGATCCTTGTAAAATTATAACTTTTCCAAAATCATATGATTAGTTTTCTTATCTTCTGGTTAAAGAAATCAAATGATTGGTGAATTCATTATTTATCACTTTAAATCAAGTACTTCTAAAAAATGTCAATTGAGTTCTTAACTTATAATCAAAGTTTCATTTGCATGCGTTCAATTTCTCTGTGGAAAGTTTTGTAGGAATCAATGCAGCAAAAAAATACAACATCTTAAATTATTCAAGAAACAATCTATTATCAACTAATTAGAAAACACATCTCTTGAAGCGTGACGATAAAAATTTAAAACCTTATAATTTTTCTTATTATTTCTCAAACTGTAAACTAAAATCACGAGTGAATAAGCACTCGGATAATACAAGAATAAAAAACTGACTCTTGTCTTTTTCTTCTTCAACAAACAAAAAAACGGCCATAGCATATTAATTTTGAAAAACACTAAGCTTCAGAAAACAAGAAGAAGACAAGTAGTTTTATAATTTATTTAACCGCCATGATCATGGGTTACAATTTAATGTATCCCATGGCACAAAGCCAACAGTTGGGAATTATCATGTATATATATATATATATATATAGATATTTTGAAATATAATTAATTAAAATTAAATAAATTAATTTTAATTAATCATTGACTTTTTAGAATAAGACTGAACTAGTTTTAAGATCACTTCGATTGACTCTAGGGTATCCACGTTGTTAATAATTAATTTTTGCCACAACATAACCTAAATCCAAGTCTAGTAAGGGGATCATAAAGATAAAAATATATTTGGTTAAATAATTAATAAATTTTATCAATTAAACTCATAATCAAATTTATTAATTATTAATTACGATGAACTCCACTATAAAATCGTAACTGAACTCTAAGTGTATTTTATATTATTCGACGTAATTATCTTTGACCTATTATTCATTATGTAATGTCCTTTCATAATATAGTATCGCGTATAATTAGGTAAATTACTATCGACCTAATATTTATACACTTCTTATTATCCTTAGATTCCAAATTTATTCTACTGGTCAACTATAATAATTTTCATACTTGATGCCTCAAGTAAAATTATTGAATCTCTAATGCTCCACGAGAGATGCTAAGCGCTTAGTTTACTATGACCACATAAATGAATTACTTAAGAGATACTATGTCACTTAATTAAAAGTGTCTATGGATTCTGGTATTAAGAATCTATGGACTCACTATCTAATAACCCAGTCATCCAACCTACGAAATATGTTGACTCATAAAGTCTCATTCTTAATATATCAAAACAACTAAGTTATTAAATATGAGCTCATAACTCTCTCAAGATTGAAAGCACGCATAAAATAATAACAATGAGTAATGGTTTTTATTTGATAGTACTTTGCTGAAAATCAGACTCAATAGTATTTTCAATGCATTCCAAATACACTAGTACATTAACTAGATACTTCATCTAGTGACCAATGTAAGCCACTCTACATAATAGAGTTAATGTACTACAATCTGCTCTTAACAAAGCTCTCAGCTTCACTAAACTGTGAAATTAAGTATTTACAAGTCATAAAGGACACTTGGTTAAATACCTTGTTCCCATGAGCTAAACTCCATAGGACCCATAAACCAAGTACTATTATGCTTGTGGACCTTTTAAACTAATGCATTGCACATAATATAAGAATAAACTATTTATTATTAATCAGAATTAAATGTTTCAATAATATAATAGAATTTCAGTGCTTTTAGAGCACAATCCTAACAATCTCGCACTTGCTCTAAAGTACGTTTACAACCAGCTTAACCCTCATGTTCTCTACATGTGAGCCAAAGACTTTTGTGGTTAAGTCTTCGTAAACTGGTATGCTAGGTTCTACCGCTGAAGTAATTTAATTGAAAATCTTAATCCATTACCGAACTGGTATAAGATTCTCACCATGATAGACAAGCACATAATCTATCGTTCTCCTAAGATACTTGAGTATATGTTTCACAACTATCCATTGAAATCTTCTAGGATTTAACTGATATCTGCTGACTAAGCTTACTGCGAATTATACATCCAGTGTACATATAACATACTTAAGACTTTCCACTGTAAAAAATAAAGGAATTGTCTTCATGCTATATATTCCATCCTATGTCATAAGACACTGACAAAATATATAGGTTCCAAACCTAAAAGGTTAACAAGACCTCTCTTGGAATCCATCATTGTATACCTACACAGCATATTATTGTCTACACAGTTGAAGATAAGTATATCATTCTATATTTAAGTCTCGAAATAACTTAATTCTTAGAATGAATACCACTTTTCCAAAGTTTTGATATCATAAATTCAGACAAACGTAATTTTATCGGTGACATTTCATTCTATATCATTCTTGATGACAAAAATGTCATCTACATAAAACACCAAGAAAATCATTATGTTTCCTTCCTTTCTCTTATACTGACATGCCTCATTATGATCTTGATCAAAATCAAAACTTGATTACATGATCAACATAATATTCTAAGTTTTTAATGCATGCTTAAGTCCATAACTGGACTAATGCATCATGTATATCATAATTTTTGGCCTTCCGTGACAAATCCAAAAATTGAGAGATAAAGATATTCATTTCAAGTTCGCCATACAAGATAGAGTTATTGACATCCATTTGCCAAAAAAACTCGTAAAAGAGATGAGCTATAAATGATACAATATCTTTATATACATGAGCATGGCTAAAATGATCTGCTATACTTAATATTCTCAATAAGTCTAGCCTTCAAGGTCTTGACCTTACGTCTTTGTCTCGCTTCCGCTTGTAAATCTTTGACACTCAATTCTTTAGGAGCTTCTACAAGCTTCTATACTCCATTAAAATTAATGGAATCATTTCCGGATTTCATTGCTTGAAGCCAATGATTTACTTTGCATCATTTACAACCTTTATGTAGTTTCTGGGATCTGAGTCATGTTTCTCATAGATGGATTCGAAAGTTTCTCACTTGAACATGAATCTCTCAATTGGTTGTGATCCCCTCCACTACAACGCGATGATTGTGCTCTATCTTATGTTCCATCAAGATTACCATATCAGACTCTCCAAGGAACATTTACTTCTCAAATGAATGGGAAATGCTCCCACTACAAAAAGGTAATGTACTACTAGGAAGTACTTCATTCTTATTCTCTTGACTGATTGGATTTTCACTAACTTCTAGACTTATCTATTATCAAACTAGATTGCGTGACAGACGTACTATTGAAAACTTCTTCTATGTTTGTGTTGCATCTAGATATTCCTTTTAAAATATAATCTTCTTCCAAGAATACAATGTTTATACTTACAAACACTTATTATTCTTGGTAGTATAAAAAAAATGACCCTCATTCCTTTTTACGTGGTCTATAGTTAGATTTCATTTTGATCTATCATCTAGGATGGAAACATTCTCCTTTAGTACGTGTGCTAGACATACATATTTATGAAGGTTACATAAACTAAGTTTACGAACATTTCATAATTCTTGTGATGTTTCATGAATTTCCAAAGGTGATGTTAGATTCAAAATACGTAATCTATAAAGCTAATCCTCAAAAAGAAAATAGGTAAGTTAAATAACTGCACATAGATCTCATCATGTTAAAAGAAAACTTTTCTACTTATTGTTACACAACTCTCTGGGTGATCAAGATGTAAAAAATTAGAATACAATCCCGATATTCACCTTGTAGTAAGTAAATGTCATTAAGAGGTATTTACTTCTTCAATCAAATCGAAAAAAAATAGTTTTTCTCTCCAATGCCTTCTCGACTCTCGTTCTAAACTATTTGATTTCTCAAAAGTTTCAGAATCGAGAAGCATAAGATAAACATAGTCATATCTAGAGTACCCATCAATAAAATTGACATTATACCCATAACCACCCCTCACCTAGACTTTCACTTGTTCACTCAAGTAATATACTCCAACACTAACGTCACCGACCTCTACGTCATTTGTCTCAAAAAAGAGTCTTGGTCATATACTTATCAGTAATGAATTCGCTTACTTGTAAGAGTTTATAAATTTAAAGGTCATAAAGTCTATCTTTTACTAGTCTTCGAATCATAGTTAGATAATATGACCATGACATATGTTATAGACATATAGTTGGCTTGAAACTTTTCTCTTCTATGATGAACCATGTATACTGTTATTTTACTCTATATCATGCAACAAAAAATTTAGAAATAAATGTACTACCAAAAAAAATGCATACGCCTCTATCCAAAGAACAACATGCAATCCCTCTCATTTAGTTTTCTAGTTTCCTAGAACCTTCACATAGAATGTGAATGTGATTAGTGATTGTAGAGTCTACACGCCAGGACGTAGTAGAATCAATCACTGACACTTCATAATGAGATGTATGTTTTAGCTCTTTATAGTTAAGAAAATCTTTTAGTTTTTTTTTCTTCTATCTAGTCTTCTCATAATATAAGCATTTCCCATTAGAGCTTGCTCTCTCTTTCTTACTCTAAGTCAACTCTATTAGATATCTTTATCTTCTTCATCTTATCTAGGCTAAGCTTAAGCTCAAAAGAAGAAATTGATTGGATCACGTTTAACACAAACTGTGTCTTCAAGATTCCCTTAGCTATCTAGAGTTCCTAATTCAGTTCAGCCTGATTAAACATTTCTATATATGTTGTAGTTTAATCATGAACTGATCTAAGGAGTCAACTTAGGTATTCAAGACTAAATTGTCTTGGGTTTCCCCATCGATTTCGGCTATAGGAATCTTTGTCTCATTTTGTAAAAACACCAACCATAATGATATGGTCATTAACCAGAGTGTATGTTGCCATCTTAGTGTTCAACATAACCCGTCAAACATCTTACTGGAGATTAATAATTATATCAGCTTCCATGAAGAATGAATTTACTGTAGTTTCAATATATTTGTCATATAATGACACCATGTTACATGAAGCTAAAATTCAAACTATCTGCATAGCTAATATTAATTTTATTCTCTGAGTGGTACTCTAGGAAATGTCTAGAGTTGGTTAATTAGGAGTGTACTTGCTTCTTTTTACGATCAGAGTAAAGTCCTACTTAATATCCATTAATGTCGACAATATTTTCAATAAAAATGCTAATGGGCTCATGGACAACATTTTAATTACTAAAAAATAATAAAATTCTCAATCATTACAAATGCATTCTAATTAACACATACATCATCTCATGAAAATAGAAAAAAACTCAAAAAAAATAATCATGCAATGTATGCAACGGTATCCTAACTCTCATAAACATACGCACGCTTATGCAGAAGCACATTTAAAAAAATTAGGTAGGATAGTCCAATCCAATTAATTACCAATATGATATTAATACATAGTAATCCTATTAATCTAGTATTAATATCTAGCACTTAACTAACGTTCAGCTTTGGTCTCTCGAAATAAGTAATAAGAACCGCTTAGGCGTGATACTACAAAAAATGAGTAAAGTATATACCATTATTTCATCCTCAGACTTGTGACAAGTGGACAACTCCTGCTTAGGCAAATCGTTTCAAGTTATTCACTTATCAATGTGATCATTATGAAGACCATACCTGTAATATCTGATACTTTGAATACCCTCCTTTAGGGAGCTTCCAAGATTGAAGACGAAGTATCCTGACACCTTACTATGATCCAATAATGGAGACCGTGAGTTTAGATTAAGAATCTCGCTCCCACTTGATTTTTTTAAATAATGTGAGTTTTTATTACAGTGGGTTACTAAGTGCATTAAATGATTAACCAACATAATCTTTAGCAACTTACTCCAATTAAAGAAGCATGCTCAATAGTATTATATTTAAGTTAATATAATTTTATCTAAATTATAATAATCTCATAATTTTATTAACGACAAATTAAATATCTAGTGAGATTATTAAATTAAAACAATGAAATTTACATAAAATTAATAGCATGCTTCTAGGGTTAGTCATTTTATACCCTAATCGATTATGCTTAATTTTATCTTCATTATGCAATCACAAACGCCTATTCTTTTAGAAACCTAAAGCCACATGGTATCTAAATATAATGTGCATAAAATAAAATTATCTAAGCATGTTGGGTATACAATATAATACAAAAACATCAGAGTATAAAAGATAAATATCTAAAATATACCCTAGCCTTGCATAACCCTACACTATCTTAATTTAAAGTCTAAAACCGTTCTTCAAGATAGGTTGAGATCGATCCCTGACATCAGAACCGTCTACCACTGGTTGACACCCTTGATCTCACCGCGGGTTGCGCTCACTAGCCACCGTCGACCGTCAAACACTACCTCACGAGGTTGATCCCGTTCCAATGAACCAAACAAAAAAAAATAGAAAACTCGTCACTCCTCGATACGAAGAATTCAGCCTCATATTTGACAAGGAAAACGTTTGAATCTGGTCTTCTTTGTGAAACACACAATTTTGGGACATTGAGTTATCTTTCCAAAGGAGTTTGAATCGCCTCAATAAAATATCGGATCCGAAAGTTATAATCCGAACACTGAACTATCACCGCGCAACCACTTCTACACGGACGTGAATTTTCAAATGTCTTTAGATACTCCTTTGGCATCGTTTCGATCTCCACCCGATACAAATAATTACATCATACCAATCCTAACTTTCTCAAAGAAAGTATACAAGATTCTATGAAAATTAAATACGTATCTAAAAAGGAAAAACAATCTCTTCATAGATTATCCCTCTAATTACATAACCAACAGAAAAATACACATAAAATCTAAGTAATTATGCAAGGGATTATCGAAATCAATCAAAACCATCAACAAAATTTCGCAAGTCATTTCTCGAATAATTCAAAATATTTTCTTTGATACCAATTGTAGGAATCAATGCAGCGAAAAATACATGATCTTGAATTATTCGAGAAACAACCTATTATCAAAGAATTAGAAAATATACCTCTTGAAGCGTGACGATAAAAAATCGAAACCTTATAGTATTCCTTGTTATTCCTCGAACCGTCAATCAAAATCACGAGTGGGTGGACACTCAAATAATACCAGAATAAAAAATGGACTCATGTCTTTTTCTTCTTCAACAAAAAAAACGGCCATAGCATATTGATTTTGAAAAACACTATGCTTCAAAAAGAAGAAGAAGACAAGTAGTTTTATATATATATATAGAAGCTGCCGATTAGAATGTGCATCTCTTCTTCAGCAGGGTTTTATTGAGCCCACAAAATCTGAATGGGCATGCCAGGCCTTTTATGTTGAAAAACGAGCATAACTCAAACGAGGGAAAAAGAGGTTGGTAATGGACTATAAACCTCTCAACCTGTTTCTCCAAGATGATAAGTTTCCTCTCCCAAAGCCCAATACTTTATCTGTCCATCTTAAACGAGCAAAGATATTCTTCAAGTTTGACCTTAAAGTTGGGTTCAACGTGTGTCCGACAAGTACAATATGCTGAGTGGAGCTAATGATGTCAACTACCGGCACACGTTCATTGCCTCTCTTCCTGAAGAATTGCAACCTGAACTACATCGGACCGTTAATGCCCTTCGCAGTGAATGTAACCCATGGCACAAATATATTCCCAACCGTTTATATATATATATTTAAAATGTAATTAATTAAAATTAAATTAATTAATTTTAATTAAACATTAGCCTTTTAGAATAAGATTGAGCTAGTTTTGAGATCACTTGATTAACTATAGGATATACACGTTGTGTCACTAGTTTGATAAACAAGTCTCGCCATAATGTAACCTAAATCCGAGGCTAGTACGGGGACTATAAGGATAAAAATACAATTGACTAAATAATTAATAAACTCTATCGATTAAACTCACTCAAAATTATTAATTATTAATTACGATTAACTCCACTGTAAAATCATAACTGAACTCGAAGTGTATTTTATATTATTTGACCTAATTATCATTGACCTATTAATCATTATGTAATGCCTTATAGTCCGCGAATAATTAGGTAAATTACTATTGACTTAATATTTATACACATCTTATTATCCTTAGGTTCCAAATTCATTCTAGTGGTCAGCTATGATAATTTTCATACTTGATGTCTTAAGTAAAATTATCAAATCTCTAGTACTCCACGAGAGATACTAAGAGCTTAGTTTACTATATAAATGAATTACCTAAGAGATTCTATGTCACTCAATTAAAAGTGTCTATAAATTCTACTATTAAGAATCTATGGACTCACTATCTAATAACTCAGTCATCCAGTCTACGGAATATGTTGACTCATAGAGTCACATTTTAATAGATCAAAACAACTAAGTTATTAAATATAAGCTCATAACTCTCTCATGATTGAGAGCATACATAAAATAATAACAATGAGTCATGATTTTCATTTGATAGTACTTTGTTGAAAATGAGAATAATTATTCATTTCAATGCATTTCAAATACACTAATGCATTAACTAGGTATTTCACCTAGTGACCAAGATAAACCACTCTACATAATAGAGCTAATGTACTATAATATTCTTTTAGCAAAGCGCACAACTTCATTATACTGTGAAATTAAGTATTTACAAGTCATAAATGACTCTTGGTTAAATACATTGTTCCCATGAGCTAAACTCCATAGGACTCATAAACCAAGTACTATTATGCTTGTGGATCTTTTACAAAAATGTGTTGCACATAATATAAGAATGAACTATTTATCATTAATCAGAGTTTAATGTCTCAATAATATAATAGAATTTCAGCGCTTTTAGGGCACAATCCTAACGAGCTCAACATTCAGAAGAAATATTTCCACTACTTCAATCTAATGTCACATGCGCATTTTTTAGTTTCAAAGAGCTCACTTATTCACTCTTCTCAAAATATTAATATAATATTATATTTAATTACATATGGTAGTAGATAATTTAAAGGAGTATTGAAAACTTAGAGAATTTTTTCTTACAATTGATGATAACGTAAGTTATCTAAATTAATTAAAGTCGTATGTGTGTTCATATAGGACAACATATACAAAAAAGTCATCTTCTCAAATACTTGGAAGAGATCTAAGGGAAAACAAGAAGTAGAAGAAGAAAGAAAAGAATAAGAGAGGAGAAAGATAGATGGATTGAATACTGAACTCAGTTGAATCTCTTACTGAGTTCAATTGAGAGCTATGTATTGATAGGCTTCACTAATGTACAATCAGTACAAGCAACAATAAAAAAACTAAGAAGAAAAGTACAACTATCAAGCTTGATCCTCAACTGATACACGGTTTGACGGTATACTAACTGTCAAATTAATCTGCACACTTTCACACATTAAAAGATGAAACTAGAAACAACCTTTCTCTTATATCAGTCGAGCTCATTCCTTCATATCCCTCCTCAAGCTGAAGGGTGAGGTACTCACGTGAAGCTTGTTCTTGAGGTACATGAATCTAGGTGTGGAAAGAGCTTAAGTAAGTATATTTATAACTTGATCAACAGAAGGTGCATCACAAGACATATAACATAAATGTCTTTTATTTGAAATATCAAGATTTTGATTACATTTACCACTTCTAGCAGTAGGTCACACAGTTATATAGGACTTTTGAGTACATTTATCATATAGAGAATAACAAGGTAGAACATTTGGAACAAGACAATGACTAACATATGGTCTTCTGGCATGTGGATATGTGAAAAGATATAGCCCGTCCTTAAGAGTCTATTGCAAGACAAGTATTCTTCTGGCCTTGTCCTTAACAAAATAAAAATCAGCATGAAATAAATATGATTATCACTAGTTAGTTTGGATATACTAACAATGTTCTCAGGCACTCTAAGCAAGGAATTAAGCTTTAAAGATTTGGGTTTTGTAGGTAATAAAGTCAAACCAATATGTGAAATAAGTAGGCACTTGCCATTCCCAATTGCTAGCTTTTCAGTTCCATTGTATTCTTGTGCAAAGCTTAGATTTCTGAGGTATGAAGTCATATGATTAGTGGCTGCACTATCTGTATATCAGGCTTGATCATAAACTGAGTCAAAAGATGCAACATAAGCTGAAGGAGACACCATAAACGTAAAAGGACTCTAAACGAAGCCATTTTGTTGATTGAAGTTTTTATGCTGCTCATGAGCCTGGTTTTGATCATTTTAGCCTTTTTCATATCTGTGATAATAGACCTTTGCTTAGTTTCCATGCCTACCACACACATGACAAAGGATTTTGCAGTAGGCATCTGATCTACCTCATCTCCTTCCATTCTTATTGCCTCTAAAATTTGGAGTGAAATTTATGTTTTGAAAGTTCGTTGCTTGGTTCTTGTTAAAATCAGAGGGAAAATCCTTAGAATTACCACTGCTTAGCTTTCAATTTGCCTCTGACCATCAAATGAAATGTGAATAATCCGTCCTCCTCTCTTTGAAACAAGGGGCGCTTCTGGTTCTGTCAGTGCTTGAAACAATTTTGTCTTCTCCATATTACTAGATCTCTAGAGTCAATAATTTATAATGGGCCGGAGGTACGATAAACTCAGCCAAAATATGACACCCGAAGGGCCCAGCGCGCACAATCCTATCCTATCTGAGTCCGAATTTACCCCTTACACTACGGACGGCATAACCATTTCCACCATTGATCGAAATTTCTTTTGAAATTTCCATTTCGTGGGCTATTAACAACATTAAGCCTCATTTTCATTCAAGGCCAACTGTTTTTCAAATCTACTCTCATGACAGAAAAGTAAAGCCTTCATTTCTTCATTATAATTTCATCAACTCTTGATGTAATATTAATAACAATAAGATCAAATTCAACCCCTACTCCATTCATAACGTATATAATAAAATATTGGTCAATGATTGTCTGTCCTGCAGCATCCAAAGCATTTGAGAATCTCCTAATTTTCTCACAAAATTCTAAGATTGAGTCACTTCCCTTTGTAGTGTTCTGTAAGGAATTTTTCAGTTGCATGATTCTTGCTCTGGAATGACTTGCAAAACTTTGTTCTAAATTCTTCTAGACATCTGTTTAATAATCGTGTTGATCCAATGGAGCTAAGTCACCCTTTTTCATCGATGCTCTTAAACAACTAAACACTAATTGATCTTTCCTCATCCAGATCCTATATTCTCAATTATCACTTCCTTTCTCGCTTTCTTGAACCACCGAACATGATATCATTGAGTTCATTCCCGATCAATGTTGGTGTTATTTATGATTTCTAAATAACATAATTATTTTCGTCATGTTTGATTGACAAAGAACTACTCAAAATATTCTTACTGCTCTACTTGGGACAGTTTGAGCTGCACTTCCTGTGGCAGCAGTACTGGTTTCAGTATTCCTAGAATTAGCCATTGACACTTAGTCTATTGGCTTTGATATCATGAAACATGTTGAAGATATCTAAGGGATAACAAGAAGTAGAAGAAGAAAGAAAAGAAGAAGATAAAATTGGACTGAATATTGAACTCGGTAGAATCTCTTACTATGTTCAATTGAGTGCATTGTATTAATAGGCTTCACCAATGTACAATGAATACGAGCAACAATCGAGAAACTAAGAAGTAAAGTACAACTATCAAGCTTGATCCTCAACCGATATATGGTTTGACAGTTTACTAACTTTCAAACTAATCTGCCACTACAAGAAATAAAGGCTTTAGCGACCAAATTGGTCGCTGACCCCAAAAAGTTGTCGCGAAAGCCTTTCGCGACAAACAAAAGTTCGTCGTGAACTTCGTTAGGGAAAGTCTTTCACAACGACTTTTAGGAATGTTGGCGTTAGACTTTGGCGACGAAATAAAAACTGGTCGTGAAAACCTTTCGCGACCAAAATAAATATTGGTCGTGAAAACTCATTCGCGACTAAAATGAATATTGGTCATGAAAACCCTTTGCGACCAACAATAAAGATCGTCGCGAAAATCTTTCCCGATTAAAAGAAAGTTGGTCGCCAAAGGTTTTTAACGACAAAAAAAACTTTGTCGCAAAAACCTTTTTGTTTTCATTAACCAAATTATATTGTAATAATAAAAATATCATCTGTAATAGCAATTAATATTGTCAGAAAGTTTATCAAGCCCGAAATTTTCTAAGAAATACATAACATATTGTTAATATAATAGTTCATTATGAAATTCTCGAATCATAATTCATTATATGATTTGATTCACAAATATATCCAAAAAAAAAATAAAGAAGAGAGTATTTAAAGTTTGATGCTAACTACAAAGCTTAAAAATTATTATATAGCTCATGTTTCTGTTCTTAAGTCATTACCAGGAGATGGAAAACCGTTTTGATGAGCCCAAGCAAGTGAGCTTTGTAGTTGACTCTTCATTGACTTGATTTGTCTTTTTAGTTCTATATTTTCAATTCCAACTCGACTCTTTTTCTTGGAAGATGTCGGTGGGGATCCATGTCCAAGATCTCTATTTCTCCCGAGAACTTCTTCAACTATCTTTTCTTTGGAGCGAGGTGCGGCATTCTCAACGATAGACTCATCTCCCAAAACGCACATGGGTTCCTGTGTAACATCACAATGAGTCAAGCTTTAAATTAAAACTAACACTATTGGAGCATCAATTAGAAAGTATTCAAACATCATCATCAAGCACGCTCAGATACAAAGTCAATTCTAGAGATATTCAAAAATCATCTAACACGTTCAAATACAAAGTGATAA
>QANY01002375.1:2171146-2233646 GCA_003255025.1 Datisca glomerata
CCCCCCCCCCCCACGAAACTAACACTATTATCAAGACAAGGAGCATGAATTCAGAAGATATTCAAAAATCATTTAACATGCTCAGATTCACTATTGGAGCATCAATTAGAAAGTATTCAAACATCATCATCAAGCACGCTCAGATACAGAGTGATAAGCCCCCCTCACACACACCCACATTGAAACTAACACTATTATCAAGACAATGAACATCAATTCAGAAGATATTCAAAAATTATCTAACACGCTCAGATGCAAAGTGATAACCCCCCCCACCCGCGCACATTCACACCTACACATGAAACTAACACTATTATCAAGACAATGAGCATCAATTCAGAAGATATTAAAAAATCATCTGACATGCTCAGATACACTATTGGAGCATTAATTAGAAAGTATTCAAACATCATCATTAAGCACGCTTAGAGAAAAAGTGAAAAGCCCCCCCACACTCACATTGAAACTAACATTATTATCAAGACAATGAGCGTCAATACAGAAGATATTAAAAAATCATCTAACACGCTCAGATGTAAAGTGAAAATCCCCCATACACACGAAACTAACACTATTGTCAAGACAAAGAGCATCAATTCATAAGATATTAAAAAATCTTCAAGCACACTCAGATACAAAATGATAAGCCCCCCTCACATACACACACCCACATTGAAACTAACACTATTATCAAGATAAAAAGCATAAATTCAAAAGATATTCAAATATCATCTAACACGTTCAGATGCACTATTGGAGCATCAATTAGAAAGTATTTAATTATCATCATCAAGAACACACTCAGATACAAAGTGATAAGCCCCTCACCCCCATACACAGAACTAACACTATTATCAAGACAAGGAGCATCAATTTAGAAGATATTAAAAAATTATCAAGCACGCTCAGATACAAAGTAATAAGCCCCCCACACATTGAAACTAACAATATTATCAAGACATGGAGCATCAATTCAGAAGATATTCAAAAATCATCTAACATGCTCAGATACACTATTGGAGCATCACACTAAAAGTATTCAAATACCATCATCAAGTACATTCAAATACAAAGTGATGACCCCCCCACACACACACACCCACACCCATACCCACATTGAAACTAACACTATTATGAAAATAAGGAGCATCAATTCAAAAGATATTAAAAAATCATCTAACACGCTCAGATACACTATTGGAGCAGCAATTAGAAAGTATTCAAACATCATCATCAAGCACACTCAGATACACTATTATCAAGATAAAGAACATCAATTCAGAAGATATTCAAGAGAGGTTACTCACATATCTTTCATGAGTCGGATCATTCTGCTAACCTTTTATAGCCTTGAAATGCGTGTCGTAAAACATTTTAATTCGAGTAGGCGCTACCCCAGTTGAAGATTCTTATCCAAAATGCAACAAAAGTTGAGTCATTAATTATTATATACTAAACATTATTAAAAGTACTGAAACCATATTTTGATTCACCAGAGGAAATCGATGATCAAGAAAATATACATTCCCTCCATTATGATTGTATGGAAGGTTTTGACGATTTTGAGGATTGGTTTTTAGCATGCCTATATAATAAATGAGTTTTATGATTGAAATAATTAGTCAAATAACCAAAATGTAATAAATAAGCTTACCTCAAATTTCTCCGTCTTCCAAACTGTGCATAGCCAATCCCAATCATCTTGTGATACACCCTTATAAGGATGTCGTCGTGCTACTATTGGATTTTTGAATTTTTTATAATGTCTATGCAATGTGTACTTATTCCCTTATATGTGTTCGTTACTTCAAATTTAATCCAATCGATCATAGCATTATTGGTCGATTCAAAAGTAAAATAGACTTGCAATACTCTTTTACTATCAGTCAAACAATAAAGAAAATATAACAATAAATAGATGTATCATTACTACCTGCAGCCTTTAAATTATAACTGCCAGAAATTTTTCAAGCACATTGGACCAACCCTCATATTGAAGTCGTATGAATTGTCGTACAAGGGCACCAATCTCAAGGTGGAATTGGACGATCCACTTTCTAACAGGTCTAACAACACCGGGAGAAGGAGTATCCATTAGTAATTTTCTGAACTGGCTCACTGACCTCTCTAACTCAATCCCTCTTGCTGTCCCGCGAAACCTTTTCGCACTCCCCGAAGAAGATGAAGTCCCTACAAAAAAAATCAAAGAATAAGAAACCATTATAATAATAACTATTACAAAGTGTATATACTAGAAATGGGAACCATCTTCTTCAATAGAAGATCCTACAGCAGTATCTATATTTGGAAGAGGAGTATATCTTCCGGGAGACATTATTAACATGCATAAAGATAAGTGGCATGAAAGAAGATCATAAACAAGTTATTGCTTACAAAATAAATTAAAGCAAATTTAAGAAGAAATGAATGAATAGTTTACGCTAACAGACTCACCGTTACTTTAAAATTCAATCTATATCATCATGACTTGGTATAATATCACCTGAATCATCACCATAATTAATCAAAGTGTCATCTTCATTGTCATCGTCATCAATAAAATCAATATCTTCAATATTTCTATCTCGTACTCCAATAACATTTGCATCTATTTCAGAAGGTTCCACATCATGCCTGCGAAATTGCATTGTTTCTGACTCATCTAGATCGATGGATGGCAAAGTTATTTCAGTAGGCCCTATGACTTCATCTTATTCTATCTCTGGTTCTATCTCAGGAACATCCCATAAATATCTATGTTGAACCTTTTGCACCACTTTCCAATTGACTACTAATTTGTAATCATCAACATAAAAGATTTGTTGTGCTTGCGATGCGAGAATAAAAGGCTCATTTTCATACCAAGTTTGGCTCACATTTACGCAAGTGAAACCAATATCTCTCTTCACTCTATTTCTTTTTGCATTTGTCAAACCATTTACATCTAAATAATATAACTTTTCTTTCTCGTACATACTGCATCTCAATCACTTCTTTTAACCTACCAAAAAATTCAGCCTCTTCTCCATCATGTTCTTCTGGAACTACTAAGCCACTATTTTGGGTTGTCCGGTGATGATCACGATCTATATGATGGTATCGAATGCCATTGACAATTCAACCAGAATATGACCTGACACGGTTATCTGAACCAAATGCTAAATCATATAAATCATTAGTGGCTTCTAATGACCATTGACAGCGCAACTCAATGATCTAATAAAAATAACAAAAGTATTAGTTACTTCCGTACTAATTTTAATGATATATATATATATATAGTCAAATATGTACACATACCTGATTTCTAAACCATTCAGAAAATTGGTTTCGATGTCTTGAACTAAACTCAACTGACTAACTCTGTTTAATTCTCTCATGTGCTCTCTACACATATTAATCATTTTATTTTAATGATTTATGAAATAAAAAACAACCACTGAGAATTAGACTTAATCATGTTATTGATATACTTACACTAATTAAGGTTGTAGCTCATCGCAATTATTGAGCACATACCATTGGGCAATCTCTAATTTTTGTTTAGAAAGCTGAACTATTTTCTTACCACCAGTTCGACGATCTCGTTAAGTGAAGACATCTACTGACCCCTTATTTAGTTTGTCAAAGTACTCATCATCATTCCTATCATTCCGTGTGAATTTGGTTTCAACGCCACAGAGATACAATGAGCAAAAAGTCAATAACTCATTAACAATGCAGGTTTCTGCAATCAAACCTTCTGGATGAGCTTTGTTTCTAACATATTATTTGAATGTACGCAAACTCCTGTCATATGACAACAATAACATTGTGCACGAAATATTTGATGTGTAAGTAAAGGAAAGTTGAGAGATATACCTTTCAATTGGGTACATCCAACTATGACCAACAGGACCACACAATTTCGCTTCTTACGATAAATGAACTGCCAATGTACCATAACATCAAAAAAAGTTGGGGGAAATATAATTTCTAACTTACACAGGATCAAACCGATTCCATCTCTAAGAATATCCAAGTCCTTAGTGTTTAGTGTTTTCGGGCACAATTCTTTGAAGTAGTTAGACAACTCAACCAAAGCAGTGAACACATCCTTACCCAATAAACCACGAATCCCAACTGGTAAAAGTCTTTGAAGTAAAACATGACAATCATGACTTTTCAATCCTGAAACCTTACCCTCATCTTGGTTGATACTTCGTGATATGTTTGCTGTGAAGCCATCTGGAAACTTGGCTGACTTTAAGAAACCACAAAACTTTCTTCTCTCCTCTACTGTCAATGTGTAACATGCAGGTGGTTTAAAATATTTGTTCCCTTTCAGTTCAAGGTGTAGTTCTTTTCTTATATTCATGTCGGCTAGGTCCAATCGAGCTTTGTAAGTGTCTTTTGTTTTTCCTTCTATATTCAACAATGTACCCAATATATTATCGCAAATATTTTTCTCAATATGCACGACATCCAATTTGTGCCTGATTTTCAAATTACACCAATATGGAAGTTGAAAAAACACATTTTTCTTAGTCCAATTAAGACCATCTAAAGGACGCTTTCTTTTTTTGTCTAACTTAGTTAGGTTTTTGCCAAATTTAACGAATTAAATTTGATCTAATTGCCTCAATGTATCTTCTCCTGTCAACTTTCTTGGTGTACCACGAAACTCTTGTATGCCATCATGTAATCTACTCTTCTATCACATTTGATCACAAAGCACATATCGTCGATGTCCCATGTAACATATTTTAGTTTGCAACCTCAACGAAGATAAATCTTCATTGCAAACAGGACATGCCAAGTACCCTTTTGTACTCCAACCAGACAAATCTCTATGCGCTGGAAAGTCATTAATTATCCACAACATAGCAGCATGCATAGTAAAAGATTGTCCAGAAGTAACATCAAATGCTTGCACCCCATCCCACAGTTGTTTTAACTCATCTATCGATGGCTGCAAATACATATCAATATCTTACTGGGTGATCTTAGACCAGAAATTAGTAACGCCATCATAAAGAACGGTTCTTTCATACATTTCCATGGAGGAAACTTATAAGGTACTAATATGACTAGCCACATGCTATATGAGTTGGTCATATTTCTGAATGGATTAAATCTACCCGTTGCAAGTCCTAATCTTACATTTTGAGCATATTCTGCAAACCAACTATATTGCTTATCAAAATCCTTACAACTTTCTGAATTAGCAGGATGCCTCAATACACTTTTAACGTTGACACATTTCTCCTTGTGCCATCTCATATCGGACAATGTGTATTTTGACTTGAACAATCTTTGACGTCTGGGTATAACAGGAAAGTGATGCAAAACTTTTTGGGGAACTTTCTTACCCTTGCCATCATCCATTTTATATCTTGGTTCACCATATTCAGGACATTTATCTTTTCTTTCATTCTCTTTCCAAAATAAATCACAATCATATTTACAAGAATGAATAGTGTCATATCCCAACCCTAAATCTCTTAATTTTTTTTGACTTTATAGTAAGAGGATGGAATTTTTTAGCCTACTGGATGAGAACCATTTAAAACTTCAAGTAATTGATCAAATGATTAAGCACTTTGATATGCATCAACTTCACAATAAAAGATAGTGAAGTATACTTTTGACAACCAGGATAAAGTTCTTCTTCGGCTTCACTAAACAAATCACTAAATCTATCTAACATCTCTGTATTTAGATTTATCCTATCAATATTATCCTCTCCAACTCGTTCACCATTCACCTCCATCCCAACAAAACCACACATGTTATCTGACATTTCTCTCATCTCATCACCATCCTCAACATCATCATCACCATCAAGGTGAGATGTAGTATTATTCATCTCCATATTTGATGAATGGTGATATATTTGTATCTCTTCACCATGAAACACTCAACAATCATAGCTCAATACCATTCCATATTGACACAAATACATTTTAACTTCTATTAAAGACAATTGTCTTGAATTAAGACATTTTTTACATGGGCAACGAGTTTTCCCCTCTACATTGAGATAACTACTAGCCACGCTCATAAACTGTGAAATACCATCAATATACTCCTTGGACAATCTATTAGGATTTTTTATCCAACTCTTGTCCATTTTGTCACTCTGTAAATTAATTAACTATTTATAGAAATTCTTAACAAAAGACACGTAAATCAAAGATATTAAAATGCAAAGTTAATTAAGAGGGAATAAATCAGAAACAAAGATGAGATAGTTGCAGGGAATCCATTAGTTAGAGTTTAAGAGATGTAAATGGTAAATATTGTTTCTGAATTAAAAACGTATTGAAGAGATGCAATCTGATAGTTTCCAATTAAAGGAACCTTTCATATGCTAAAAAAAGTAACCGTTGAACTAAAGTTTCAAGCACGTATACTACTAATACTTTTGAAGTAGCCTTTCAAAAAATATTTTTAAAAAGGTATCAAAATGTAAGATCACATGTAGAAAAGAGAAATGCCTTTAGATTATGGGTATAGTTGTAATTAATTGTAAAATAATTGGACATAAATTTATTTTGGTCATACATGAAAATATAAATAAAAATGTTTGTCAGTATGTACGTTGGTCATACAACAATCAACGCGTGAATTATGATTATAGCTTACATTCGAAGGCATTGACACGAACATTTGTAGTAATTATAATAAGACTAGAAAACATTCCCACTTTCCTATAGTACTTAGTATAACGTAATTTTGGTGCTTCAATATTAATCCAATCTTGAATAAAATTACTTTTCTCTATCACTAAACTTCTCAGCCTCAATTCCCTTCCACCGATCTCAAGATGATTTATGTTCCTAGATTTGTTTAGGCTTAAATTCTCAAGCATTTTGCAATCCAGTAACAAATTTTTAATAGATTCAACACTGAGTTCAATCCAACCCAATGACAAATGTTTATGTAATCCAAAGTGACAGAATTCACGTACTTGGAAATCATTCGAAAACAATCTCTAAAGATTCAAGGATTCCATGTTTCTAGACTTTTACAAGAAAATCAAACTTTGCTATATGATTTTCATCTTCATTCCAAGTTGGGTCAGAAAAATCAAGCATTAAGATCTTCACATCACATGCAATAGCAAATTCAATGCATGTTTCAATATGTATATGAAAATTTTCAGGGTCAAAAAATAAAAAATGTAATCTATTTATCGTAGATTCTTGGTAGTTGTCAATCCAACGTTGAATAAAATAGATGAAAACCCTCCTGTGAATATCTTTATTTTCCTCGGATGAATTGCTATGTTATTGAGTTAGTAGTAAAATTAATCAAAAAACAATAGGAATCTCCAAAACTAAAGCCAAATCCAAATTCTAGCAAATTAACCCAACTTCCAAAACTGTATAAATGAATTACTTAAGAAAAGAATAAGATCATAACTGGCCAGTGAACTAATTTCCTAAATCCACACCCCCAAGAAAATTTTCGACAGAGAAAAATTGGCAAATAAACAGAACAAGTAAAATGACTAAAGTAATCTGAATATTATAAGAGGTGGTCTATAGTTTTAATTGATGGCGACAAATAATATATTTCATCAACAAAAGTAGTACTTTTGTCGACCAATATATTTTTTCGTCTCTAAAACAATACCTTTTAGCGACGAAATTCTAATATTTGTCTAGAAAAATCCAAAGAAAAATTTACGCGTCTCTCTCCTGCTTTCTCGGGTAAAATATCAGGATCTTTGACAACCAATAATAGATTGACGCGCCTCTCTCCTACTTTCTCAAGTAAAATATCAGGATTTTTAGTGACAAACAAAAATGTTGGTCATCAAAAGACACTTTTAGCCAGAAATTTAACTTCGTGGTAAAAAATTTGATCCTTAAAAGAGGTTTTTCTTGTAACGTGCACACTTTCACACTAAAAGATGAAACCAGAAACAGCCTTTTTCCTATATCTGTCTGAGTTCATTCCTTCACATCTTAAAACAAAGAAACTCAGCGAAGAGTTAAACTTTTATCTGCAAGAGAAATAATTCAATGAGTTTAGATAGCTCATGCATTTAACAACAAAATTAACCAACTTAAACATATTGATCATTTGCAGCGCCACATTGGTTCCAGTGGGATCACGTGACCGGTTGATTTTTTGTGACTTTTTAATATACTGTATTTTAGATTTTTAAGTTTTTTTATTTGTGCCCTGAAATATAAATTCTGTAATTCTTTTGCAATTTAATATACTTTTTTATTTATAAATTTTTCCTTGCTTTTAATTATTCTCCATGAATATTCAAACTTGATCTGCCCCCACAAGTCTCTCTCCCTCTCTCTCGAAATATTGAAAATTTGATTATTTTTATATAATTACTCATATAAATTCAAATTTAAAGGTATGATTATTTTAAGCTAGTATGTATTATTTAAGGATTGATATAAATTTCTTTAAACCAAATTTATGCTAAAATGGATAAGTATTTGAAAAAATAATGGTATCGGAGAATTCACAACCTTATTTAGTTGCAAATAAAATTATGTTGAGCTTGACTTAAAAAATGTATAGTAAAGAAATTAATTTTCTGAAAAATATATAGTGAAAAGTACCTTAAAATATACCATGAAAAATAAATGCCGTAAAAATTCTCGTAAAAGCCTTACCCTGAGAAATTAAAAAAAATACTATATCATAAGAAAAAATGATCTCACTAAACTAAATGCCCTGACTTAGAGATCTATTTGAGGAGCTATTTCATCTTTTAGAAAAGTTGAGGGTTTGAAATTGACAGTTAGATAGAAAATATTTATTTAATCAAATATTAAATATAGTTACTCAAAATTAGTTAAGTACTTAAAATATAAACAGAGTTCCAAGAAAATAAGCCTATTTTTTCTTAATCTACTCGACCCATTACCGTATTCCAAGACGGAGAATGAAATCGTAGTCGGCAGTTATAAAATAAGAAAAGTAACTACAGCTGTTAACAATATGCTTAAGAAACTAATTAATGAAAATAAAAAAAGAAAAAAGAAAAAAAAGACTAATCAAGTCCAAACTCTTAAAAGGTCCAATAGAAGGGACTAGTGTCCCACCAGTCACCACGTCCATTTTCCTATAAATAACCCTTTCCCCTTCTCTCCTTCCCCACCATGTGGCCTCTCAAAGAGCTTAAGTTCAAGCTTTTCCCTCTTAGTCTGTTATACAAGAACAAAAAGTAGAGGAGAATCTGTAAAGCTCAGGAGGGATAGCGCCATTCACATAAAAATGGGATAATGTTGTGTGTGTCTGATATTTCATGTCATAAATGGCGCTATCTATCCTGAGTTTCATGGGTTCTTCTTACTATCTCTGTCTAGCTTGGGTGCAATCTTTGCTGCTGGAAACATGGAGTATTTTCTTTTGTTGCTTTTCAGTTTGTTTTTATTGAATAGAATGATCTTTTCTTTATGGGTATTTTTCCTATAGCTTAGCTCAGTTGGTTTAGCTGATCCTCGTGATTTTGAGTTTGATCTGAAAAACTATGAATAGCTGGGTAGCTTTATAGCTGCATGAAGGACTCGACTTTCATGCTATTTATTTTCCTTACATTTTTTTCCAATTAATAGTTGGATTTTCCAATTAAAATAGAAAAGAAAAAGAATTATGGATTCTGTTTTGATTGTTGGGGGATTTATTCGAGTTTTTTCTTTTCCTTCTCTATCCACAAAAGAGACTTATAAAACCACTAAAAATGGCAAAAAGAAAAAGAAGATATGACTTTCTTTGTTCTTGGCCTGATTCAAGTGGAAATAGCTAGCAATTTTTTAATCTGACTTTGCCTGTGATTTTTCCCCTCAGCTTGCTATTAATTCATGAGTATAATTGTATTTATTGGTTTAATTTCCCAAATTCATCTGGTGGAATTAAATTAATTAATTCTATGAAACTGGAATTTGGATTTGAAAAGCAGAAGTAATTTCTCACTACTAGATTAATATTAGATGAGTGTTGTATTAAGCAGCGTTTACAATAAGTTGAGAAAATCTTCTGAAGTATTTTTTGTTCTCCAGAAAATTTGCCTCCCATTTTTTACAAGTTTCATAGAACATAGTTTGCAGATATTAAATACTTAACTAAAACATATATTGGTTCTTGAAATTATATCAATTTAGTTCTAAAATGATTGATATTTTTTCAAAAAAGTTTAATGAACATTCTGGGGTTGGCTATTTTTAGTGGGGGACCTGAAACCCTAGTGATCAGGTGCAGAGGAAGCCTGTATGTGAGCTAGGGTTTTCTGCTTTGACTGACATGTTTGCAGGCCTTCAATAATGTGGATATTAATTGTGGAAGTTGACTGCTTCCCGACTTTGTTTCAGGTCTTTTTCTTTCTATCTAATTTCCTAATTAATACCATTATACTATAAGCTTCTTAACTATTTGCATTGAACGTGAAAACTACGTACACTTTTGGTTAATTTGTCATGACACCACTTACACAATTAATCTAGTGAGTTTAGAGTTTTGCAACTAATCACAATGTCACACAAAATATCCTCTAGTTTTATTTGGTCCATCCTTTCTATCTTAACTTTTAATTACTAATTATCACAACCCAAGAGGATTTGCATAGTGGTTGAGGAATGACACTGGGATGAGCTGTAGACCTAGATATCTTGGGTTTGAATTTTTACTCGTCATCGAACTGAAATTTTTTAACTTACCTTTGAATAAAGGTATGTTCACACCCAAAATTAGTCAGAGCTAAAAATTTCTGATATCCCAGTGCTTATCCAAAATCTTAATTATACGTGAGAAATGATTGCAGAACAAACATATAGGAGTGTTTTCACATTTAATCCTAATTATTCATCTGAACCATAAATTGATAAAAATACAATTACTTCATCTCCATGCTCATTAGCTAATCTTCCATGCAACACTTTTTCAATAATAAAATGGTGGTAAGTGCTAGGACTTGAAGTCTTTTACCTAAGTCATAGAGACAATAATGGGAGAAGTTGACTCTTAAATTGAAATTATACAAATAAAATGTACCTTGTAAAGTGATTTACCCATTCTCTGTTTGAGATGCAATGTATCGATGATTTGGTTGGCCATTATGGCCTAAATGTACAATGAGATCAATAAAAAATTAGGAATGATTGCCAAGTATTGATAAGTTTGGTTCAACTTTAGGGTACATGGGGGTGCCTTATTGTGTGCAGACAGAGAAACCAAAATAGCAGTAAAAGTTCTCTTTAAAAACAAAGAATCAACACCCGTCCATCTATTATTTGTAAGTGGCATATATAATATATTTGAATATATCAGCTTTTGTTAAAGAAGTAGTGGGTTTTCGCTGAACAAGATAGTAGTGGGGGTTTTGTGCCTGAAGTTGGAACAGAAACCCCCACATTAGTTTAATTCTTTATATTTCTAAACGTTATTCATATTGGATATTCTCAATAGATATAATAGTAAATTAATACTAGAGCGTGGAGAAAAGGCAGACAAGAGCTACCAGCATAATAAGCTGCCTAAGAGTCAAGAACCAAAGATGGTCGTTCAATGAAAAGGAAATGATGTGGAATAATCAATGATCCGGTTTCAGTCTCTAATAACTAGAGACTGACAAAAGATTGGCAATGAGAAAAAGTCTTGAAGAGGATATCGGTAGCTGGTTTTCAAACTTTGAATTCATGTTTGGATTAAGTGTGTTTGATAGTGCGGTTCTGATTATGTTTGAATTTGGTGGTGTCTCAAATTCATTAGTGATTAAGTTCAGATAGATTTCTTAGGAAAAGATTTTATTGTGCTTATTAGTGAAGTTTCTAGTGCTGTACTTAGTAAGCCAAATGTAATCCTACAAGCTGTTTGTATCAGTTAGTAAGCTAACTTACTAATCTCTTGTGTAAGCTTAGTTAGTAACTCAGTAACTGTTAGTAATAGTTACTGATTTCTCATTGTATATATATTCTCACTTGTATCATTTTTAAAGTTAATGATAATGAAAAGTAAATTCTCTCTTTAATCTTTCATGTTATCAGAGCAAACAAAGCTCTCAACATCTCTCTTTGTCTTCTTTATTTCTTCTTCTTCCTTCTTGCTTTTCCTTCTCACTGTTTCAAGATCCTTAAAGCCATTATTGTCACAAATTTAGCAGAAAATATTGCATACCATGAAAGACCAAATGCTACTCGTGTTAATGCTACTCAGAATGTAGCACTTGCAACATCTATGAATGCTGCCTTCACTAATACTTCTGTTAAGTCAATTGCAGAAACCCAAATGAAACTTCCAAACAACTCATTCCAATAACAATCAGACTGGATCGTAGTAACTTCATCTTTTGGAGGTCTTCAATTCTTTCTATTATCAATACTTATGGACTTAAAGAGTATCTTCTTGGTAGTATTCGCATTCCCTGTCCAGAGAAGTTCATTACAACATCTATTGTCAACAGTGTAAACTCTGTTGCAGAAACCCTCAATTTTTTATTTTGAAGAGGTATGATCATGAGTTGGTTACTTTCTTTTTCTGAGTCCATGTTTGGACATATTATGAAGTGTTCTAGTTTCTATGATGTCTGGCAAGTACTTCAAAGCATCTTTGTCACTCAGTCAAAATCAAGAATTCTCCAACTAAGATTTCAACTACAAATAGTAAAAACCGGTTCAATGAACATAAACGATTAATTTGTTAGCATCAGGTCAATGCATTACAAATGAGGATTTGCTCCTTTATATACTGGGAGGTTTAGGTTCTGAGTATGATTTTGTGACAGTTAACTTGACATCAAGATATGAGCCTGTGAGCCGGTAAGAAGCACAATTAATCCTACAAAGTCATGAGATGAGGTTAGAGCAGGCATAAACTCTCTTAACTGACCTAGTAAATCCAAGTGCTCATGATGTCCAATATTCTTCATTTAGAGGAAGAGGTTGAAGTAATTTTAATAGAGGACAACAACAACAACAATAGAGAAGAGGTAAGGGAAGAGGAAGAAATGGTGCCCCTAGACTTGTTTGCCAAATTTTCAAAAGAATTGGACACTCAGCTTATCATTGTGACAATAGATTTGGACCAGATTTTTAGCAACTAGATTCTCTTGAGCAATCCACAAATCTGATTGCGAGTCAAAGCTTCAACATTGCAGCTTCAGCCTTTGCTGCTACTTCAAATGCACATAGCTTTGAGGGTGATTCTTGGTACATTTACAGTGGAGACATAAACCACATCACCTCAAACTTGTCCAATCTCTCTCTAAAATCATAGTACAAAGAGGTAAAGGCAAGCTACAAGTTGGAAATGTTGAGTCCTTTAATATAACCTGCATTGGGACTTCAATAATCAAAACCAATCTCATTTCTCTATCTTTAAATTAGGTTCTTTGTGTTCCTTATATTATGAATAATTAGTGAGTGTTTCACAATTAACAAAAGATAACTCAATTATAGCAGAATTTGACTCTTATTATTGTTTTATTGAGGACAAGAATTTAGGGAGAGTACTTTTTCAGGCTTTCCTTAAAGATGGCTTGTATCATTTCAAGCTTCCTAAGATTTTATAAAGATCACACTCAATAGCCTCTTTTGTTTACCTGTCTATCTACACAACTGCCTTTACCATTTCAAAGGCGTCATTGATTCTGTGTCAACAAAGTCTCTTAAGAAAGTTGCTTTACCTTCATGCTTTTTGTCATGTAAACACAATAATAGTATAAATAACTTAGTTACTTGGTATAGGAGGATAGGCCATCCTTCGATTTTTGTGCTCAAACATCTTATGTTTTATGTAAAACTACTTTACAAGCCAATAAAAGAACTTTTTGTGTTGCATGTCAATTTGGTAAATTTTACCAAAGTGTTTTTTCACCTTATCTACATTCAGCAACTAAAATGTTTGATTTGATTCATGCTGATATTTGGGTTCCTTCCTCAAGTCTTTCAATCTCTGGTTATAAGTACTTAAGATACACATGGAGGTAAAATAACTTTCTTAAATCAGAAACCAAAACCTTATTTCTTCAATTCTTAACCTTTGTTGAAGACGGTTTAAAACCAAACTAAAATGTGTGTAAACACATATAGGTGGAGAATTTAGAAGTTTACTACCATCATTCAAAGAAAGTGGCATGGCCTTTTAACACCCTTACCCCCATACTTACTAGCAAAATGAGAGGAGAGAGAAAACATAGACACATAGTAGAAGCAGGTCTAACTTTACTCTCTCAAGCTAAAATGCCCTTAAAATACTTATGAGACTCTTTTCATACTATTGTATTTCTCATAAACAGGCTGCCTACACCACTTCTTAATCGTCAAACTCCTTTTTAAAAAATGTACTGTAAAAGCCAGATTTGTTGTGATTAAGGTTTTTTAGTTGCTCATGCTTCCCTTATATTAGACCCTACGACACAAATAAGTTTCAACTTCATACTACTTCTTGGCTATAGTAATCATCATAAAGATTTTCAGATTTCTTGAACCTAAATCTGAAAGATTTTACATTGTTAAAAGTTTAATTTTTAACGAATCAGAATTAATTTCTTATACATCTTCAATCTCTAAGCCAAAAGTATCTTCTCCACTCAAGTTGATCCTAATTCTTGGTCAGTGTTTCATTCCCCACCTTTGTGTGAATCAGTAAGCTGCAATGATACAAGTCCATCCATCCCACCATGTGCACTAGGTAACTTTCTTTCTAACTATATTTTTAACAATTCAATTACTAATGCTACAAATTCTTCTTTTGTGACTCACTCACCCTCAGCACATATTTTTCACTCACCAAATACGGGAACCTACTATATTCCTCCAAAACAAGTTCCTTTTTGCAATCCTTCACCATCAAACCTGCCAGTATCTAACTGCATCATAGCATATGCAAATCACATACCTAGCCAAGATCATACTGACCAACATATACTAAACCAAACAGTATCTCACCACCCATGATCATCAGATCCAAGAATGGCATTTTTAAACCGAAAGCTCTAACTTCAAGCACCATCTCACATACTTCAAAACCTAAAATAGTAAAAGCAGCCTTCTCCTCTATGAATGGAAAACAACTATGGTTGAGTAGTTTCAAGCTTTGTTAAAAAATAACACTTAGACCCGGTAGTACCCTACAACTCTAAATTACATATTGTTTACAGCAAATGAGTTTATAGAGTTAAGTACAAGCTGAATAGAACCTTGTATGGCTTTAAACAAGCTCCAAGTGATTGGTTTGACAAGCTTAGAGCAACTTTAATTGTCTGGGGTTTTAAGGGATCCAAGTCAGATAGCTCACTTTTCTTCTATAGAAAATAGGCTCAAACTGTTCTTCTGCTAGTGTATGTTGATGACATATTAATAACATGAAGTGACACTTGATTCACAAAGTTATCTTAGATGTAAGCTGTAAATTTTCACTTGAAACACTTGGTTCTCTTGGCTATTTTTTGGGTTTTGAAGTAACCATAAATAACTCAGGAATTCACCTAACACATACTAGGTATGTACTGGATCTTTTGCACAAAACCAGTATGAATGATCAAAGCCATGTTCTACTCTCATGTGCTCATCTGTTAAACTAAGCAAAAATTCAGGAAATGTTGTTAAAGATCTTACCCGATACGGAAGCACAATAGGAGCTTTACAGTACTTGATAATAACTAGACCAAATTTGTCATTTTCTACAGAATCCTACAATTGAACATTGGAAGGCTTGCAACCATGTTCTAAGATATTTAAAAGGAACCTCTACTCTTGGTTTTCACTTCAAACCAACTTATTCTCTAACTTTGACAAGTTATGCAAATGTAGATTGGGCTTGCTACTTGGATGATAGGAAGTCAACTACACGGTATTGTGTCTACCTGGGTGAAAACTTGACAATTTGGAATTCTAAGAAGCAAAATGTAGTTGCTAAGTCTAGTCTAGAACCAGAATATATGACCTTATCCCAAGCGGCCTCATAAATACTTTGGTTACAGTCATTGTTTGTTGAATTACAATTTTCATGATCACCTTGCCCTATACTTTGGTGTGATAATATTAGTGCAGAGATTCTAGCTTCGAATCATGTTTTTCACTCAAGGACAAAGCATATAGAAGTGGATGTGAACTTTATAAGAGAGAAAATTTTATGCAAGTAGCTAACAGTGCAGCACATTCCTACTGATGCACAAAGTGCTCATATTCTAACTAAGCCACTATCTAAGTCTATGTTGGAGCTTTTAAGGAACAAGCTTCATGTTTTTTCATCTCCTTTTAGCTTGAGGGGGAGTATTAGTAAAGTTTCTAGTGTTGGAACTTAGTAATACAAATGTAACCCTACAAGTTATACATATTAGTTAGTAAGCTAGCAACTTACTAACCTCTTGTGTCAGCTTAGTTAGAAAGTCAGTTACTAACTTTGTTAGCTCTCTCTCTCATTGTATACACATTCTCACCTGTATATTTTGTAAAGTTAATGATAATGAAAAGAAAATTCTCTCTTTAATCTGTGAGTGTCGTTGTAAATGAATATGTATTATTAGAGTGCTGGCACACGTTCTTATAAATTAATTAAGTTAATCAGAGAAATTTAGGTGGGTAAGATTTAGAAGGTAGTCTATTGGTTAAAATGCGACTATATCAGGTGGACTAAAGTCAAGTGGGAGGGCATCGTCTATATGATAATAATGATTATAATTTTATAATTTTATTTACAAATAAAATTATTTCATTAATTTTTTAAATAAAGAATCAATATATAGGAAACAATTAAACTACTATGAGTTAGAAAGAAAAATTATCATTTATGCTTTTTTTTTTCATAATCTTTTCCAAGAAAATAAGAATTGCGATATATAGAAATTTTTACAGCCCATTAGGATAATGCTTGTTTTTTAATTATTTAGAATTTTGTTACTTTTATCTTTTAGTTGCTTCAATCGTTGTCTTGAGTCTTTCTACGCTTATTTTTGTAATTGGTGATAACTTTTTATTTTTTATTTTTCATTTAAGTTTTAATCCAATCTATATTTTAGGATATTATAGTATCATTATCATACAAAAGAAGCGCTATTTACGGTATATGGGGGTGAAAGAATTTAGTTACCTAAAAAAGTTTATAGAAATCTAATTTTCTAGAATTCATGACACAAATTTTATTAGGTTAACAATGTCCAGTTGCTTAAATTTTTTTTAAAAGGCTAAAAACTGTAGCTAATAGCCACAATCTATATTTCAACGACAAAATGTGCCTATTTAAAGTTTCAATTGACCCCTTTTTATTCTTATGCCCTTTCAATTTTAGCTTTACAAATTCACTTTCTCATTTTGATTGTTTTTTATACATTATTTATTCATATAAAAATTTTTGAATAAAATAAATTTATTAGTAGATAAAATTAGAAAACTACAATCATAACTTCTATACTTTTCATAAGTCTAACTCATCAAAATATTTCTAATTAAGTTAACTATGCTCGAAGGACATACTCTATACATTTTTTGGTTTGATTTTTTTTGTAAATTATTTCTTTGATCTCTATATGATAAATGAGTTAAAAACATGTTTTATTCTTTTATTGATTGATTGAATTTTTCTAATGTATATCTTAACAACGAAATAACTTAATATGTTCTCATGTCTAAAAATAAATTATAAAGTAGAAATGATAAAAAAATGAAAAGTATGCTCAAGAAATACATCATTTGGAGAAATAAGAAAAGAAGAAAAAATAATAATTAATGATGCACTATTAATAGACTCAATGGGTAAGTTTAAAATTAAAAATAAGAAGTTGATAAAATGATCTAAAAATGATTCTCTTTCTCATCTCATTTTTCAAAAGACATGATTAGTCAATGCTTGTTGGACCAATGAGAAAAAAGCTATTATAAATAGCTCTACCAAAATGTCTTGTTTATATAAGCTTTACAGTTGAAGACAGGTGCTAATAATAATGTCTGAAACAAGTTTGGGTGAATTGCTTGCATCAGATCCAGAAATCCAAACCAAAAAGATGATCAAATCACTCTACAAGGCTTTGGCTCGTGGTGGAGTCACAGACACAATCGCGAGGCTAGTGGCCACAGACCTTGGCTGGTGGTACCATGGACCTCCTAATTGCCAACATATGATGAAAATTCTAACAGGTGAATCAAGACACCAAGATTTCAAATTTAGACCTAGAAGCATCAAGGCCTTTAATGACCGTGTGATCGCGGAGGGATGGGAGGCGTCCAAATCTTACTGGGTGCATGTGTGGACTATTGAGCATGGGACAATTACTCAATTGAGAGAGTATTTCAATACGTGGATTACCGTCGTTATTCGAGATGAGAATGATAAAGATGAGATTATGCGGATGTGGCAGAGTAGCCCTCAACAGCGGTTGAAACGCTCGTTGCCGGATGTTGTGCTTGCTATTTGAGTGTTTTTTGAATGTTTGTCAAAACTTTACTTTTTAATCTTTATATGATGGCAATGTTACAATCGAAGAAAATATAATATGTGAGTTTACGTTTTATATCAATTCAGAAGATTTAACCATAAGATATTTCTCAGGCTTTACACGTTATTTCCTAGAATAATTCATGGCAAAAGAGTTTAACTATTACTTCATTTCTCTTGTTCTTTGCTGGATCTCTTCCCCTTGCATTCAACATGAAAAAAATTAATTATTCACCTTTCTTTTTTCTAAAACCATATCTTGATTGGATATATTTTTTCTAAAACCATATCTTGATTGGAAATATTTATCTTAAATTTGTAGTTTGTTCAATGTCTATATGAAGAGTAGTATGAGATTTATGTTAGAGATTTTTTTTGTTAAGGGACGTAGTACGAGATTAATGTAAAAGCTTTTCAGTCAAGGGAGGACTACGTGGGCGTTAAACCCCTGAACTGATTTACGAGACATGTTCAGTGAAATTACTTCTTGTTGTCAAAAGCAAACTGAAGTTATAACAATTTCGGATTTCCAACAATTCTTCCTATTTCGCGTCTCTCCTAAGGATCTGAAGGACTTTTTCTTTGGTTTGGTGAAATGTCACTTTATGTCAATTTTTGTTTATTTTAACCCACTTTAATATTAGACGAAATTTGTCCCATCCTTATTTTTTCATTCTCAAAATACGCATTGACTCTATAAATTGTATATTGTATTTGTTTTTGTTTTTATTATCTTTAATTGTTTCTCAGTGTATATCTCGGTAAAGATTATAAATTTTTTGTTATTCCTAATTTATATTTTATAATTGAAAATATCATATTCAAATTATTTCATCCATTAAAAACTATATAGAAAAATCCAATAAAATAAAAAATTAAACATGTATTTTAGCTCAATCACATAAAAATTAAAAAAACAATATGCTGAAGAAATCAAACTAAAATGTGCTTCTAAGAGTGCTGGTATACGTGCTTATAACTTAATTAAGTTAATTGGAGACATATCTAGGTGGGTAAGATTTATGAGTTAGTTTGTTGGTTGAAATGCAGTCATGCCGGGTGGATTAAAGTCAAATAAGAGATGGCATCGTTTATATAATAATGATAATTACAATATAAATAAAAATATTATATTAATTTTTTATATACACAAATAATATATGAGAAACAACTAAATTACTATCAGTTGAAAGGCAAAAATGTCATTTATGTTTTTTTTTTCATAAACTTTTCCAGAAATTAGGAATTACGATATATAGCAATCTTTGCAGCCCCTTAGATTAATGTCAACTTTTTTTTAATTAGTTAAAATTTTGTTACTTTTATGGGCTAATTATACTAAGCTCTCTGACCTTCTATAGGTATATTAAATTACACTTTTACTTTCAAAATCTTATAGTAATATCCTTTATTTTCTATTTTCTTTCACGAATCCCCTACCGTGATTTTGGTTTAAAAAAATAGACCGAAGTCACTGGCCGTGAGCTTCACATGCTATTTTTAATGGTATACCCCAATGGCATGTGTCTTCTTCTTCACTCTCTATTCTCTCTTTTGCTCTGTTGTTCTTTCTCCCCCTTCACCTCCCTAGTACTGTCTTCTTCACTTTCTCTTTCCAGATCCATATACAACAATATGGCTTTCGCTTTACGATTTCCCTCCTACAAGAAGTATGAGATCAGAAAGCGAAATCCAGACACTAAAATTTCTACTCTTTTAGTCATTGATATGCAGAATATAATTACTTCTCCTCCATGGCCAGCCCCATCCTCCCCAACCTCCTCACCACCATCCGCCTCTGCCAACAAGCTCCATTCTTATCATTTTCACTCGCCACTCTCATAAATCTCCCGTTGACTATGGAATGCTTCCCGAATGGTGGAACAATGATCAAATCATCGACGGCACCTCCGAGGCTGATCTCATCACCGGCCTTGATAGGACCCCGGCTGATGAGGTTGTCGAGAAGAACACATACAGCGCGTTCATGGCTAACTACGCTGTGAGTAACTCCACTCCAAGTACAGAAATTTGGGTTATTTACAGACCAATCGTCGAGAACCTTATTTGGGCATCTCCAAATGATTTCTTTACCTCCAAAATTAGCCGCTATCAATCAACTTCCCATTGCATATAGCACAAGAAGAGTAGAGAGAACAGAAGACTTACGAAGAAGAGAGGAAAGTAAACAAAATGAAAGGGAAAGGAAGAATTAATATTGGCTTCGGACTCGAAAAGTTATAGAAATTAATCAAGAAAAATGAAATGATAATTGACACGTGCTCGATTGAAGGGAAATCTGCAGGGGAAAATCAGTCGTCGCTGCCAACACCTATTCTGGGGTTGATAGCTGGAAAGAAAGATAGCATGTTCTGTCAAAAAGATAGATAATGGCCATTAAATCTCAGCATAAGAGTGGGAAGCGATAAAAGAAATAATTGAGGAGAGTCAAAACTTCAGAATGGAAATCGAAACGTCAGAACAGACTCTTAGCGAGAACATAAATAGAAGCGCTAGAGCATATCCCTAGCGAGAATGAAAATCGAAGCATCAGAGCACACCTCTGATGAGATGGAAATCTAAGCACCAGAGCAGGCCTTAGCGAGAATGGAAATCGAAGAGTCAGAGCAGATCCCTAGCGAGAATAGAAATCAAAGCATCAGAACACACCGTTATTGTGAACAGGAGAATGAAACGACAGAAGACAAAGCTCGCACAACCATTAAATGCGCGTCATTCGGTAATGTAATTATTATTATTGCTAACTTTTAGAGGTCATTATTATTGCATGTCCCAATGAATCGAGAGTTGAAAATCGAGGAATCGAATCATTACACCTGAATGAATTAAGACTTCATCAAGTGTAATGGGGGCAAATGAACATGAATAATTCTCAGTGTTCAGCCACATCAGCGGAGAAGAAAAATAATTAAAGAAAATGTCACGGAAGCATTATAAGAATAATTGAATATGCCATGTTGGCAGATCTGAAAAAGCTAATATGAAGCTACTCGCCTAACCAAGGTAGCTGAAGTATAAAAGTTGCATAAGAAGTAACGAAAGCCAGAGAAGCCAATCGAGGGAATCATCACCATGGCGAAGCTGGTAGCAATCACTATAACCGTCAAATTCGCCACACCACGCCAAATGATTCAAATTCAAAAAATTGTTAATACTGATAAGCACAATTATTCACCTAAACGATGAAGCAAATCTTGGAATATAAACTCAATCTCAAAAAATATTCCGTTTATTCTTGCTTTATTTCAGGAATTAAGTTGTATTACAAGTCTATAAATACAGGCCAAGATCACCGAATACAAGTCATCACAAATTGCTTACTCTCATGATTAAGCTTGTTGGACCAATGAAAAAAAAGATATAAATAGCTCTTTCAAAATGTCTGGTTTATATAATCTTTACAGTTGAAGACAAGAACTAATAATAGTGTCTGAAATAAGTTTGGGTGAATTGCTAGCATCAGATCCAGAAATCCAAACAAAAAAGATGATCAAATCACTCTACAAGGCTTTGGCTCCTGGTGGTGTCACAAACACAATAGGCTAATAACCACAGGCCTTGGCAGTTGGTGCCACGGACCCCCTAGTTGCCAACATATGATGAAAATTCTAGCAGGTGAATCAGGGCGCCAAGATTTCAAACTTAGACCTGGAAGCATCAAGGCCTTTAATGACTTTGTGATCACGGAGGGATGGGAGACATCCGAATCTTATTCGAGATCAGGATGGTAAAGATGAGATTATGCAGATAAGGCAGAGTATCCCTCGACAATGGTTGAAACGTTTGTTGCGAGATATTGTGCTTGATGTTTGAGTTTTTTCGAAGGCTTTGTCAAAACATTACCTTTTAATCTTATGAAGATGGTAGCATTACAACCGGATAAAATACAACCGAGCACCTATGTGAATATACTTTTTGTATCAATTGAGAAGAATTATGAATGAGAGTGGGATAAGAGTGAGAGGGTGTAATACCGGTGAAATGACAGTAAACTCCTGCCACAATCGACGGCGGGAAGGGTGTTCGTGGGCTGATAGGCTGTTTTGTTCGCGGGCTGAGGCTGAGGAAGAACTGCTTATGGTTTCTGTACCACGATTTTTAAAGGTAGCGCTGAAGGCGTCTTTATATAAAAGACGCCTTCTACTATTAATGAATATGTCTTTTATAAAAACACATTTTACTTTTATGAAGACGTCTTTACAAAAAATACTTTCTACGTGACCTCATATTTGTGATCAAGTCACCACGAATGATTCTTTTGTAAATACACTTTCATCCTAAATGTATAATTCCACTTTATGTTTGAAATTAGTTTTAAAAATATTATATTTTAATCAATTTTTTCAAAATTACCCTAGAATACTAAAAAATCCATCAATTCTAGAGCTGCTACAACGACGTCAAAGAACAATTTGAAGCTCACTCTGAATTATTCATCCAAGACTGCCAAGAGCACTGGGAAGAAGGCCAAGAAGGGCAATCCTAAGGCCGAAAAGAAATCATCAGATGAATCATCCGCAGCCGCTTCTGATGACCTCGAATCCGCGCTTTTCGATGATAAGTCCCGTGCTCGCCGACTTGCCGCCGACGACCATGATCACTCGCTCGACCTAAGACCCGATGGTCGCCCTCTTTTCACTTCCGCAACTTCATTGTCTCGGCTCACTCGCAAAGACAGCTGTGCCTACTTCAATTTCAAGTATGTTTTTGTATACGCGCCTTCCTTTATGTGTTTCCGTGTCTGTAGGTGTGAAGAACTTTATTTGTTTTTGGTGACATTGAATTTCTTTTGTTTACTCGCAATTTAGAATGGAAGAACTGAATGTGGTGTTGCCGGAGGGACTGCCGATGGGAATGGTGAAGGAGTTCGAGGAGTCGATGCGAAGTGCAGTGCTGGTGCGGCAGAGTTTCTTAGATCTTGGCGATAATTTTAGGCGCGTGGTTGACTGCCTAATGTGATCTTCCGATGCTAAAGGTGCTAACTTCTTTCTTTCAGGCGCGTTGCTGAAGACATTTCTTAGCATGTCTGGATGTTGGAGATGATTAGGATATATGTATGTATTCTGATAACGATAGTCCAATCAACCTACGTGGTTTTTTATAGAGCTTATAAATACATTGCGAATGCTCATGAATTATCGTACCAGGTTGTCTCAATTGGGTATCGATAAAACCGCTCATTTCTCAACATCTTTTCAAAGTGACCAACTTACTAACCCGTACTATTTATATTCACCCAGCTAGGCTTTATTTTGGTGGAGTTACTGGAGCACGTCGACTCTGTCAGCACCTTGACTGACGTATGACTAGTGTCTTTCTCTTCAATTAGCTAACCAACTTGCGATTGCTAGATTCGAGTTAGGACTTCATAATAATTTTTCTTTGATATTTGATATTGAATCTGCAAACGCCTGTGCCAAAGATTTGAAGTTGTTTCATGTACTTGAATCTAAGAGCCGATAAATGTTACTTTAAACTTAGCGTATGATAATGATGTTTAATTTTACAAAAGAATATGATAATGGTGTTTTGTTATCTCAGCTCAGCAACTTCACTTAACTTTTGTAATGACTCAATATATTAGATAGTTAGATTAGGCACAGAGGCACGGGCAGTCCCTATTTATGCATCATGACACAGAGGTGTGAACTTCTGTAACTAATGAGAGGTCATGCTTACAAATACACTTCAGCTGGTACTTATCTCTCCAGGCCTCAAGGTTAGAAAGCAGATCGTACTGGATGGTCCAGTCAGTTGTGGGAAGAGTACTGCACATGCCATGCTTGTTCACTGGGCTCGTGATGAAGGTTGGCTGGTTTTTATGTTTAGGCAGGGAGTGGACTCATGGAGGGTTTTTTTCATAAAAAGCCCACAAACAGGCCTTTGGGATACCCCTGGTCAAGCTGAAAATATCCTAAAGGTGAGGATTTCTTTTTTCCCTGTTAGTTAGTCAGCTCATTTTTTTTTTTTTTGGTTTTATGCAAATTATGTTCATTCAATAAATGTCCTGCCGTGAGTTTGTATCTTGCTTATGTATTCCTTTCCAGGATTTTCTGAAATTCAATGAGCCCCGATTGAAATAATTGTCTTGCCAATCGTTTGAACCTATTCCATTAGGAGAAGGCACTGGTGTAGGATGCATGAAAGATGCTGACTCTATGACTATGCTGGAAGGTTCCACTCTATATGACCTTGTTAATACAGGAATCAAGCATACACATGCTGCTGTCGGAGTGGTAGTTCGATTGAGGAAAGAGTTATCATTTGTGAAAGATATCCGGTCCTTATTGCAATTGATCAAGTGAGACACAGATCACCAATGCTTTCTCTTTTGTATTTCTAATATTAAGTCATTTCAACGTCTCTTTCAAGAACTTCATTGTAAAATTTCCCTCACTCGTTTATTTGTTCGTGTTACTTTTGTCCAGTGCAACAATTGGTTTACGTTCAGTGAGTATGAGGAGCCAGTAACTGTTCGTTCTACTCGACCAGTGCATTCGAAAGAACTTGCAACGGTTGGTATCAATTATTTATCGAGTATGATGTTATTTTCTGCACTGAGTTTTATAAACTTTGTAAAATGCACCAGAGTCCGCTTTTCCTCTTTGTTTTTATGGAGGGGCTGGTTCCTTCAAAACTTCTGAAGTTGTAAGGGGAAATTTTTGTGCCATGGCCGAACCTCAGTTCATCCGTTCTCTTCAAATATTCATCTGAAGCTTCACTATTCCACGTTCAAGGTTTATTTGAGCTGATTTAGAGATTGCAATAGCAATTATTAAGGGAAGTTAGTTCATTATCCATGGCAAAATAGGAACACTTGACAATAAGTTGAATATTTTAAGTTCATCTGCATAGGCTATCTGTCTTTAACTTTTATCATCAAAAGTTCATATTGGTTTTCACATGCAATCAGATGTTGGTTTGTGTGAGTTATGTGACAATTCTTGTAATTTCTTTTGCAGGTTAACGCTTTTAGGTCAATGATGCATGATGATATGATGGTAGGTGCTATCTCTCACTCAACAGAGGTAGGCAAGCTACGAAAGGACTTGCCAGATGTTCCCCCAGATGCACGGGAGAATTTACCGTGATACAGTTTGGATGAAGCTGCGTCTGTTTGCCATTACTATGTCAGGTAAGCAAATGAACTTGCGAGGTTGAAAATGCTGCTGCTAGAGTCATAATTGTATATAAAGCATAATCACAAGTCTAAGAACTACTTATTTATGGCAATTTACAAAATGACATGATATCTATAATATATTAAGAGTCACATGAGATGAGAATCAATTAATGGACGATATTATGCCATTCCAATATTACCCTTCTTATCTTTATATACAAGATACAATTGGTTGACACGTTTTGTCACACTTACATTGAACTTGTGTATTCATTTATTATTGAATTTGGAAAAACATAATTTACAATTCAGTCTAACCTACTTTTATTTAAGTATGTCTATCCGTTTTCATTAGTTCTAAAGTGCACTATCAATGAGTTTGATTGCTTAATTTTAAGTAACGAGTAATCATGGCTTGTGACCTACAAAATTACTTTAACACGTGATACACACGTGCTCTTTGACTAGTCAGTCTAAGTTGGAACTCTATAATGGAAGACTGAAATATTGCCAGCTGGTTAGTAACCATATCGTGTCAAATTCTGAGTTTTCTGAATCATTCATTCTTGTTCTGGAAGGCAAAGATTGATACGCCGTGAAGTATTTACAGAAGAAAACTGGAAGAAGGTATACTTCTTGTCAAATGGAAATGGAACAGAGATGAGGTGGTTGGTTCCATTGATGCGATGACACAAGAATACTTTTCTATGATTTTTAAACTAAGATTGTGCAATAGAAAGGGGAAAGGGAATGGCATGTTTTTTTCTTATCGTCTTCGGGTTATGGCCAAAGTCAGAAATAAAGTAACATCTCATTGAATTTGTTTTTTGTTGGAGTAGAATTAGATCAGCTTAACAGCATCCATTGTTTATTGTAATCTTGTAACACACGTATCGCACGTGATATATACGTTTTTATCATTCGATTGTTTCTCATATAATTATTTATTTATACAAATATAATTTTAAATAAAATATAATTAGTTGTAAGTAAAATTAAAAAAATCATAATTTTAGTTATTTATAATTTTGTAAGTCTTACTCAACGGAATTTCTCTAATTAAGTTAAAGAAATTTCTCCAATTAAATTATTTAGGTTGATATTTTAGTATATAATTTTTTGGTTAATAGATATTTTTAGAATATATTAAAGATGATTTATACATGAAATGAAACTAAAAACTTATTGTGTTTTTCTAATTGATTAAAATTTTCATAATATTTATTAGCAAACTATTTAAAATATTCTCTTGTGTCTAAAAATAAAATTTAAATTAGGAATAATAAATGAAAATTATAGTTTATAGCCTCTTAAAATTTTACATGCAAGAATGTCCCATACATTTTTAATACCAAGATTGACCTTTTATGAAGTTTTACCTAGGTTAATTTCTTTTAGAAATAATAAGTAAAATCTAAATAATAAGTAAAATCTCATGTACACTATTATGAAAAAAATGAGAAAAAGAAAAAATTAACCTGTGACTCCAAAGAATAATTTAGAAATTGTGAAATAGAGAATGACTATGTTTTTCCCACTTTTAATAGACGTGATAGACATGAATGTGAGAATTGCATGCCATAAAATAGGCAAACTCTGTCTCTCTCTCTTTACCAATGATCTCCACATGAGCAAACTCCATCTTTGAAATGATGAAATCTACTTGAATCCCTCGCCACAATCTCCCTTCCTTCTATCTTAGATATTAACTTAGTCACTAAATGACAGTCCACACAAACTCTCAGATTCTTAACAATCATCAAACGAGTCCCCGGAGCCGTACTAATTAACCCAAATCCGATTGCCAATTTCTCACTGTGATGGAGAACTATTTCCTCCTTTGTATTCTCATCCACATTTTGCATTACCATGCTTGTGTTTGGCTCATACCCAATACCCTTCATTTTTACAACGAGATTTCGCAAGTATCTATCTATCTCTTTACTCATACGATGTGATCCATCTCCTGACTCAAAGCTATGAATCGTTTTGTCAATCTCAATCAACGTACATGCTTTCTCTTTCCTTATTCCTCTGCTAACCATCACTTTTCTCACTTTCGCTACACCTTCCATGTCACCCACGCGTCCATAGAAATTAGATAACAACATATAGGCACCGGCTTCTTTAGGTTCTAAATCGAGCAATTTCTGACCAACAATCTTCGCCAACTCGATGTTCTTGTGGGAACAACACGAACTTAAAAGTGCCGTTAAGATCTTTGAATCAGGATTTATGGGCATGTTTAGTATGAAATCATGAGCCTTGTTCAAATGTCCGGCTCGTGCTAGAAGATCCACCATACATGTGTAATGTTCAATAATCGGAGTGATTGAGTATTTACACATCATGATATTGAAGTTCCGCCAACCTTCCTGTACCAGTCCTGCATGACTGCATGCATATAAAATAGCCAAGAATGTGATTTTGTTTGGGAAAACGCCGTCTTTCTCCATCGCATCAAACGCCTCAAGAGCTTTCGATCCTAAGCCGTGTTTTCCATAACCATCTATCAAACAAGTCCATGAAACTACATTTCTCAAAGGCATGTTCTTGAAACTTTTATATGCATCATCCAAGAATCCGCATTTCGCATACATATTAACAATGGCGTTTCCGGCCGGTAAATATAGGTCGAACCCGTTTTTAATCACTAAAGCATGGATCTTTTTACCATTGACAAGAGCTGCAAGATCAGCACAAACTGAAAGAACACTGACCATTGTCATGATATCTACTTCAGTACCTTCCATTCTCATTCTCTCAAAGAGATTTAATCCCATCCTTGCTTCGGAATTACGCACGAGGCCCGAGATCAGTGAGTTCCAGGATCCGACATCTCTCTCCAACATGTCATCAAACAATTGGATCGCCTCGAATGTTTCGTTCGAGCAACACAAGGCATAAATCATGCTGTTAGTAGCTATTATGTCTCTATGGGGAATTTCATCAAACACTTGGCGTGCTTCTTTGATGTAAGTGGATTTAGAGTACATGTCAAGAAGGGATGTCATGAGAAAGTTGTCTGTGTCATTCCCTTGTTTGAAGATCATACAATGAAACTGCTTCCCTTCCTCAACTGCTGCTACTTTTCCACAAGCTCTGATAGTGGCTGAAAGAAGAAGGTCTGTGATTTTGAAACCAATTCTATGGATTTGATGGAATAAAGTAATGGCTTGATGACTCTGCCCCTGATTTATAAGAGAAGTGAGCCTTTTAAAGTATAAACTGCTATGAAGCATCTTCTGCGAAGGCACAGGCATACTAAAGCCATATACATACCCCCAACTCTGGGTCCGATCCTACTTCTATAAGTTCTAAAGATCAGCTTGTGATTTGTAATGCATCAAAACCAACGAAGCTTTTTATATTTTTCTTTTATGAAAACATGTAGTAGTGCATTCTATACTTCAAATTTATCCATCTAGCCCTTCCAACTTCCAAGCAATCATTACCCTTTTTCTATACTTTTTTTTGACGAAAATCTGAATTCTATACCCAACTCTTAAAATAAGAAGGGTTGTTAGCAATAATGACCTATTGTAAATATAATCTATTAACTAATACTATATAATGCATGAAACACTAAAATCTTTGTTATTTCTAAAAGAAACCAGCCATATTTAAAACTTTGAAAGAATCTTTGCATATAAGAAATTCGGTGGTCATTCTTGCAAAGGTTTTATAACTACAATTTCCTAACGCTTGCCCATCATTTCCCAGCAACTCAAACACAAAGTTACCTAATTACTATGGACAAACCTAATGTGGAAATGATAGCTTGAAGGTTTAAGTAGTTTTATTATGACAGTGTGTACCCTTTATATAATTGTTTTTATTTTTTAGTAGTCGCAAATAAAAAAATAATTTGATTCATTCAATTAACTATTTATTTTTTTAGTAGTCAATCCCGTCAGAAATGATAATTTGAAGAGTAACTATTTGAAATATCATACAAAATTAAAGGATATAATTGAGAAAAGTTAAACTATAATTATGAAATTAAAATATAATGACCATATACGTAATTTTTCCTAAAAACTTCCTATATAAAAAGTAAAAGTAGACACTTTTTTAGTTATAGTATGGTCACGTGATCTCAATGGAGACTACGTGATCCCAATGGAGGCCACGTGGCCCTGCCCTGGCCATTCATGGTGCTACATCAGAAATACTTTATTTGAAGATGACAATGCTGTAAGTACATTTTGTTCTTTAAATACAACATATATTGAAGAAACTTATTCAAGATCACTGCTAACCACATTTGATCCGAAATCTTTAGGGTTACTTCTTCTAATAAATGTTGGTTACATTTTTTTATGTTATTTGTATCAGTAATTAATTTATGAATGAGTACACTTGGAGTAGAGAGTTGGGCCTTGAACCAACATGCATATGGCTTCATTTCTTAAGATATCCGTGTAGTGGAAGTCAACATGAATAGATGAGATACATGGTAAATTACTCACATAACTAATTCACTTAAAAATTAAACAGTATCAAGTGTGGAGATAAATTGAGACAAATATGAAAATCAATGAACTAAAATGACACATATTAGAGCTAAGAGATTAAGTGAAATATAAAAATTTCAAAGACGTTAATATTATTAAGAATAGTTTTAGGGTGATTAAGTAATTGACATAGTTTTAAGTAATCAAGTGATGTGATAATCATTTATAGCTTGATGTTTTATGATTCATTAAAATGATTTGATAAATTAAACTATAATTAAATGTCACATCATTTGATCACTTAAAACTTGATCAATTACTTAATCGGTGTAAAATTATTATATTATTAAAACACAAAATGTGTGGTTAAGGGCACATTCCGCCTATGCTTACATGTATAATTATAAATAACTTAAACGTTACATTTATAGCTTTATTTTCTTATTAAATTCAAGAATTCCAGCTTTGTTGTTATATAATCAACTCACAAACTTCACATCACACTAAACCATATTCAAGGTTCCAAATTCTTCTAGTCTCTCTATAAAAAACTGCTTTCAATGCTTGAAAAAAGATTTTTGATAAGTTATTTTAAATTGTTTGTTATTTAGCTTTTTTTTTCTTTCAATTCTGTAGGGTAATAAAATATGAAACTCTATACATTACATTTGGTTATGAAATATAAATATTTTTATTAATTAATAAAAATATTTTATACTTTAATGTATCATATGCTTAACTAAAAGTATTACACAATACACATGTCGAATCTTGAAAACAGACGAGGTATTTCCTGTCTGTCTTAACATTTTTTTTTCCAAATCACGTCTTAGCATTAAGTTATGACTTAATGAATCTTATAACATGAAAGAATAATATGGAGATACATATAATATATCAAATCCATTTGTGAATCCTAATGTTGACTATTTTGGTAAAGACAATTCAAAAATGCTAAAAATGAAGGGAGATGTTGTTGAAATTATGTTCATAAAGCAGTGTAATAACTACTTATAAGTAAATAATTATTTATTTGACAATTATGTATTACTGAATTTTATGAATAAATTGAAAGTTTCCTTTAATTAAAGTGTGTTTGAAATTTACTTAAATCCTGAAACTATTATCAACCTAAGTAGAGTAAATACCGAGCGATCAGACAATTCAAAAATGCTAAAAGTGAAGGGAGATGTTGTTGAAATTATGTCCATAAAGTAGTGTAATAACTACTTATGAGTAAATAATTATTTCTTTGACAATTATGTATTACTGAATTTTATGAATAAATTGAAAGTTTTCTTTAATTAAAATGTGTTTGTAATTTACTTAAGTCCTGGAATTATTATCAACCTAAGAAAAGTAAATAGCGAGCGATCTTCCAGACGAACATTTCTAAGATAGTTCAAAATGTTATTCGCAGTCTTAAGATTGATTGTGCAATTGAATCCAATTATGCCTGTTAGGTTGACCCAAAGGATGCCGGTCTCGAGGCATAAGGGTGGAGACTCTAACTGTTAACCTAGACATGTTATGGAACATGTTGAATTGACCACTAACTAATTAATTTAGAGTAAATCCATTTATCTAGCTCTAAATCTAATTGTTACATATTAAAGTTATTTTCATAATTACCTTAATCTTAAGATGAATACGAAACTTGACTTAATTACTTGCCATCTTTGATATGTCAAAGGAGTGAGTTCGAATTGCCGAACAATAGCTCAACTGTTGGGACCGTGATTCAACTATGTTAGAGTTATGTGATTCACAGATATGAAATTCGTGGTAAAATTACAAAAGAAACAATATCACCTTATGTTTTATTGATGAGTGTGTGAATAAATAAACAAGGCCTGATACTCGATAACATGAGTCATTGAATAAGACATGGTGATCTGTATGAGACACTTCATTGATATGTCTTTCTTATTCACAGTTAATAAACGAGTTAAGAAAATAATAACTAGAGCAGTAAAATGATAATTTTACATCTCAATCTTGTTACTGATATTCACAAAGGGTAATGTCATAAAATAATCCATGGATCATGAAATATAAATGTGTATTTGCACCAATAGATAATGTAACGCGCATGAATCGAGAGTTTTATGGGCATCAGACTTATATTGGAGTCGTACGATGTCGAGATCATATAGGTCGAGAATTTATGAAGATTAATTAGTCAGATATTTGAATCTCATAGTTTTATACATGTGGGTCCATTCACTCTCAGGAGTAGCTCATAAAGACATGAATGAGAAACAACATCAGTTGGACAAAAATGTGTTTTCGACCAAGACACACTTCCCGAGCTCATATATGATAAGTGACATCACTATTTTAGTGAAAACTAAAATTAATGTTCAAATTAATTATTTTATTATTTTTTAATTATTAAATAATTAGTAAATACAAAATTAATTAATTAATTAATTATGATCAATTTAATTCATTAATTTGAACTGGTGAATTTGAACATAATTTTGGCTCTAGAGGAAGAAGTGAAAATTGCATATAAGTGTATACAAAATGAGGAATTTTTTGTTTTTGGCATATAGAGTATATGGGTAATTTCTGTAATTAAATATAAAAGGGTTTGAAACCTAACCCTAAAAAAAGTGAAGTGTGTTAGACAGAGCAGAAAATAGTTTCTCTCTCCCACCCAAAGCTTGATTTTCCTTTCCAATCATTATTTTGAGAGCCCACACTCAATTCCTACTGATATCTGTGAGAGATATACGTCTGATTCTAATGGGTGGTTGTTGGTGAAAGATCAATTACTAAGCTCTGTGAAGGATGAAGATAGAAATTGGATCCCACCAAATGAGAAATTCTCCATTAATTGAAAAGGTATAAATTGTTTCAATATTTTCTAGATATGTTTATATGATTATGCATGTTCATTTATTGATTTTGTGTTTAAATGGATTAAATGTTTGTAGGAAAAGCTTTGAAATTCCGCCAATGAACTTGTCACGGTTCATTAATTTTTCATCAAACTCTAAAACCCGTTACAACAAATTGGTATCGAAGCCTATGGTTTTTAATATGCATATTCATTATTTAAACATTTGTTTGGATGACTATGATTATATTGGCATATAATTTTTGTATGGTAGATTCAAAGCATTTTTGAATGTATTTTATGAATGGATCCTAATCGATTGACTCTAGGTATTATTTTTCAATTTTAAAATTGATGTACGTCAAAATTGTGGCACATGATTTTATGTAATTTAATTTTGCAAGAGTTATATCGTTAAATTTCATGTAAATCTGTTGTGAACACATTTCGATCGAATCGTTGCACGAATCCTCAAAAGTTGCAAGCACCTCGAGGTCCGCCGTCCATGCCACGCCAAGCGCTGCACCGTACCCCGCACCTCCGCGTCGTGCCTCGCGTCGTCATTAGGGTTTGTGAAACCCTAGGCGGCAACACTTAAGGTTTAGGAAACCCTAGGATTTTTGGAAACCCTAGCGCACGCAAGACCCTATTGGGCCTTGGACTGACGTGGACCCACCAAACCTATTGAGGTTTTGGACTGAGCAATTATTGTTTGGCCCAAGTGATTTGTAAGGACTTGGGATTTGACTCCAAACCCAATCAAGTCCCTAAAAAAATAAGAATTATTTAATTTGGTAATTTTTTAAAACTAGTTAATTAGAATTTATTTCGTAAATTGTTTTTAAAATAAATCCACTGATTTATTTACTTGGTAATTTTTTATCAAAGTAAAAATTGTTGAAAACTAATTTCAATTGAAATTGAAATTTTAAAAATGAGACTGGACCTTGGTGAAGTGTTACAAAGATATGGGATATCCTAAAGAAGAATGAGATAATTACAGACACTATGAAGAATAATTTTTAAATTATTGTAATTTATTATTTTTTTATGGGTTGTAATTATAAATGAGCCATAGAGAGGTTATTTTGAATGCATGATTTATAATTAATCCTACATCCTCATATAACATGCCATATATAAAATAGAGATATGCTAATATCAAATTGTCATGTAACATGTACATGCGTCATTGTAGTTTAAATTTAAATTGCGTTATAAATTCAAATAAAATGCAAATTTTATAAAAGTTATACTTTTAAATTATGATTTCAATATTATAAACGTTTATAATTTTTAAGACTTCCTTCTCAAATTTATAAAGAGTTATGATTTTTGAAAAAGCAAAGAAAAATCTAATTTTTCAAAAACTAAGTGGGAGGGTTGTTTACATTGAAACATTCTCAAGGTCCCCAACGCAAACTTGATCATGGCACGATAAATGGTTTAGAGCTGCCCTAGCGGTCCTCTGTTTAGTGGAAGAAAATTGGGAATCGTGTTACTTTGACTCATCGAGTTGCTTGAGAAGCTAAAGCTAGTAAAGGAAGTTGTGAGGCATGACCGTTCCTAGATGGACTATTAGTTCATAGCAATCTTTAAAGTCGATTCGCTGGTTAAACACTTAGACCGAAGCTTATTAGGATCTCTCATAGAAGCTAGTCAATGGGGCTAAGATGACCAAAACCATTGATGATTGGTTAAGCTAGATGTAGTAACATTTTAAGAAGTGGTAATTAAACAAGGAGAGTCTCGATGCGATAGGAGGTAGCTCGATCATTGTCGTTATTGTAATATGTCCATAAAGTAGCATGTAATAAGTATTTTTTCATACTTAGTTATTTCTCAGACATTAATATTATTGAATTCTTATGAATAAATTAAAATTTTTATTTTAAATTAAAGTGTGTTTATAAATCACTCAAGTCCTGAAACTTTCATCAACTAATGAAAAGTGAAGACAGATGCGTCTCCAAACGAACTCTTATGAGAAAGTTCAGAACGATATTCGTAGTCTTAAGATCGAGTGGGTAATCGAACTCGATTATGACTATTAGGTTGAACCAATTGATGCCATTCTTGGGGCATGGGAGTGGAGACTCAAACGATTAACCTAGACATGTTATGAACATGTTGAATATACCAGTACAAATTAGTTTAGAGCCCGAAAACCGTTTACCTATCTCTAAATCTAATTGTTACACCATAAGGGTATTTTTGTAATTATCTTAATTTTGAGGTGAAGACATAGTTTGACTTATTTAGTTGTAATATTTGAAATGTCAAATGATTGAGTTTGAATTGGCGTGCAATACCTCGGTTGTTGGGATTATAATTCAATTAAGTTGAAGTTATGTGATTCACAGATATGAAAATTCGTGGTTGAATTCTGAAAGCAACAATATCACCTTATGCTTTATTGATGTGTGTGTGAATAAATTAACCTAGCCAGGTATTCAATGAATTGAGTCATTGATTGAGACTTGTGAGTTGTACGAGACAATTCACTATTATGTCTTTCTTATTCACAGTCAATAAATGAGTTAAAGAAAAATAATAACAAGAGGGGTAAAATGGTAATTTTACAATCTGCTCTTGTTACTGATATTCACGATGGGTATTATGTTAAAATATTTTGTGGACTGTGAAAATAAAAAGGGTTTATTTACACAAACAAAAAATATAGCGCGCATGAATCGAGAGTTGATTGGACATCGAACCTATAATGGAGTCGTACGATGTCATGATTAAATTGATCAGAAATTTATGGAGAAAAGTTTACGGGGTATTTGAATCCTTAGCTTTGTTCATGTGGGTCCATCCAGTTTCAGAAATAGCTCATGAGAACAAGAATAGAGAAATAAAAAAAATTAGATCAAACTGTGTTTTGGTGCCAATGCATATTTCCTACACCTATATGTGATGGGTGATATCACTTAGAATTGATGTACGCCGAATTTGAGGCATATGATTTTATGTAATTTATTTTGTTGCAAAAGTTGCATTTTTATAAATTTGATGTAAAATCGTAATCACCTCGAAACCGTCGTCGGAGTACTGTTCACGATGAATCACTACTCACACTGGATACTGTTCACGTCGGAGTACTATTCTTTAAAATGGGAATGTACTTTTGATAAGGGTTATGAAGTGGAAGGACAATATGGAGAAGAATGATGAAATTACAGACGCCATGAATATTAGTTTATAAATTAATTTGTAATTTATTTATTATTCTTTTTTGGTTGTAATTAGAAATGAGCCAATATGGAGGTTAATTTTAAAAGTATGATTTAATTTTATTTGCACATCATCATATAGCATGTCATAGAATTAAGGATATGCCAATATCAAATTGTCATGTACCATGTACATGCATCATTGTAGATTGATTTATAATGGTTATAATTTAATTATAATGTTAAATTTATAATGGTTATGATTTTAAATAAGGATTTAAAATTAAATACAGGATTTATAAATTTCATCACGTTTTTCAAATTAATAAAAGTTATGTTTTGAAAATGAGCCAAAAATTCAAAAACTTTCAAAAACTAAGTGGGAGGGTCATTTAAGTTGAAACGTTCCCAAGTTTTTTTATTTTATATAAAAAGGGATAATTAATGAGATTATTTAATTAGAAAAATAGTTTTCCTTAATTAAAGGGTTTTAATCAAAATTTAAATTTTGAGTTTTTGAAATTTTGAATTTGCATTTGGAATTTAAATTTTGGAATTTAAAATCTGAAATTTGAAATTTGAATTTGTAGTTTAAATTTGAATTTTAAAATGGGAATGTACTTTTGTTAAGGGTTATGAAGTGGTGCAACAACATGGAGAAGAATGATGAAATTACAGATGCCATGAAGATTAATTTATAAATTAATTTATAATTTATTTATTATTCTTTTTGGATTGTAATTAGAAATGAGCCAATATGGAGGTTAATTTTAAATGTATGATTTAATTTTAATCGCGCATCATCATATAACATGTCATATAGAATTAATGATATGCCAATATTAAATTATTATGTAGCATGTACATGTATCATTGTAGATTAATTTATAATGATTATAATTTAATTACAATGTTAAATTTATAATGGTTATGATTTTAAATTGGGATTCAAAATTAAATAAAGGATTTATAAATTTTATCACGTTTTTCAAATTAATAAAAGCTATGTTTTGAAAAAGAGCCAAAAATTCAAAAACTAAGGAGGGTTATTTACGTCGAAAGTTCCCAAGTTCTCCAATGTGAACTTGATCGTGCCACGAGGATTGATTAAGAACCATCCATAGCGGTTCTCTCTTCAATGGGAGAAACTTTGGAGTCATGTTGCTTTGAGTCATCGAGTTGCTTAAGAAGTTAAGACTTTTAAAGGAAGTGGTGGGGCAAGGTCGTCCCATAGACGGACTCTTATTCCATAGCAACTTTTAAGAGTTGATGCGTTAGTTAAACACTTAGACTGAAGTGCATTTGAATCCCTACTTAGGAGCTAGTCAATGGGGGCAATGTGACCAAAACCATTGGGGATTGGTTAAGCTAGATGTGGATACATTTGAGCGTTAACCAAACGGGAAGAGTCTCGATGCAATATAAAATAGTTTGGAGTTCATCCCTCGATGAGACAAGCTATTATTTTTTATCGTAACATCATAGATGAAATCTTTTGATGGATTTTTAAATCTCTTGATGAACCTATCTCATACTTAGAGGTCATGGCTGGTCCTAAAGCAAACTTATGGAAAGAAGCCATGGACGTTGAGATACCATCGATGTACTCGAACGGAGTCTGGAAGCTTGTAGATCTTAGTGTCCGAACACTTAATAATTTCTTTAGCACAAATGTGCTTCTCGACTGTACACTTTTAATGTAATCTTCTTAAAAAAATGAGCATTCGTGCTTGCGAATGTTTTCTGGTTAGTCGTATTGTAGACAATGTACCCCTTCGTTCCTTTAGAATTTCCTACGAACATGCATAATTCTAAAGGACTGGCTAACTTGCCTGTCTTTGGTTTTAGAACATCTGATGGGCATCCCCATATTTTAAAATGGTTGATAGATGAATTTCATCCATATAATCTTTCATATGGTGTACCAGGCACTGTCTTCGACGGAACTTGGTTCTAAATATATGTCATTATTTCCAAGGCATATCCTCAAAATAAATCTGAGAAGGATGAGTAACTCATCATGATCTAACCATATCCATCAGAGTTCGATTTCGTCTCTCTAACACATAATTCTGTTGTGGTGTACCAGGAGCTATAAGCTGAGAAAGAATACATTATTCCTTAAGAAAGTCTTCAAACTCTCCTAGCAAGTACTCTCCACCACGATCTGATCGTTGTGTTTTCATTTATTTTTCTATTTGCTTTTAAACCAAGGCCTTATACTCTTTGAACTTTTCAAAGGGTTTATGACTTTTGACGCATTAGATAAACATGAACAAAAGGTAAGTAGGTCTCAGTAAAGGTTAGAAAGTATTCATAACCTCCCCTTACTTGGATATTCAATGGCCCACATACATCACTATGTATGAGTTCAAGGCATTGAGTGGCTCTTTCACCTTTTGTTGAAAAATGTCTCTTGGTCATTTTGCCTTCAATACAAGATCTGCATGTGGGTAATGATCTCACATTTAAAGTTTGCAAAGGACCATCATTCACAAGTCTTTTAATCCTTTCCAAGTTAATATGCCCAAGGCATAAGTGCCACAAATAGGTTAGATCGGTTAAGTCATACTTCAAACTTTTACTATCCCTTTATGAATCATTATTCATTTCAGTGTCAGATATCATTAAAACTATTGGTTTTACGTGAAACAATTTATTAAATATGCGTGCAACAGTAATTAGGCATTCATTTCTAAAAAATACCAAATATCTTTATCAATGAATTTAAGATCAAATCATTACTCAATTAATACACCAATAGAAATAAGATTCCTCCAAAAAATTGGGATATTATAAACATCACGTGAAATAATAAAATGTTTCTCAAAACATAATTTAATAGTTCTCATAGATACGCCTGATACTAGTGCTCCATTACCTCAGCAGAAGTTGTACTCGCCCTTGTCAAACCTTTTGACTTCTCTAAACCCCTACATGGAGCAACATATATGGTTAGTAGCTGCAAAGGCTACAATCCAAGATAAAGTAGAGTCAGCTGCATAACATGCCTAAATAACTATTATTATACTTTTAGATCTCAATCGTTTAATAGTAAATGTAAAAGTACTTTTGGTCACAACTATATGCTCAATGCTCACTCTGTTAACTCATGTCCTACTCAAACTGACTCTATATCTACTTGGCACCATAAAATGGGACATCCATCATTCAAAGTCACAAAAGACATACTAACTTAGCTAAAGAAAAAAACTGCTAATAAAAGTGTTGTTGTTTGTAATGCTTGCCAACAAGGCAAAAACCACATATTAAACCATCACATCTCTCTTACGAGAAGCACAAAACCACTTGAGCTTGTGCACACTGATCTTTGAAGGCTCAACACCTATTCAATGGTTTATAGGTACTATATCTACTTTGTAAATGATTTTTCTAGGTTCTCTTAGATATATCCTTTAAGACTGAAATCTAAACCCTTTACTACCTTTGTAAACTTAAAAAAACTAGTAGAAAAATAGTTTGGATGTCCTATTAAATGCTTACAGACTAATTAGGGGGGAGAGTAAGACCATTCACACATTCTTGGTTGAAAATTGGATAGTCTTTGGACATCCATGCCCCTACACTCAACCCTAAAATGGCATTGTAGAAAGGAGGCACAAACACATTGTTGAGACTGGTCTTGCTTTGCTCTCTCATGCCTTAATGCCCCTAAGATATTGGTGGCATGCTTTTCAAACAGCAACATTCCTCATTACAGAATGCCAAAACCCACATTACATTATGTAGGATCGATAAAGAACCCATCTATTAAGGGAAAAGGGAAAAAAAAAGAAGATTTTAAAAATTGAAAATCAAATTATTTGAAATAAATATTAATTACGATCAATAAAGAATCAAGAAATTATAATAAATATGGAATATTAAAGTGCGAGAACTAAACGTGTGAGAAATTAAATACTAAAAATTTAGTGCACGTAAATATAAAGAGAGTAGAGAAGAGAGAGATACGACACGCAATATTTTTACGTGGTTAGGGAAAACCTATCCCTACGCCGACGCTCCAATGATCCCCCTAAAAGATTTTTCCCTCACGATATTCTTAAGGGTGAAGACCAAACCTTTTGCAATCTCTATTGATTTGTGGTACCAATCAGACCTTGACAATGAAGCTCGTCGAGATCCACAAATCTCTTACAAATAATATTATCTCAATAATAGAATCTCTCATATATGCTCAACAAAAATAATCTCACTCACTCTAAGATATTTGTAGATTAAGGCTCAAAAAATATTTTCTAAGGAGGAGAAATGCTCAAGAGAGATATAGGATATGATAGCTTGAATTAGCTTGAAGCATGTTTAAAGAATGATAAAGGGAGGCTTTATATAAATGTTAAGAAGACTGAGAAGGGCCTGACCTATTTTTCTAGTTAGGTTAGACTTGTCTAAGAGAGGTTAGACCCCTCTAGAAGACAGGCCTACCCTAAGGCAAATTAACATCCAAGTTCACTTCTACACATTTTCTTTCCAAAATGAAGCATAGGTTAGTCCTTGTAAAATATATAGATTAAAATTCAATTTGAGTGTTGACATAAAGATCAATTTTAACGTTTGATTATGAAAATATGGTAGCATCTTATGAGACGAGGATAATTCTACCTAGAGTAGGGTATCCTAATTTATTTGAGCCATTAAAATGTAAATAAAATGAATAAGCTCCTAAAGATAAGAATTAAATGGAAACAAAATAATTGTCTTCCTGATTCCCAATTTTTATGCCCTTGCATTATTTTCCGTAATAAATTCATGCACTCTTGATTAAAATATTTGTCCACATATTATTTAGCATCATCAAAATTGTCAACTTCACTAGGGTCGACAATCTCCCAATTTTTTATGATGACAAACACTTGATTGCAAAAACATATTAGCTATAAAATTCTCATATGCATATGCAATAATAATTCTAAATTTTAAAATTTTAAGATTCTCCCCCTTTTACAATTAATAATATTTCTCCCCTTTTGAAATCATAAAAAGAATTAAATATATTATTTATTTAAAAATACTCCCCCTTTCACAATTTTTAATATGAATAAAAAATTCTCATCCTTTCGAAATTAGTTATCCCTCTTTGAAATCATCAAAATAAATTAAAATGTTAATTTTTTGAAGAATCTCCCCCTCAATGTATGTATTCTTTAAATAAAAAAATTATTTTTCAAAATGCATACAAAAAGAAAAATAAATAAATTTATGTGATTTCTCAAATATCAAGATTATTATGAAGATTGATCTTACCAACCTTGTCTACGTGTGCCATTATGCACACATGTACTTTTTCATGTTCATTTACAGTCGGGATTCTCTTTTTCTTAGGTTTTTTCTTTGAAGTGGATCATCTCTTAGTGAGTAGCTTTCTAAGCTTCTTTGTAAAGTGCATTAAATCTTCATCTTCATCTTCACTTTCACTCTCAATGGATGTGGCTTTAAATAATAGATTTCCTCCTTTTATACAGTCCATATGCTCTTTCATGTACTCCATTTCATGAGTCATCAAGGATCCCATGATTTCTTCAAGTGAGAGTGTCTTAAGATCTTTTGCTTTTTGAATAGCAATTGTCTTGTTCTCCCACAACATTGATAATGATCTAAGAACTTTACTCACCAAATCAGTATTAGTAAAGGTCTCACCAAGAGCGTTAAGAAGATTTACAATGATATTGAAATGTGCAAACATGTTCTCAATACTTTCAATTTCACGCATCTTAAACATTTCATACTCATGCTGAGAATATCAATCTTAGAGTCTTTAACCTCATGTGTGATTTTTAATACATGTCAAATGTCATTTACAGATTCACACCTACTAATACAATTCTATTCATTTATACTTAAGGCATTATATAAAATATTTATAGCTTGAGCATTTAAAGATAATTTAATTTTGTCGTTTTTGGTCAAATCTTGTGATATAGGCACGCAGGGATCATTTTCGACAATTTCCATAAATTATAATCAATGGATTGAATAAAAATTCTCATTCTAATTTTTTTAAAAATTAAAGTCTACTAAATCGAAAAATGGAGGTTTTGAAATTCATTGCCCTTGCTAAAAATTAAAAGGCGATGCCATCGCTCAAGACTATTAAGTCTTAGATATTTGAACACCAGGCTCTGATACCAATTGTAGGATAGATAAGGCACCCCTCAATATAGAAAAAAGCGTAAAAAAAGAAGATTTTAAAACTTGAAAGTCAAATTACTTGAACTAAATATTAATTTCTATAAACGCGGAATATCAAAGTGCAAGAACCAAACGTGTGAGAAATTAAATACTAAAATATAGTACACATAAATATAAAGAGAGTAGAGAAGAGAAAGATATGACACACATTATTTTACGTGGTTCAAAAAAACCTATCCCTACGCCCACGCTCCAAGGATCGCCCTTGAAGATTTTTCCCTCACGATATTCTTAAGAGTGAAGACCAAACATTTTACAATCTTTATTGGTTTGTGGTACCAATCAGACTTTGATAGTAATGCTCGCTGAGATCCACAAATCTCTTACAAATAGTATTCTCTCAAGAGTATAATCTCTCGTATAAGCTTAACAAAAATAATATCGCTCACTCTAAGATATTTACAGATTAAGGGTCAAAAAATATTTTCTAAGGAGGAGAAAGGCTCAAGAGAGATATAGTAGATGATAGCTTGAATTAACTTGAAGTGTGTTCAAAGAATGATGAATGGAGGGCTCTATATAGGCGTGAAGAAGATAAGGAGGGTTTGACCTATTATCCTAGTCAGGTTAGATTTGTCCAAGAGATGTCAGACCCCTCTAGAAGACAGGTTGGCCTATCCTAAGAAAAATTAACGTCAAGTTTACTTCTACACATTTTCTTTCCAAAATAAAGCATGGGTCAATCCTAGTAAAATATATAGGTTAAATTTGAGTATTGACATAAAGATCAATTTTAACACTTAGTTATTGGAAATATGATAGCATTCTATGAGACGAGGATAAATCTACCTAGAGGAGGGTATCCTAATTTATTTTTGAGCCACTAAAATGTAAATAAAATGAATAAGCTCCCAAAGATTAAAATTACATGGAAATAAAACAATTGTCTTTGTGATTTCCAATTTCCATACCCTTACATTATTTTACGTAATAAATTTATGCACTCTTGATAAAAATATTAGTTGTCATCATCAAAATTATCAATTTGACTAAGGTCAACACGTTTCTCATCTCATTTTCATAAGCTATTTAAGAAAAAAACTAAACTACCCATTTCTCAAGGCCTTTGGTTGAACCTGTTTCCCACACCTCACATCATATAATAGGCACAAACTTGAGTTCAGGTCACATTTATGTGTTTTCTAGGATATTCCTCCCTGCATAAGGGTTACCTCTTATTGTATCCAACTGGCAAAATTTTCACTGCTATAAATGTCATTTTTGATTAGTCATTGTTTCCTTTCAAACATGGATTCATGATAGGCAGCTCTCAAACCACCATACATACATTTGTTTCAATAACTTGGTCAATACTATCTACCTTTCCCTTATCAGGTGCATCTGCAACTCAGTCTCCTCAATTCAATACAACGCATGGTAGAAATCACTCTGAGTCTTCACACTGGTATCTCCCACCTCTAGTTCATGTTTCTTCACTTAATAGTAATGCACGTGACACTTAAGCTCACTTTGAGTCATTTATCAAACCCTCTTCTCCACCTTAGTAACCTACAACAAACCTTCATCCTATGGTCACAAGGTCAAAGGCAGAAATTGATAAACCTAAATCTTATCTCACCACCATCCCACCTATTAACCAAGATGAACCCAAATCTATTAAAGTTGCTCTGCAACATCCAAACTAGAAATAGGCAATGGAAGTTGAGTATTAGGTACTAACGCACGACCAAACTTGGACTTTAGTTCCCTACCATCCCACCATGAATGTCATACGTAATAAGTGGGTCTTTAGACTTAAACTAAATTTGTGTGTCATTATTCAAAGGTTCAAAGTCAGATTGGTTGCCAATGGCTTTCACCAAACTCTTGGCCTAGATTATTCAGAAACTTTTAGCCCAGTTGTGAAACTTGTAACACATGTTGGTTCTTATTTCGGCCCATACTAAGAAATGGGTGGTGAGACAACTTGATGTGAATAATGCCTTCCTGCATGGTTCACTGTATGAAATAGTCTATATGGATCAGCTTTAAGGATTCACTAACCAAGCAAACTTTCTCATATTTGTAAACTCAACAAAGCTCTTTATGGCCTCAAACAAGGCTGTCTGGGCTTGGTATGACAAGTTTAAGCTCACCTTACTTCATTAGGGATTTCAAGTTTCCAAATCAGATAACTCATTATTAATGCTACATCATCTCTACGTAATAGTTTTCATCCTTGTCTATGTGAATGACATCATTCTCATTTGGAGTGATCCTCAGTATTTGTCTTAAACTGCATGTTAACTTTGCTCTTAGGACCTAGGACCACTGTATCACTTTCTTGGCATATCTGTCATAAAATTGATTCGAGTCTTCATTTGCTCAGGCTAGATACATTACTAACTTATTGCATAAGTCCCACATGGTAGAAGCCAAATCTTGTTCAACACCTACTACCTCTTCTACAAAACTTAGTAAAAACATGGGTGAACTCCTCATCACTCAGTACAGAAGCCTCATTGGTGCCCTGCAATATATAACCATAGCAAGGCCTGATATTGCATACATTGTGAACTAGTTGAATCAGTTATTGCAATGTGAAACCACTATCCACTAGCAAGCTAACAAAAGACTTCTGAGATACCTTAAAGGCACTCTTCATGAAGGCCTTACTTTTAAGCCAGCTTCTGAGTTCCAACTAGAAACATTTTCTGACGTAGATTGGGCCAGCTACCCTGATATTTGGAAGTCCACATGCAATTATGTCATTTACCTTAGCAAAAGCATCGTGTCCCAATCCTCTAAAAAATAAACTATGGTAGCAAGGTCTAACGTAGAGAGTGAGTACATAGCTCTAGCACACACAACTACAACATTGGCCTAGATATAGTCCTTAATGAGAGAAATACACTTATCTCACCAAAGCCTCCCGTCATCCAGTGTGATAGTGAAGGAGCAGCCTTCATACCATGAAATCCCATATCCCATGCAAGAACTAAGCACATTGAGATAGATCTTCACTTTGTGAGGGATAAGGTGCTAGCTAGAGCTCTTAACATTAGGTACATTCCCTCTAAAGAATAAGTCACTGACATGTTCACCAAGCCTCTCTTTGGCCAGCAATTTTAGCTTCTCATATCCAGCTCCATGTGGTTGAACCCCCATGAGCTTGGGGGGAAAAGTTAAGGAATACTTCTTCTTACTATCCAATTCATCTTTATAGAACCCATGTCCCATGCCCTCTTGCTGAAATTTTAAATGATAGAGATCTACAGTTATTTGTTAAAGAGAATGAATCAGAATCACTTAGAAGTTAAAGAGAATGAATCAGAATCACTTAGAACCAAACTATTTGTAAGTACCAAGCCAAAACAATTTCCATCTCAAAGTTATGTTCCTCAAACCACAATGTCACCACAACCTCGGGTTTCTGAAAGTACTGAATTTTATCAAATGTGGGTTCCTGAAACCACAACATCACAACCTCTGTATGAAAGCATTCATCGCTTTGAGAGTGATTATCATTTTGAAAGGAACTATCATTATGATGATGTTTTTTGTGATGACCTTGGTGACGATAATGATGATTTTGAGGATGCGGATGTTGATGATCAGTTTGATCAGGAGGCGTATGATCACGCCAACCGTGTAGATGACCATGATGAAGCCATCTGTAGAGACGACCATACAATAATTTCAGACTTAAATACTGGTCCCGAACCCGAGACCACTTGTCCTTTGCCATCATGAGTTGATTTGAATGAACAACATCATGGATCCAGTGTGCAACGGGCTGATTTGAATCAGCTTGTATCAGCCACAATAAATATGGATGAGTTGTATAGTGATAAAGCCGAGGTGGTTACGATTTGTCGTATGATGGTCATCCGGAGAAATTTTGAGTTTTGGATCTTCAAGTCATCACCTTAATTGTTGGTACTTATACATTTTGTGAAAACATGCACATGAAGGTTACGTGCCATGAAACTAAAAAGCTATCCATTCTTCAAAGTTACAAAGTTTATTAATACACATACATGCACATTTGAAGTATTGAGATATGAACACCATCATGCTACATCCACATTCATTGGTCACACTATTCAAATACACGGGTGTTGGACGTGTATATAGACCAAAAAACATAACTGAAGATGTTTGGATTGATCTTGGTGTCAATATAGGTTAGTATAAAGCATGGATGTCTAGGGAGTATGCTTTAGAATTAGTTTGAGGGTCGTTTGAAGACAACTATAAGATGCTCCCAGCACATTGTCACATGTTAAAATTCAAAAATTTAGATTTATTTTTTCCATCATAAGGTCTACATGGATAAGCTTGTACCCATCGTGTAGGTTACAAGATAATTACACGATAATTACATCGTGTACACGAGGGGTACACTGACATCGTGTAACTATTGTCTAGTGTACCCATCATGTACTGACTTCATCGAGTTTTCCTATACACTACACGATGATAGTGTAACCAACCTGTAGTGTACACGATGGCTACAGAGACCTCGTGTACCCATCGTGTAGTATACATGATTAGTACACCGCCCTCGTGTACCCGTTGTGTAGACCATGTACTCTGTCTATTTAAATACAACAATATTAAATATTTTATAGGGACAGCAACACACATGGTGACCGATGAGCAGGATCGTTTTAAATATTTTTTTTATGGCTTTTGGACCCTCTATTCATGGATTTTCCCACTGTATACGGCATGTCATTGTTATTGATGCAACCACCTTAAAATCCAAATACAAAAGGTGTATTATCTGTTGCAACAGCAAATGATGGGAACAACCAAGTCTATCCCATTGCATTCGACATTGCAGATTCAGAAAATAATGATTCATGGGAATGGTTCTTCCGTAAACTTCACGGTGTATTCGGTGATCCAACAGACTTGGTGTTTATATTTGATAAGCATACAAGTATATTGAATGTTGTAGAGATTGTCTTTCCCAATGCGCTTCATTGAGCTTGCATCTATCACTTGGGCCAAAATATCAAATCAATTTATAAAAAAGAAAATACGGTTGCGTTGTTTTTTAAAGTTGTAAAGGAATACCGTTGATCAGAATTTGATCAGTTAATGACTCATTTTACACATGCATTTTTGGATATCTCACAATACATGTCGGCGAGGGAGCTGAGAGGTAGGCTCGTTTGCATTTTGATGGAAGGTGGTAAAACATAATGACTACAAACATCGCATAATGCTTGAATGAGGTTTTGAAAGATGCTAGAAAGTTGCACATTACAAGCCTTATAGAACATATATGTGACATGTTACAACGGTGGTTCTATGAATGAAAAATGACCGCATGTCAAGTCACCTCATAGATGGCAGATTGGGTTGAGATGTAGCTTAATAAGAAGCATTTTGCATCACATACACTATCATTTTTTTCTTCCAACATCCACGAGTTTTGTTTCACGGGTGGGGGTAGGGAAGTAGTGGTAAACTTGAATCTTAATACATGTAAGAATGCGTTGGCTGCATGTCGGCAGTGTAATATTTCTGCATATAGTATGTGTTCGACGCATTATAAAATTGAGGCTTTAATTGTTTCATACGTGAAAACAATACATCCTATCGTAGATAAAGCGGATTGGATCATCAGCTAGGAGGTTCAAGAAAAAATGGTATTGCCGCCTATAACGAGACGGCAAAGTGGAAGACATAGGACAGTTAGAATTTCATCTAGAGGTGAAGAAGTAATAAGAAGAAAGTGTGCATGTTGTGGGCAAATTGGCCACAACCGACTAACGTGTAGAAATCCAATTCCTCTCTCTCAACGGAATGACCAAGCCACTTAACATATAAATGTTGACCCTTGTAATTTTTTAAATATTAATATGAAAGAAGAATTGTGGTTGTTATTTAATACTATGATGTAGACTACACATATGTACTTACTTCATTGAGTCTTCATGTACATTACATGATGGATACACTAACCTCGTGTACCCATCATGTAGTCTACCCATTATGTACTTATTTCATTGAGTCTTTCTATCCACTACACGATGGGTATAGTATGACTGTGTAACAATCGTGAAGTCTACACGATGGGTACACTAACCTCGTGTACCCATCGTGTAGTGTACAGGAAGACTCAATGAAGTAAGTACAGAATAGTAGACTACACGATGGGTACACGGTCCTCGTGTACACATCGTGTAGTGTACACGAAGACAATGAAGTTACAAAATGTGTACCCTACACGATGGGTACATTGACCTCGTGTAGTCTACCCATTCTGTACTTACTTCATTGAGTCTTCATGTACACTACACGATAGGTATACTGACCTCGTGTACTCATCGTGTAGTGTACATGAAGATTCAATAAATTAAGTACAGAATGGGTAGACTACATAATGGGTACACTCGGTCAGTGTAGACATCGTGTAGCCATTAAGAAGCCTACACGATGAGTGTGAAGTCATCGTGTAACCTTCAAGAACAAAGCCAAGCATTCAACGGTAAAACCAAACATTCAACAGCATATAAAAAATTGGGCATTAAAAATTATATAGGAAACAAACCGTAAAATCAGTATAAATTATACATAAAACAATTATAACGGTTCGACTTTTTCCCGTGCAAATAACTCAATTGCAATACATTATACGGTATTCTAGCATTCTCTTTGGAGTTATTTCCTGGAGATACATCCCATATGTTAGGGCTTCGACAAACTTTAAGGTGAATACCCCACAATCAAAGCTACAAAACACATGAAATGCAAAAGAAACAATTAAATAATATGTATGCAATTCTAAGTACATAGAGGACTTTAAAAAATATGCTTATTTCACTTACTCATTCTCTTATTGTGGACATGGCATTGGCTTATATTCCCACTCATCTTCGTTTTATAATGCGTTCTTTTTTTTTTTTATAAATATTCATAATTTGAAGCAAACGAGGGACAATCTTCGTAAAAGGCTTCATAAGTTCAAGATACTTAGACTTTTGATATAACATGTTTAAGAAATTATAAATATTAACACACTGGCAATTCAAATCTAGCTCCACAGTAAACCAATGACTATTGCCAACATTCATGGGGAATAAAAGTAAATACAAATTGATATATAAGAATAAATGTTGGCTTTTATGAGTACACAAATGTTTACTACCTTATAAATAAAAATAAGACACCCTATTAGACTCTTCCCAGTCCCTTCCAAATTTTATTTGTAAGCCGAGGATTTGGTATCGGACAGTATCATCAAAGTCAACATCCCAGGCCGCATGATCATTCTCAAACTCTTCCACACGACCCGTCATGTATCCATGAATGTCATAGTAAACATTGATATCAATAAAAAAGGATTACATGAAGTCTACACGCTGCCCATGAAGGTCTCGGGTAGACTACATGAAGTCTACATGCTGCCCACAAAGGTCTCGTGTAGACCACATGAAGTCTACACGATTCCCATAAAGGCCTCGTGTAAACTACATGAAGTCTACACGGTGCCCATGAAGGCCTCGAGTGGACTACATGATACTCATGAAAGGTCTCGTGTAGAATACATGAAGTGTACATGATACCCATGAAGGCCTCATGTAGTCTACATGAAGTCTACACGCTACCTATGAAGGTCTCATGTAGAATACATGAAGTGTACGTGATGCCCATGAAGGCCTCATGTAAACTACACGATGCTCATGAAGGCCTCGTGTAGACTACATGAACTCTACACGATGCTCATGAAGGTCACGTGTAGACTATACGATGCCCATGAAGGCCTCGTGTAGACTACATATAGTCTACATGCTCCATGTGAAGGTCTCGTGTAGACTACATGAAATTTACACGATGCCCATGAAGGTCTCGTGTAGATTACATGAAGTCTACTCGATGCCCATGAAGGCCTCATGCAGACTACATAAAATATTTTACTTACTTCCAGATGCAAATCACCAATATTAACTATGATATGCGGGTTGTAGTCCCACAAATCCCTCTTCACTACCTCAAAGTATGCATCGATATGGTGCAATGTAAAAAAGACTACATAAGATATTTATCTTTATAATAACTACCACATTCAAAAAGATTATAAATGTAACTACTTACATCAGACTCAAGCCGTTAATAAGGTAGGGATACTAGTTTTTGAACCAGAAAAAGTTACCGATGCAGTACCCAACATTTACTTTCTCGTTCATGTACAACGTAATTACAAATAAAAAATAAGATTTTCGATTGGTACACCATCGTGTAACCCTCAGAAACACGATGTCCATATAACCATCTTGTAACTATCATGTAGTCTACACGATGATCGTGTAACCATCATGTAGACCACACGATGTTCGTGTAACCATCGTGTAGACTACACGATGGTTTTCATCATGTATACTACACGATGTTAGTGTAACCATCGTGTATGTGAAGAATAATTGTATGACAAATCAGAACTTACTTTACCCTTGATAAGGAGAACCAGGCAATCAAATGGAATTCATCCTCTGAAGATACATCAAGCATAGGTGTTAAAGGTTTGAATTCTATTGTCTCCACCATTTTCTCTTCCACCTATTTTACGCTGCCTTTTCTTTTCATCTTGTTGTGTTTCTCAAGTGGGGGACTCAAGGAACCGAGGTATCTTGATATTCCTCCTACCAAGATCACCAAGGCAAATGAGCTCGTCTTCTTTTCCATGGTTGGGCTGCTCTGTTGATTTTAGCAAACTCATCAAGTCCGATATTATCGATGCAACTGTAGCTTCTTCTTTTTCCATTTCTACTTCTTTTTGTTTTATTTCCTCCTTCACTTTTATTTCTTCTTTGATTCCCTCCTTCACTTGTTTTATTCTTATTTTCCTCCCCTTCTTCCCTCCTTTTTTTCTTCTTTTCTTCTTCTTTCTTTTTCTTCTAGTTTTTCTTCTTTTTTTTACCTCTACTTTTTCTTCTATTGTTTCTTCTTTTATTCTTACTGCTTCTTCTTTATCATCCTCTTCTTTTTCTTCATTCCCTCATCCTTCTTTGATTCTTTTTTCTCATTTTCACTCTCTTCTTTTCTTCATCCTCTTTTTTCTCCTCTTCTTCCTCTTTTTTTACTACTTTCTTATCTTCTTCTTCCTCTTTTTTCCTCATTCTCCTCTTCTTTTTCATCTTTTCCCTATACCTGTTCCTCTTTTAACTCTTCTTTTTCTTCTTCTCTCTCTTCTTCTTTCAAGATCTCCATCATCATGGCAGATCGATGATAGAATGAGTAATCATCATCCGGCTGTGATGTCACCAGATGATCCATCAAAATCTTGATTTAGGAAATGGCAAAGGAAATGTCTTATTGCATGGACATAATCTTCTTGTCCATTGAATTTATCTTTTACTCCATTTCAATCAAACATTTCCTCATCCAATCCTCCCCATTGGGCCTCTTTTCCTTTCTCTTCACAATGCCCTCCTCTTGCGCCTCTTCTACTTCTTCGTTTTGTCCTCATCCACCCATGGTAAGACTAAGTAAGGCATTGACTGAAAAACATGTAATATAAATCAGATGGGTACACGATGTCAGTGTAACCATCGAGTTATGACTAGAATGATAGATGAAAAGTATACGATGTCCGTGTACCCATCGTGAAGTCTGCACGATGGGTACACGAAACTCGTGTAGTGATCGTGTAGGCTACACAATGCTTACACGGGGTTGTTGTAAGAATCGTGTAGCCTACAAGATGACTAGATGAGGTCAATGTACAAGAAGAAGAAGGGTACAAAATGATTTTGAACATACCTTCCTTACGGCTACTGATCTCCAATAGCTTGCTTGTTCTTCCACCTCCGTAGGGACCAAGGGAAGAACTTCCAACTAAAAATTCAGAAAATATAAATTAATATAAATTGCGTACAAGTAATATAAATTATGCTAACATAAATCATAACTTATTTTCCTTTGAAAAAATATATTTTTGCAGATTCTCAATAGGAACAATTGCGGTTGGAGCCAACTTGAGAATTTGTTGTACCTTGGCCGAAACCTGATTACGATACAAACTATCCATCAAGGGGATGGTTTCAAATACCCATGCCTATTTAAACAAAATAACTCAAAACATCATTATTTAATATCATTATGAAGTCATCGTGTAGCCTACAAGAAGCATACACGATGACCATGAAGTCATCATATAGCCTACAAGAATTCTACACGATGACCGTGAAGTCATCTTGTAGCCTACAAGAAGCCTACATCACTATATAGAATAAAAAAATTACCTAGAAGGTAAAAGGACATCCATACAGTGAATATCCATGAAAGCAGCGGGGGATTTCTATGATGTTTGTACTTTTTTTCCTTGATCAAGATCACTAATGACAAGATTTGTATTCTTCACAGCTAAAAATGATTTGATTATTTTGGAGAAAGAGAGCTCTCCCCATGGATATTGGTTGAAGGCTTCTAGGTCATCAACCAAAACCAATCATTTCTTCTCGATTTGGGTTTGGCTCTCTTTCCCTAAAAAGAAATGCTCTAGTAAATAAACAAGAGCCATCTTGATAGCATCAATATCTAGCTTAAAGTTACTGCTCTTGAACTTCTCCTCCAACTCAGCCATGGTTATACCTTTGACTTTGGGAAAGTACAGATCATCGAGTCTGTTTGGACCACGAGTCTTCTTCTCATCCCGAACTTCACTGAACTTCAGTCTGGTCATCAACGAGAACTCCTTCTTTGAAAATCATAACGGCTCCTCATTGACAAGAAATAAGATTTCTTCCTTAAATAGAGTAACACCCACATATTCGGCCTACATGGCCAGCATCTGGTGGTAGACAGTGGCTGAAAACTTCAAGGATGGGAGATCAAGCATATGGCCAAATCATGTCTCCCTAAATAGGGATAGTTGAGGAGCTGTCAGCTTGGTCTAGACAACATCTATCACGTGTGTATTGCACTATGCATTTACCGTGGCCTTGGGAATTCTTGTAACGTCATGGATGTATCACAGTTTCATTGATGAAGCCATAACAATTGATGGTGAAGACATAACTTGTAGAAAATTCAAGGAGGACATAAGATGAAAGAATTAAAGTGTACACGATATTCGTGTAACCATCATGTAATGTATAGGGTGGGTACATGATGTCCGTGTAGTCATCTTATACACTACACGATGGGTACACAATCATCTTGTACCCATCATCTAATATACATAAAGGGTTCGTGTAATGTATAGGAGGGGTACACAACGACGTGTTGTCCTTCTGTGCACTACACGTTCGTCGTGTACCCCTCCTGTACACTACACGATGATTACATGTTTGTCGTGTACCCAATCGTGTTAGAGAAGAAAAGAGAGAAACCCATATATACCCTTGAGAAAATACTAAGAAACCCAGCAATCTACAAAAATTAGAAACTCAGAAACCTAGAAATAAAACTCAGAAACCCAAAAAAAAATCAGAAACCTAGAAGTAACATACCTTGTTGTGATTCCTTGTTGTGGGAGACAAACACTAAAAGATTTTCACAGAGAGAGTTTTAACTGTCATTTGGAATTCACGCAGGGTCTATTAGTAACTTCATCAGCTGCTTTTGGAGAGGAGGTGGGGCAAGGGTTAGAGAGTGCACAAATTAGTAGAGGAATATAATTTTGTAAAATGTTTTTTCTTGGGGTATAGTCTTGCAAAAAACATTCTTTTTTATCATTGATTGCTATTCGTTATCACGCTTTTGTCTAATATATAAACCTTCAGAAGTAAATTATTAAAATAAACTCAATTTTTTAATTTTAGTTAATCTACATTTATAATCCACAATTCATTAACTTTCTCTCAAACTCATCAAAATTATTTCTTCTCTTACCCATCTTATATAACAATATCATCAAATGGTATATTTATCTTCTTCAACACTCAAGTAGCCATGGCTTCGTCAATAAGCTCATTTCATCTTTAAAATTTATGTACTTCCATTTTTAACACTTCCGTTCTTCAACCTTCAACATTTTTTATTTTTTCTCTCTCTTCTTCCTTCTCTAATTTTTTCCCTTTACAATATTCCAGATTAGAAGTTCTCATAATATTAAATCAATTTTATTAAAAAAAATTAGTAACGAATAACTCAACAAGCAGTATCACAAGTCTTCACGATGGTTTCAAGATGGATTCAAGATGACTTCAAGATATCTTCAAGATAACTTTAATATGGCTTGAAGAGGGCTTTAAAATATCTTCAAGATGACTTCATGATGTTTTCAAGATAGCTTCAAAATTAGCTCAAGATGGCTTCAAAAGGACATTAAGATAACTTTCAAGATAGCTTTAAGATTACTTCAAGAATACTTAATGATGACTTCAAGATTTTTTCAAGATATCTTCAAAATGGCTTCAAGATAAATTTAAGAGGACTTTAAGATGTCTCCGATATGACTTCAAGATATCTTTAAGATGGATCTTGAATTCATCTTGAAGCCATCTTGAATAGAACTCAAGGACATCTTGAAGTCATCTTCAAGATGGTTCAAGATGGGTCAAGATGGGTTCAAGAGGAATTCAAAATGGCTCTAAGATGACTCCAAGATGATTTCAAGATGACTTCAAGACTGCTTCAATATGTCTACAAGATGATTTCAAGATGGCTTTAAGATATCTTCAATATGTATCTTGAATATATCTTGAAGTCATCTTGAAGACATCTTGATGTCATCTTGAAGTCATCTTCAATTCATCTTAAATACATTTTGTTGACATCTTGAAGCCTTCAAGACGGATTGTGAAGTCTTCAAGATCCATCTAAAGACGTCTTGAATACATCTTGAAGATCTCTTGAACTCACCTTGAAGATATCTTGAAGACATTTTAAAGTCATGTTGATCACATCTTGAATCCTTCTTGATGACATCTTAAATTCATTTTGAAGACATCTTGAAGAATCGCAAAGACGTCTTGATACTCCAATTTCAAGATGGATCTTGTATGCATCTTAAAACATCTTGAAGATGTTTTGAAGATATCTTAAAATCATCTTAAAGACATTATTGAAACATATGGAAGTCGTCTTGAGCCATCTTGAATCCCTCTTGCAGCCATCTTCAAACCATCTTGAAGCCATCTTGAAGCCTTATTGAAGACATCTTGAAGTCATTGTGATACTTCTTGTTGAGTTCTTCATCTTCAAGTGAAACTCATTAAAAATCTTAACAAAGCTTCTAATAAAACTCATTAACAAAAAAAGCTTGAAATTTTTTGAAATATTGCAAAGTATGGAAATTGGACAATGAATATAAAGAAAAGAAGAAAAATGTTGAAGATTGAAGAACAAAAATGTTAAAAATGAAAGAACAAAAATTTTGAAGATGAAATAAGCTTCTTAAGGGAAGTCATATCTACTTCCGTGTTAAATAAGATGAAAATAACATTTGATGGGTGGTTATGTAAATGTGTAAAGGGGGAAATGGTTTTGTGGGTTTTTTTAGAAAACGTTTTATTGGGCATAGTATCATCAAAACATGTGTAAAGATATTTTTTATTTGAAATTTAATAAAAGCACATTTTTTTTATAATTGTATTCTCTGAATTATTATTGAATAATTAATAGAAATATCTGAAAACTCCATATTCATTATGTTGGTCGAATTCTAAAATTTGATGAAAAATAAATAAACCACGAACGGTTCGTGGACGGACAATAAAAAAATATTCACAACATTTAATCCTATCAAATATAAAACATTTTTTATGGTCATGTGTATTTAGATAAACGTATTTAGAATAGGTAGAAATAATTTTTTTATCTTTTCTTGTAATGGAGAATTTATGAATTGACGGGATCTAATTTATTATCTCGCGTTCCTCGTTCTTGAGACTTGTAGAACTTCAATTGATCATTATACCAACAACCACTCGTAGGATTCAGAAATATGTCTCGCAAGGATATTGTTAGGAATAGAATGTGGGCTCTTTAAAAGCTGAGGAAAAAACAAATTTTTCTCTTCTTCCTCTTGATTTTCGGCGATAACTGTAGGGAAGGGGGTGAGAGAAACTATTTTCTGCTCTGTCTAACACTTAGCTTAGCTTAGCTTAGGGCTAGGTTTGCAACCCTTTTATATTAATTATGCAATTTACCCATATACCCCTATGTGATAAAACTAAAATTTACATCCCCTACATTGCAATCTTCGACTTTGACATCTTTCCTAGAGTCAAGACTGTGTCCACATTCATCAATTTAAATTGATAAATTAAATTGATCACTATCAATTAATTAATTAATTTCTTTTATTTAATAATTATAAAATAATAAATTAATTAATTTGAACATTAATTATGCTCGTCACTAATTTAATGATGACACCCATTACATATGGCTTCGGGAAGCGTATCTTGGTCCAAAATATATTTTTGATTCAACTGATGTTGTTTCTCATGAGATTACATTCTTGAATTAAAGATCAGGCAGTACTCCCCACGATTCCAATCCAGATTATGCTCTTATCCACTCATTAAATAAATAACTATCATAGCCAAACTATGACGAGAGTTTCACCTGTTCATCTATTGGACAAGTGCCCGGCTAATTCTGACAGCCAATCCAGAATTAAACCTAGAGGGGATCTTCCAAGCTTCTAAAGTCAGTAGAAAATGGTTGGGAAGCTTCAATCAATCTTCTATAGTCACTATGGTTTTATCAAAGAGTATTATAAATATCAAGTTTTTATATGCAATATTGGACTCAAATTGAAGAGCTCGATGAGATGAATTTACTGATACTTTTAATTTGTCATTTAGAGCTAAGATAAAAAAGATACGTCAATTTAAAGATTTTATTAGTTGGGGTAATATTAGATGAAGAAGATAATAAACAAAAAAAAAGAAAAAAAAAGATAAGAAAGAGACATTTTAGGGTTTTGAGGAGAGAAAGTGTGTTGATAATGAAAGAAAGCAACAAGAAAAGAAGAGAGAGAGATTTCAACCCATATCTTTCATCTCGATGAGATGAATTTAACGATATTTTTAATTTGTCATTTAGAGATAAGATGAAAAAGATATATCAATTTAAAGATTTTATTAGTTAGGGTAATATTGTAAATTATGGTAGAAGATAATAAAAAGAATAAATAAATAAAAAAGAAAAAAAGGAGACATAAGAAATTGACGTTTACGGTTTTGGAGGAGAGAGAGTGTGTTGATAATGAAAGAGAGAGAAAGAGAAAAGAAGAGAGAGAAATAGTTGTTGAAAATTTCAACTAGTGATCTTTCTCTTACGTGGTTCGATTATGACAATTTTGATATCAACAAAAATCCCTCGTCGTTAGCTTTCTATCAAGACCAGTTCATGGCCATCCAAACACCGCATATGCAAAAAAGAAATAATTTTTGATTGATGACGTTTTACAACGTCCGATGACCTCTTGTGTTCAGATTGGACATCGTGTTGGAGCAACATGAATGCAAGTTGGAATTAATTGACATTAATTCGACATTCCGAAAATGAAAGTTTTTTTAGCTAAATGTTTGAACTACTTTGGATTCGAGGTAAGTAGAATTTTACGCATACTTAAATGATTGACATATTCTAAAAAGTCATTATGGGTAAATCTATATCGTGTTGCTCTTGTTTGTTTCTTTGTAGAAGTGAATTTCACATATGTGATGACTTAATTGTGATTGAATTCTTAATTGTATATTGTCGTGTTGTTCATGATGTGAATATATATTCCTTGTTAGTACTGAATAAGATATGTATACACTTACATGTTAAAGTTTATAAAATAAAATAAATAAATAAAGATTTACACGTTAAGGTTTATGTCATGAAAGGGATGAGTGGAAAATGAGAATCGGGGGACCGGCGGATCCAACAATGTTTAATGGTTAATGATAAATGTTAATGTTAAAGAATGATCGTTTGACTTGTCCAACTATACTACCAAGAATCCGATAGTCGAACAGGTTTATGTAATAATGGATTACTGCCTCTTATTGGCTAAACATTACACAAGTGAGCTCACGTATAATGTAAAGAAAATAATGCAATGTAAAACGTAAGGATGTCTCAAGTGAAGAGATGAATATGACAAAATGAGTGCATAGAAAGAATGTAATAAAAAATATAATGCTAAAACAAAAGAAATAAGGTGATTAAAGGATTTATAAAGTGTATGTCAAACACAACGCTTATGTTGTTGATTTAAAATGGAATTTGATGCACATGTATTTGCTATGTATGTGTAAGATTTTACTTACGGGGCATTAGCTCAATCTGTTTTTCTTAAATTTTTCAGATGATGAGAATCATGGTGATTAATGTGAAGAATCCGGTTAGGCATTTTGGCACGCAATGAAAAATTGAGTTTATTTAGTTGAACAACTCACTATTTTAAAGTTGATTTTAGTTTGTTATTTATGAAAGATCTTTGAAATATTATTTAAGGTTAAGGAAGTTTTGTTTATAAATTTATAATCTTTAATTTAGAAAAATGTTTTGAGTTTTTCTCTAACAAATGTGTTGTTTCATTAAATACATGATAATGAATTATTTTTAAAAGTAAAAAAAATTGACCTAGCTTCCGCGTTATTTTCATAAAGTACCGAAGTAACCTCAGTCGAATTTTCAGGATGTTACACATTAGCCAAGTGAATCTTGAAAAATCATCGACTATGATAAACACGTAGTGTTTACCTCCAAGACTTATAGTTTTGGAAGGACCAAATAAATCCATGTGAAGTAATTGCAGATGTCTAGTGGTTAACAATACATGTTTTGATTTGAAAGAACTTTTGACTTCTTTGCCCATTTGGCATGCATCACAAATTTTATCTTTTTCAAAAATGATTTTTGGAAGACCTTTAACATATCATTTTTTGAAAGTTTTGAAAATAAATTCATACTAACATGTCCAAGTCTTCGGTGCCACAGCCAACTATCATTTTTAAATACAAGAAAACACTCTTCACTCTGGTTTTGATAATCTTTTAAGTTTATAGTGTAAACATTTTGATCACTTTGTCCAATAAATAAAATTTTATTGGATTCTTTATCAATAACAAGGTAGAAATCTTTTTAAAAAATAACTCCAAAATTTTTCTCACAAAGGTGACTAATACTAAGTAAGTTATGTTTCAACTCATCTACTAATAAAATCTTATCTATAGCAGGGGAAGATTCATTACTTACAGACCTAATACCGATGATCGTTCCTTTCTTGTTGTCTCCAAAAGTGACGTGTCCTTTCTTTCAACTAACTTTGGTAAGCTTTGTCTCATCACCGGTCATTGTCTTGAGCATCCACTATCGAGGTACCATTTGTCATCTTTCTTAGGTGGTACCTACAACACATAAGTTCAAAAATTAATCTTTGGTACCTAACTCTTTTTGGGTCCTTGATAGTTAGTATAAAGTGGAGTCCACACGTCTTATCTTTGACGAAATCATGATGGACTCTTATGCCCTTTAATCCCATTTTAATGACAAACTATGAAAAGTTGATGTGTGTGACTGTGTCTACCGCACCTATTTGTATTGCTACAATCATGTTTACATATATGCAACTGACTGTGAACATGACATATGGTTGGGCAGGACGGCTTTGCTTAAGACCAGAATGCTACCCCCGCTCGAACTCAAGAACTAAAATTGCTCATTCTTGCTCATGCTTGCTATAACAATTCGCTTGCCTACTAGACTTGTCTAAAAGAAGAAAAGATGCACGAGCCACTCTTTCTCTTATATACGCTATTTGAAGATAGTGATTTGAATGCCTTTACTACCTGCTTGCCTTGAACTACTGCACTTGTGCATACCTTTTTGGCTCTATCCAGAAGATAGCTTGAACTAGCATTGTGACTAAAGATATATAGCCAATAGAAAGAAGTATTCCCAAGATGGAGAGGAGAGAAATGGAATTTGCAGGCTTTCTACCAGTGATCGGAGACGAGAAATGGGAATAGAAAAATAAGCCTTGAGCGGTCAGACCAATTATGATCGATTTGCTAAACATTCAAAATTTGAGATGAGCTTCTAAAAGAAGGAAGGCGATAGAGAGAGGTGGAAGGAAGACTGTCTGAGATTGTTTAGGTTTTACAAAGACATTTTTATTTTCTTGATTTTGAAAAGAGGTGTACCCTAATCCTCTTTTGTCAAAGAAATACCTTTGATTTACAAGGAGTTTGTTCAAATTATTACTATATTTGTAAGCTTTTGAAGTGTTGTGTTTAAATATTTTTCTCTCTTTTGACGTTTAACAAGATCTCTATTTATCACGTGTAGAGTAGCTTTGATTTTCAAATTTTCATTTTCTTCTTGGAGTTTTGTAAATCCATTTTTCATAATTTTGTTTTTCATTTGTAGTTTTTCAGATTCTCCAAAAAGTTCTTCAAAAGCTAATTCAAGATTATCATAGCTAGGCTTACTAAGTTGGTTTAGAAGAACTTACCTCGCCTTCCAAAGCCATGAAGAAGATGTTTGCTACTTCCTCTTCTTCTTCTTCGATATCACTTTCATCAGTCACATCCCACCTTGCTTTGAATGCTATTCTTTTGAATTTCTTCAGAGTGTTGGCTAAGTTTAGACAATTGGCCTTGATATGTCCAGCTTTCTTGCATTCATAGCATGTGAGTACGTCACGTGATACTTTCTTGGCATCCTTTCTTGAGCTACTCTTTCTTCTATTTTGAAATTGTTTGAAACATCTTGTAAGGAGAGTTATATTATCTTCTTCATTATAGTCTTCCTTTCCATTCTCAGATTTCTCTAAAGTTGATTTTAGAGCTATATTCTTCTTCTTTGGCATTTCTTCTTCTTTATTTTCTTTGAGTCTCATCTCATATGTCATCAACGATCCAATGAATTCTTCGAGAGGCGGAATCTTGAGATATTTGACCTCTTGAATCATTGTAACTTTAGTTTCCTAACTCTTCAGTAAATACCTAAGAATGTTTCTTACAATTTCCACATCAGAGTGTATTTTTCTTAGAGATTTGAGTCCATTAATAATATCAGTCAATCGAGTAAACATGTCACATATAGATTCATCACTTTTCATTTTAAACAATTCATAATTATGTATGGGCATGTTTATCTTAGACTCTTTAACTTGGTGAGTACCCTCATGTGTGGCTTCAAGCATGTGCCAAATTAATTTAGCAGATTTTCAAGTAGATATTCTATTAAACTAATTTTGATTAAAAGCATAGTATATCACATTCATAGCTTTAGAATTTAATGATATCTTCTTTTTATCTTCGTCATTCCATTCACTTCTGACTTTAGTAATATTTTTTCCTTCTACAATTTTGCATGGAATATGTGAACCATTTTCTATGACATCCCACATATTAGAATCTATATATTGTACATAAATTTTCATGTGAGCTTTCTAATATATATAACTATTTCCATTAAAGAAAGGTGGTCTAGTGATAGATTGACCTTCAACAATAAATCCACCTGTGGTTTCCATTTACTCAAGACAATGAAGTCTTTTAAGGAGTATGAACCTTACTCTGATACCAATTAAAGGATCGATATGATCAATCAGGAGGGGAGCGAATTAGGCGATTGTGTACAATTAAAGGATTTCACTCAGTTAAGTTAATAATACAATATACTTAAATAAATATTAAATAACATAGCACAAATATTGACTACGCGCAATAAATGAGGAAAAGTAAATAGCAAGTCAATATAAAAGATGCGGGAAATAAAAAGAGTAGAGAGAGATACGACTCACGGTGTTTTTAAGAGGATCGAGAAAGCTTATCTCTACGTCCATGCTTCAAGGATCCACCCTTGAAGATTTTTTACTCACGATCTTCTTATAGGTGAAAACCAAACCTTTTTACAATCCTTATTGGTTTGTGGTATCAATGGAACCTTGACAATTAACACATCGAGATCATCAAATCTCTTACAAAAACTCACAGTAATTCTTCCATGATTTCTTTTCTTCTCTTACAACTAATTTTGTCACTCAGGAAGATATAACAACTCTAACCTCAAGAATATAGTACAATGATGTGAGAAATAATAGAGAGAGTAATGAGATTTTTGTTGAAGTGTGTATAGAATTGTGAAAAGGACACCTCTATTTATAGGGGAGGGGAGCCGTCTCAGAACTGGTCCGATCGGTTTGGAAACTGGTGGGGCAAATGCTTGATTTAGAGAGCTATTCCTAAACATTTTATTAATATCTTAATAATTTGTTATCATCAAAATTCATTCTAGAATAATTGGGTTAACAAAAATATTACTATCTCATTTTTCGTAATTCTTCTACAATGTTTGGATATCGAAAGTAGCTACTTAGGCATTACTTGAACTTATAATAAGTAGCTACTTGGAACGTTGAAATAATTCA